>QEPC01014636.1:792753-839334 GCA_003113815.1 Sphenodon punctatus
GGTTCCCCGGGTGAGGTGGGTGGCCACCGATGTTCGATCTTTTTTGGTGGCTGCCCCTGTGCTGTGGAATTCACTCCCAGAGGAGGCTTGGTTGGCCCCCACTCTCCTGTCATTTTGACGTTTATGTAAGACCTGGCTGTTTCGCCAGGCTTTTGGCTGGGGGGGGGGAGAGTGGGGGGTTGTGGGGGTTTGTTTCCCTGAATATATGATACATTTTAAACTTTTTTAATTGTTTTATTGTTTTATCTTTGTTGTTCACTGCCCCAGGCTGCCCTGTGGGCAGGAGGGGCGGGATAGAATTTTTTTATAAATAAATTATAAATAAAAAGCTGGTTTCAATCAGAGACAGATTTCTTCTCGTCAGCATTTTGAAGCAAAGCTTTGGAAAAGAATATCAAAATACATGACAATCAACTTCCCTACTACTCATCCCCTCCACCAAATATCTGGTGGAACAGTCAGATCTTACACTGCTGCCAAACCTGAGCAAATCCAACCTCTTCTGAAAGGGAATTCCAAAACAGCGGAGCCACTGCTGAGAATGCCCTCCTCATATTGTCTTCCTGACAAAAGTTTCAAACCTTTAGGACGGCGTCCCCAGATGACCAGAGGGCCTGCCCTTGGATGAATGGGTGAGGGAGGTGGGGGGAGGCAGTCCCTCAGCTAGGTAAGACCCAGAACACATAGAACTTTATAGGTCAATACCAGCACCTTGAATCGGGCCCGGAAGACTATAGGCAGCCAGTACAGTGCACGAAGAACTGGAGTAATGTGTTCATGATGACCCGTCCCTGTAAGCAGACTGGCAACTGCGTTCTGCACTAGCTGCAGTCTCCAGACAGTCACCATGGGCAGTCCCACATAGGGCACATTGCAGTAGTCCAGCCTCGAGGTAACAAATACATGGATAATTGGCGGCAAGGTACTGATCAGAAATATATGGCAGGAGCAATCTCACCAGATATAATTGGCAAAAGGTGCCCCTCGCCACAGCTGCCACCTGGACATGCAGCTGGGGATCCAGGAGCACCCCAATGCTCTGAACCTGAGAGGCCAACGGAGGGTGAATCCCATTGATGGGCATCCCACCCTTGCCCAGATCACTGACCTTGCCAACGAGCATCACCTCCATCTTATCAGGATTCAGTTTCCATCAACTCAGCCTCATCCACTCCCCCACAGCAGCTAGACATTGGGAAATCACCGAGACTGTCGGGCCTGGGTCGGATAAAAAAGAGAGGTAAAGCTGGGTGTCCTCAGCATATTGATGACACCGCACGAAACCTGTGCACGACATCCTCCACTGACTTCATGTACACATTGAAGGGGGGGGGGACAGAATAGATGCCCTCTCCCATAAGTGCACCCTCCTTTAAAAAAAAAACAAAAAAACAGAAGGCCCAGTTTTGTCCCATAGCAATGCATTAACAAAATTGCTGATTCCCTTACATTTCCCTAGCCCCTCTCCTTCCCTACTCTGCAGTATTTCCCACAATGCAAAGGGAATGGAGGAATGTCCTGAATGCAATGTTCTGGGAGTAGCATGGACATGGAGCAGACATGGAGCATCAGGAATTGAAACTTGCTCTGAGTAAGTTAAATCATACAACCACATTCCTGCTAACAGCTCTTTACGAGCAAATCTTTTGCCTAAGGTGGCAGAGAACACAAGATCGTCCAGGAACCCAGGGAGTTAAAAATATTTCATAGAATGCTCAGGATGTGGGATTGCACCACTACCCACTCTAGAAGAGAATTGTGGGAATGAGCGCTTACAGCTACCATTGCTTTCCTTTCCTCAGCTGCGCAGAGTGCATCTCTGCTGTAGCTGAGAATCCAGCCCATTATCACAATTACAAGCTGAAATGTATGTTCAAAGGGACGGTAACAGCCTCCCTTGTTGTCTGAATTGTTATCCAACCTGCGGCTGTATTAACCACAGCAGTCCAGTGCCCTTTACAGAATATTTATAAGCCTTGTACAATGAGCCACTTATATTTGCTGCACACAACAGTTTATCTAATAGGCTTCCTCTACCATCTGATGGCTCTAATGAAGGAACTACTGGAAACGGTAAATGGTATTGACCATGGCATTGGGTCAGGCTTGATCAAATGACTCAGCCATCTGACAAAGGAAAGTTCATCTGGTGCATTAAAGCTGTGCTTCAAGGACAAGCTCACTCAGTAAGCAAAGAAATGTTGAAATATATATATATATATATGAACTAATCTTCCTTGGAACAGAAAACAGGCTGAACTTTTAAAAATCTTATCATCCATTTCATTAATGAGACAGTTCTTGTCTACAAGGAACATAAAGTGCTTTGAATCCAGAAATTTTATTTGCATGGCTTTCTAATAATCGAAACCTGTTTTATAGGGACAGAATGCTAAGCCATCTACAATCTTCCTTGCTCCAGGAAGTATGCAGAGTAAGTGGGGTCAAATCAGGCAAGGAAGAACTCTTATTTTGAGCAGGCAGGGCTTGTATAGGACTGTGAGACTGGTCCTCAGCTGGTGTTGTCACATCAGATGGGGTCCTTTTGGGGACCCAAAATGAAGCGTAGCAGACTGGCACCATTTTATGGGCTATCATACCCAATCTATACCCTTGTGGAAAAGCAAATCACTTATTGAAATAGTGGGCAAGGGCAGTGTGTTGGCAAGAGTCTCAACTGAGGCTTCAGTTTCCCAATGCACATGCTCAGTATCAAAAAGGGAATATTTTGCTGTGAAAGTGGAATGTCAGTGAAATCAATGGAAGATTTGTGAGCCCGATCACAAGGTTATGTGCAAGGGGAAAGGAATAAGAGTAACTCTATTGAGGCTGTTTTGGTGCTGGTAGAATGGAATTTGAAAATTATTTGAGCTGAAATGAAGATCTGAAGCAAATTCCAAATTGAATGAATTTGACATATTCAGATCTGGTCTATTGAAGTTGGATACACAGTTTTAAGTCTTCATTTCCGTATTTTGGTACTTCATTCAATTTGGTGGAACTATTTAGCAGCTTTTCTCAATGTGAATGTCACTGCTGCACTTTGGACCAATCCTCTTCACATCCAAAATGTTAGAAAATCCACCAAACAGTACTGCCGACATGAATGAAGCGCTGAATCCCCAAAAAGAAGAAACAGAAGAGATGAAAAGTAAGGCGATGATGCAGCAACTTTTATTAAGCGTTGGTGGATCATGTCTTAATTTGGGTATTGTTTATTTAGGAGTATTTATAGCCCACTCCCTCCTGCTCACAATAGCAGCTTGGGGCGGCTCACAGCAAGTCCAAAAATATAACAATTCACAATTAAAATCAAATGTAAAAAATTATACAACTTATTAAAACTTATTGAAACTTATGAAAGGGAAGAACCAAACATACACACCCAACCCCATCCCACCCTACCCATCTCCCTCCCGAAAGGCCTGGTGGAGCAACCAGGTCTTAAGTTGTCTTTGGAAAGAAGGGAGGTCTGGGGCTAAGTGGACATCCATAGGGCGGGAGTTCCACAGCATAGGAGCGGCCACTGAGAATGCCCTTTCCATTGTGGGAAACCCAGAGGTCTTCGAGTCGGGCATCCCCGGCTGACTGCAGGGGCTGCACAGCGGTCCAAGGCGTGAGGCAGTCCTGCAGGTAAACAGGGACCAAGTCATTTAGGGCTTTATAGGTTATCACCAACACCTTGAATCAGCCCCGGAAGACAATAGTCAGCTAGTGCAGCACAGGTGTAATGTGCTCACGGCGCAGACCACCCCATTCTGCACCAGCTGCAGCCTCTGGACCATCACCAAGGGTAGCCCCATGTAGAGTGCATTGCAGTAATCCGATCTAGAGGTGATGAAGGCATGCATGATGCTGGCCAGGTCAAAGTCCAAGACATACGTCCGTAGCCGCACCAGATGTAACTGGCAAAGGTGTTCCTCGCCACGGCTACCACCTGGAAATCCAGGCGGAGCTGCAAAATTGAGAAGCACCCGTAGACTATGGATTTAAGTGGCTAACGGAGGGCAGATGCTGTCAATGATGGGGGGCAACACGCCCCCAGCCCTACTCACCAGCATCACCTCCATTTTGTCAGGATTCAGCTTCAGACGTCTCACCCTCATCTAATCCCCGACAGTCGCCAGACACCAAGACTGCTGGGCCTGGGTCTGCTGAAAAAGAGAGGCAAAACTGTGTATCATCATTGTATTGATGGCACCGAACATCGAAGCCTCTCACCACCTCATCCAAAGACTGCATATACACATTGAACAGGAGCGGAGACAGAATTGAACCCTGTGGGACTCCGCATATGAGGTTCCAGGGAGATGATGAACACTCCCCAAACACCACCCATTAAGTTATCCTGGCCAGGAAAGAGCAGAACCATTCCAGGACAATTCCGTCCACCCCAGCCCGGTCCCACAGACAAGCCACCAGCATCTCATTGTCAACGGTATCAATATGCTGCAGACAGATCTAATAAAATCAAAAGAGATGATCTTCCTTGATCCAAATCACGGCACAGGTCATCGACTAAAGCCACAAGTGCAGTCTCTGTGCCAAACCCAGGATGAAAGCTGGACTGAAAGGGTTCAAAAAAACTGACCCCATCCAGGTGACCCTGAAGCTGCCGCACCACCACCCATTCAATAACCTTCCCTAAAAAGTGAAGATTAGAGACTGGCCGGTAGCTGGAAAGGGAGTCAACATTAGTGGATGCTTTCTGACATGACAGCTCCTGCCACCATCAGACTGCTCCAAGTGGTGGTGGGAGCTTTCACTCCATCTGGGACTTGGCCCAGCCACCAAGTAAACCTTACAGTGGCTGGGCTGAAGAGGGGTCAGAGAGATGGATGGATGAGTGTCCATATGCCCACCCCTGCCCTGCGTGGAGCAGCCCTGCTGACCCAGCTGATGATCAGCTGTGACGGCCAATGGCAACTGCTAGGGATGTGCAAACAGAGTTTGGGGTTTCAGTGTTCAGCACAAACTCGGGGTGTTTGGGCCATTCGTGAACACCCTGAACCTGAACTGCCCCCCGCCCGAACTGGCTGAACAAAGTTCGAGTTTCAAACCTGTTCGGGTGAATGGAGGAACCCGGTTTTTCCTCCCCCCTCCAGGCTGCACGGGTGGAAGGGGTGCCCGGGCTCACCTCCACACCCTCCCAGCCTGCTAAACAATTTAAAAAAACAAACCCCACCCCAAGAATCAACCTACCTCGGTGGGACCGAGACTCTGGCCCTGGGTTCAGTTGCGGTAGTGGCAGCGGAGGCGGGTCTGCCTCCAGCGGTGCTCTGAAGCACTTTAGTCCTCTTCTAGGCCTTCCAGGAACTGACCATAGGGCCTAGAAGAGGCTTGAAATGCTCTGGAGTGCCGCTGGAGCCAGACCCACTGCCGGTGCTGCCGCCAGACCCGGGGCCAGAGTCCCAGCACCGGAGTTGGACCCGCCACCGCTGCTGCTGCCACTGCTATCACACCCTGGCACCAGAGCTGCTGCCGCCACCAGATTCAGAGCCTAAGTCCCGGCATCACCAGATAGGTCAATTCCTGGGGTGGGGTGGGGTTTTTTTTGGTTATTTTAAAAACAATTTTACCAGACTGGGCGGGGGGGGGGGAGGTGAGCCCCAGCGCCCCTTCCACCCACACAACCTGGAGCAGGAAGGGAAAACTGGGTTCCCCCCAAATGGGTTTGGTGAAACCGAACTTGTTCGGCCCCCCCCCGAACCTGAACAGTTTCAGTGGGGGCCAAACCCCAAACGGGCTGAACACTGAATCCCCCAGTGTTTGCACATCCCTAGCAGCTGCCATGGTACCCAGTTTCCCACACCACTCCAGACCCCGGTAAGTGCAGTGGGCTATCAGTGACAGCTCACTATACTTTGAGTTCAGCAGCAAGCTTCTGACTGTGGTGGAGCTTAACCAGGGCTATAACTTTTGGATTTCCCCAAGTCACAGCCCAGGTTAGCCCCCATGCCATTGTCACATCTGAAAACCTTCAGCTCATGTCGTGACTGCTGGAAGAGCCCCCCCACACCCTCTCTCTCTGTGGCAGACATCCGCTGCCACCTGCTGATGCTCAGTTTGTGCCTGACTGCCCACCACCAACCCACCCACCCACCTGTACACCAGTGAGCTCACTCTAAAGAATAGTATTCTTCTTGTCCACAAAGTAAAAATAAAGTTTACAAACCTGGCAGCACCTCCTGTGACCTCTTGCTCGTCTGCTGAGGAGCCGACATCCACCACCACCACAGAAGGTCCAGTAACCTCCTCCTCCTCCACCTTGACCTTCTTCCAGTTCCTATTAAGGCGTCTCTTCATTTTTTTCCCCCTCAGTCCCACAAAAAAACAGCCAAACAAAACACACCCACAACTCTCACCAACCAGTCAAAACAACACAGCCAAACCAACACACAATCCAACACAGACAAAACACACCAAACAAAACCAAACAGCCAGCCAGCCACAACGCACACACTCTCTCTCCACACAAGCTCCACGAGCACTCTAATGTCCAGTTTCCGACGGGATCACATGATATCTAGACTGATACTGATACCAATTTCCAAACGACCAGACGGAACCGAACTCTACCGAACCGAACAACCGAATCCGAACTCGGTCCCCAGACTGAACCCAAACTTGGTTCCTGAACCAAATGTCCGAACGACCGAACCACATTCTGTTCGCACATCCCTAGGAATGGGTGCTATATAAATAATTGATCTAACCTTGCCATGAAAATTACTTTCGTTTATTTTTCCAACATGCCAAAAGTCTCTGGGTGTATGTACAATAATTTGGGGTGTTATATTGCACATACAGAACCTCCTTGCCTCACATCCAACCTCTCAGAGCAGAAGGTAGAAAGGATGACTCAGAAGTCCAGAGGACTGAACACTAGGCTAGAAGCCAGGTGCTCCTCCTGAGTTCTGCAAGCAGTTGGGTTGTACACAGTGTCATTACTACACTTCCCACTCTTGCTAAGTCTGATATCAAGTTACAGCATCAAGCTTGGCTGTGCAGTCACCCACGGCCCCTGCTTTGAAAGACCAGCTTCCCGTAAAGATGTAGATTGATTTTTAAATTTTCTGGCAGATCTCCAGAGCCTTTTCTGGCAAAGCTCTGTCCTTTTGTCTGTGCAGTAGGGCCATCAAAAAAGCCCATGCATTGAACTATCTTTTGAGTGCTTAAATGAGAACTACATGGTGCATTGACCTTGCCAGGAGTTAATTTGTGCCTCAGCACTTCTTCCAGACCCTGTTGTTGCTGCTACTCTGCAAGACCCCACCCCCACATGGCTGTAGAAACACCATCCTCAGCCCCTGGTTGGAGACAAATGAAAATTTAGTTACTTGCATGTTTTTTCAGTGCATGCTAAGCATGCAAAAAACTTCAGAGTGTCTGATATTTTAGATGAAACAGCTGAGATACTAGTGGGGAAAAGAGGTAGATGTGCCAGGACCTGGGAGCAGTCAGTGCTGGCACCGAGAATAGCCGTGAATCCCAGGGACTCTCAGATGTTTCTGGTGCCAGCAGTTGCATTTATGTCTGTGGTCCTATGTCCCGGGGAGGAAAGGGGCAGCACAAGAGTTGCCCGGGGTCTGATGCAGACCCGGGTTGGCCGGATGCCCTCTTATCCTTGCTCTAGAGGCATTACAGGGGGCCCTCTCACTGTCCCCTCTACCCAAGGCATGTGCCTTGGATAGGCAGGGGGGATGAAGGGAAGTAGAGGAGGGGGCATGGAATAGCTTGGTTGGAACGAGCTGATACCCACGTGTGTAACAGGTGGCCCACACCAACACTAGGGTGTGTCTTTGCTGGACCGGACCCAAGATGATGAGGAAATCAGCTCCTCTGGTTACTGTATACAGTTTAATAAAGTGTGCAGCCTGTTTAAACCCAATGTCATCTCCCAGTCTTCTCTGGGGTGCTCAGATAAACTGATGAAGAACTGATAGAAAGTCACAAGCACTCCTGAAAGGTCAGGAACAGGAACACTTGCTCTCCTCTCAGCCATGCCACACACACACACACACACACACACACACACACACACACACACCCTATCCTCAGTAGCCTCTGCTATAAGTACACATACACACATACACACAACGCTATACGCCAAACACAAATCCCTGCCCTGCCCACAGCAACCTTTGCTCCAAACAAATTCTGCAAATGGTGTAGAAAAGTAAGAAGTGTGTAGAGAATAAATATTTTTTTGTTTATTTATATCAAAGTTTATATTCCATGCCCTCCTGCTCAATTATTTATTATTATTATTATTATTATTATTAGAAAACATTTATATAGTGCCAGCAATGTACCTGGAACTTTACAAAGTAATTGAATAGACACAGTCCCTGCCCTAGGGCTTACAATATGAGAGATGAGGGTGGGCGGGAGATGAAGGAAGGGGAACAGAGGGAGAGACAAGGAGTGTAACATTCACAAGGATGCGGGGTTCCAGGTGCACGCGCTTAGCTTGGATACTTCAAGAATGATGGCTGGTTGGTCCATGTGGAGAGGGTATTAGTACACAGACCGTAGATAACAGATTTTTCTGGATGGAGGGTATCAGCAGGAGTTAGGTGAGGGGAGCAAGAAGTCAGGGAGGGCAGAGCAGAAGAGGTGGGTCTTGAGGAGAGATTTGAAGGTATGAAGGGTGAGGACAAGGCGGATGTGGGCAGGGAGGGAGTTCCAGGCATGGGGGGAAGCTAGGGAGAAGGGACAAAGGAGGTTAGGGGAGCAGGGGAGGCATGGAGGACAAGAGAGGGGACAGAAGAGGAGTGGAGTTCACGGACTGGAGTACGGAGGGAAATTAGTGCAGAGGGGTAGGGGGAGCGAGGTTGTGAAGAGCTGTATAGGTGAAGACTAGGAGCTTGTGCAGGATTCGTTCAGGAAGGGGTAGCCAGTAAAGAGAGGAGAGGAGGGCCTGCATGTGGTCGAAGCGACGGGCGAGGTGGATGACCCTGGCAGCAGAGTTTTGGACAGAGATAAGGGGAGAAAGAGGAGAGTGGGGGAGGCAAGTGAGAAGGAGGTTACAGTAATCAAGGTGAGAGATGACCAGGGCATGAACAAGGGTTTTGGCAGAGGAGACAGAGAGAAAACGGCGAATCTTAGCAATCTTATGGAGGGAGAAGCGACAGGATTTGGCAACGCAATTGATGGAGGGTTTTAAAAAAGGGGGTGAGTCAAAGATGAAGTCTAAGCTACGGGTTTGTGGGATGGGAAGGATGGTGACCCCATTGATGGGGATCGACAGGGAAGAGGGAGAGGAAGGATGAGAGGGAAAATAAGGAGTTCAGTTATAAGCATGTTGAGTTTGCGATGACGTTGAGACATCCAGGTAGAGATATCAGAGAGACAGCTGGGGAGGCGAGCTTGAATAGATGGAAAAAGAGAGGGAGTAGAGAGATAGAGTTGAGTGTCATCAGTGTAGAGGTGATATTGGAAGCCATGGGAGTCAATGAGTTTGTCTAGGGACAGGATATAGATAGAAAAGAGGAGAGGGCCAAGGACAGAGCCTTGGGGAACACCAACTGAGAGTGGAAGGAAGGAGGAGGTAGAGGTCGATGATGTACAGGAGGGAAGGGGCAACAGTGGGAACAATGGAGGTCAGGAGGTGGGAGGGGATGGGGTCAAGGGGGCAAGTGGAAGGGTTGGAGGAGGAGAGTAGAGAGGAGATTTCCTCAAGGGAGGTGGGAGGGAAGGAGGACAGGAGAGAAGGAGGGGGAGGGGGGAGAGGGGATGGAGTAGGAAGAGGAGAGGAATGGGAAGCTGTGTCGAGGCGGATCTTGTCTATATTGGAGGTGATGAAGGTAGCAAGATCCTGAGCAGAAAGGGAAGAGGAAGGAGGAGGGCAGGGGGGCTTGAGGAGGGAGTCAAATGTGGAGAACAGGTGGCAAGGGTCGTGAGAACAGGACTCAATGTAGGAGGTGTAGTAATTCTGTCTAGCAGGGGAGACAGCAGAAGTAAGGGAGGAGAGACAGAATTTGAAGTGAAGGAAGTCAGCATGAGAGTGGAATTTGCACCAAAGGCATTCAGCAGCACGGGTACAGGAGTGGAGGTGGCGGATACTGGGGGTGAGCCAAGGATGGGGGTTGTGGGAGCAGGCAAGGTGGGAGGAGAGGGGGGCAAGGGATTCAAGGGTGGTGGAGAGAAGCATTGAAAGCAGAAATGGCAGAGTCAGGGGAGGAGGAGGAGAAGGCTGAGGGGAGAAGGGGGGAGAGAGGAGGCAAAGTCCAGGGGGTTAACAGCCTGCAGGTCATGAAAGGGGCATGGAGAAGGGGAAGGGGGACACTGGGAGACATTGAAAGAGGCAGGGAAGTGGTCAGAGATGGGATGAGGATCAAAGCAGAGATCAGAGACAGAGCAGTTCCTGGAGAAGACAAGGTCAAGAGAATGGCCGTTAGCGTGGGTGGGGAAGTTGGTCCAAAGGTGGAGGTTGAAGGAGGAGGCTAGTGAGAGGAAACGAGAGATGGAGGGCTGGGAAGGGACATCAACGTGAATGTTGAAGTCACCGAGGATGAGAGTGGGCTTATCATCGGAGAGGAAGAAAGTGAGTCAGGACTCAAATTCAGAGAGAAAGGAGGAGAGAGAGCCAGGGGGGCGGTAGATGACAGCAATGCAGAGATGGAGGGGGGAGTAGAGGTGCACAAAGTGAGCCTCAGATAAAGGGAAGGAGAGAGGGGGAGGAGAAAGTGGTTGGAATTGACTGGAGTTAGTGAGGAGGAGGCCCATGTCACCACTCCAGTCTTTGGGGCATGTCTGGTCAGAAAAGGAGAGACCCCAAAAGGAGAGGGTAGCTGGAGTGACAGAGTCGGAGGAGGAGATCCAAGTTTCAGTAAGGGCAAGGAGCTGGAGGGAGTGGGAGAGGAAGAGATCATGGATGTAGGGTGCTTTATTGGCAGAGGGGCGACAGTTCCAAAGGGAGTAGGAGAATGGGAGCTGATCAGGGGGAAGACAGGGAATGGGGATAAGATTGGGAGAAGGGGGGCAGGCAAGAGATAGGGAGGGTGGGGTAGGAGCAGGAGGGGAAGTTTGCCAAGGGGGAGGAGGAAGTGTGAGGAGGTTGGAGAGAAGTGATGGGCTGGGAGGGAGGAAGGAGCAGGGGGGAAAGAAGTAGAGGAAGGAAGAGGTGGTGGAGAGGGGGAAAGGGGAGAAGGAGGGAGAGGCAAGGCAAGAGATTAGGGCAGGCATGATGGTGGGGAGGATAGATAACAGAGAAGAGAGAGAGAAGAATGAAGTGCAGAGTGGCTGACCTACTGGCCACTGAGGAGCCACCAGGTGGCAGAAGTACCCTTAAGCTTACCCTTAGCTGTTACCCAATTGCAGGCTAACAGACAAAAGCAATAAATTATTTATCTGTTCTCTTTTTTCTACTGTAGAATTCACTGCAGTTAAGGTTTATAATTTCTTGTCCATTAGGGTTAGGTATGTTAATACAGAAACTGAAGGTGAAAACAGACATAACGCTAACTCCTCTTTAGCACCATTTAACATTTCTTATAGATGTATTAGTGCCCTATGCAGCCCTGCAACATGCATAAGAAATGTTAAAGCTGTGTTAAAATGGTGTTAAAGTGGAGTTAGTGTTATGTCTGCTTTCACCCAGTCAGAATTTCAGCAGCAAAGGTTTTAAGGCATCCCCTAAACTAACAAAGGATGGAATTGCAATAGCTGGCAATCCTACATTACACACACTACCACACATACTAGCATTGACATGACAAAGTTTCTAACATAAAGGACACTGATGCTGGATTGTGAAATGTTCTTTGAAGTTCTATGGGGTTCTAGGAGGTTGAGGTGTCTGTTGTATGGAGCTCTGTGAAACTCTGATGTCTATTTAATATCCATGCCGATGCCGACCTTGGGGGAGCGGAGCATGAGTTAATGCCTGCCATGGTAACCATGGACCTGTCCCAGATGGTCATCGACCCAATGCTTTGGGGGGCGGGGGTGTAACATAACTTAGACTTTGTGTTTTATGCTGGCCCTGAGGCAGGGGTTCCATTAGTGTGGGAGATATCAGCTGTGCCCTTGTCATGGACAGATCATTACCTCCTGCAGGCCTCTCTCCAGGTGCATATCTGCCCCCCAAGGGGTGCAGAACCAATTTGAATGGTTTGCCACCAAGACTGATGGAATCGTAGCGGTTCCAGAATGCTCTGGGTGAGACCCTCTGACCTTGACAACTGTCTCATTGATGACCTCGTTGTATTATGGAATACTGTGTTGACAGAGGCCATTGATTCGACGGCTCTTAGGTGTCCACTTCCCAGGTGGCAGCACCACAGGCATCTTTGGTTCTCCAAGGAGCTGCGGGTGCTGAAGTGGGAGGGATGGCGGTTGGAGCGATAGTGGTGTTGTTTGCATACTGAAGCTGACAGATTGCATCAGAACGAGTTTATGAGCCTATGCTGTGGCTATGTGGGCAGCAAAAAAAGAGTTTTTGCTACCCTCATAGCATCTGCTAAATCCTGTCCAATGGAACTTTTCCGGGTGGTGCGGGGGCTGGTCAGTTTGACCTCCCTCTACTTAGGAGTGGAGTCATCTAGTGCCTGCTGTGACATGTTTGTGGATTATTTTTTGGTTAAAATAGCTCGAATTCACCACATCAATGCCACACTTATTACATTAGGGAAACCAGAGGTTACGGAAGCCCCATCTTGTCTAAGTTTGTGGGCTCAATTTCAGTCGGTGATGCCTGCCAAGGCGGGGGATGTTCTGGGAGCTGTTAGGGCCACCTCTTGTGAATTAGATCTGTGCCTGTCCTGGTTGGTCAAGGTCTGCCGGGAGATATTGGGGCCATTGCTGGCTGGGGTGATCAATGCCTCTCTTCGGGAGGGCAGAGTGCTGGGCTGTCTTAAAGAGATGGTGGTGCAGCCTCTGCTCAAGAAGCCATCACTTGACATTGACTCCCTTGCCAGCTATCACCCTGTCTCTAACTTTCCCTTTTTAGGGAAGGCTATTGAATGGGTAGTGACCAACAGCTGCAGAAGCATCTGGATAGTATCTGTTTTCTTGATCCCTCACGGTCTGGATTCCATCTGGGTTATGGCCCCAAGACTGTGCTTGTGGCGTTAGTTGACTACCAATGCCAAGAAATAGATCAGGGTAATTCGACCCTGCTGATTCTGCTAGATCTGTCGGTGGCATTTGATATTGTTGACCATGAGATGTTGGCGACGTGCCTGCGGGACTGTGCAGGGGTGGATGGGATGGTTCTTGAATGGTTCTGTTCCTTCCTGGCCGGAAGAACTCAGCGAGTGGTGCTTGGGGATCATTTTTCATCATACCAAGACCTCTTGTGTGGAGTTCTGCAGGGTTATGTTCTGTCCCCTCTCCTGTTCAATGTGTACATGCAGCCACTTGGCAAGGTGGTCAGGAGGTTTGGCCTGCAGTGTTTCCAATATCTTGATGACACCCAGCTTTACCTCTCCCTTTCATCAGACCCAGGCCTGGCAGTCTCAGTGCTTACCCGGTGTTTAGCAGCTGCAGGGGACTGGATGAGGCTGAACCGACTGAGGTTAAATCCTGACAAGACAGAGGTCATGCTGGTGGGTAAGGCGATGAAGATGCTGGCCCCTATCATTGATGGGATCTGTCCTTTGTTGGTCTCCCAGGTACAGAGTCTTGGGGGTACTCCTTGATTCGCAACTCCGCTTGGATGTTCAGGTGGAGTCTGTGGCAAGGAGTGCTTTCCGCCAATTACATCTGGTGCGACAACTTAGGCTGTATGTTTCAGACTCCGACCTGGCCACTATCATCCATGCTTTCCTCACCTCTAGGCTGGACTATTGTAATGCGCTCTACGTGGAGCTTCCCATGATGATGGATCGGAGACTGCAGCTGATGCAGAATGCGGTGGCCAGTCTCCTGGTGGGATGGGGCCACCAGGAGCATATTACACTGGTTCCCTGATCACTGAACTGGCTGCCTGTAGTCTTCCAGGCCCAATTCAAGGTGTTGGTGCTTGCCTATAAATCCCTAAACGGTCTAGGTCCTACCTATCTGTGGGACCGTCTCACCCCCCCAAAATTCTAGATCATCCCCTGTGGTCATCTGGGGGTGTCTTTTGGGGGGCCACAATGATGAGGGTATTCTTGGTGGCTGCCCCGCAGCTGTGGAACTTCCTTCCGGTGGAGGCCCAATAAGCCCCAGATCACCCCTCTTTTTGATGTAGTTGTAAGACCTGACTGTTCCGCCTGGCATTTGGTGGGGAAGATGGATGAAGGGCTGGGGGAGGGTGTGGGGAAGAGATTTTTCTTTTTATCCTCCTTTTAATTAATGGTTTTATATGTTTTAATGTTATTGTAAGTTGCCCCGAACTGCTGTGTCAGGCAGGGCAGGGTATCAAGTTTTTATAAATCAATAAAATAAATATTCTATGGAATGGGGAAGACTATGGAATTCATATAAAATATTTTGTTATATATTTTAGTTAACACTCTCTTCCTTCAAGTAAGGAATATGCTAACTTAATTTCTCTTTCTCCATGGGAATTGATACACCCCTCTAAGGTAAAGACTCTCATTTCAGGGCTGCTGCTGTTGAATGGGAGGTCCGTGGCTAATAAAGCACCAGTGATCTGGGACTTAATTCTGGATTGGGCCGAAGACCTTGCGTGTTTCATGGAGACCTGGCTGGATGGGGAGGCAGACCCAATTTTGGCCGGCCTCGTTCCAGTGGGGTACTCCGTGCAGCACCAGCCTTGACCTGAGGGCCAGGGTGTGTGTAGCTATGGTTTTTAAGGAGTCTTGGACTGCTAGGAGGTATCCAGTGCAGTCTGTCCCAGGAATTGAGGCTCTCCACATGGTTTTTGATTTGACAGGGGCAAAACTGGGGTGCTGCTGGTGTACCGGACTCCTTCCTGCCCAGAGGCATCCCTCTCCACTCTAGAGGAACTGGTGTCGAAATTGGGGTTGCGCTCCCCGTGGGCCTTGGTCCATGGGGTATCTCAACATCCATGCCAGCACCGGCCTTGCAGGGGTGGAGCATGAGTTCATGACCACCATGGCAACCATGGACATCTCCCAAATGGCCAATGGCCCATCACACGAGGGGGGGCATATGCTTGATCTGATATTCTGCTCCGGCTTTGAGGTAAGTGATCCGGTAGTGGGGGAGATTAGTTCTATGCCCTTGTCATGGTCAAATCATTACCTCCTGCAAGCCAAACTCCTAGCGCACAAGAGCCCCCAGAAAGGAGTGGGACTTATTAGAATGGTCCGCCCCCGAAGGCGGATGGAACCATAGCGGTTTCAAGACGCGCTGGGGGAGATGTCCTTGGACATTGATGGCTGCTCGGCTGATGATCTCATCCAAGCATGGAACATCTTGCTGGGGGGGGCGAAGGGGGTAATTGACCGGGTGGCTCTGAGGCATCCACTGCCACCGCTTCATCATTGTAGGGCTCCTTGGTTTACTGAGGAGCTGCAGTGTATGAAGCGGGAGGGGTGGTGGTTAGAGCAATGCTGGCATTTTTCTCGTGCTCAATCTGATCGGCTTCAGCATTGGGCCCATTTGTGGTCCTATGCTGTGGCCATGAGGGCAGCAAATAAGAAATTCTTGGCCGCCCTCATAGCTGCTGCAAAGTTGTGTCCAGCAGAGCTCTTCCAGTTGGTGAGGGGGCTGGTCAATCCGACCGACCTCCGCCTGGAGGGGGAAGATATTCCAGACCCATTGTGAGGAGTTTGTCACCCACTTTGCAGATAAGATCGCTTGGATTCAGTGCGATTTTGGAGCTGGAATTGATGCAGAGGAAGGAGAGCTTGGGGTTATGGATGCCCCGTCTGGTCCATCTTTGTGGGATCAATTTAAAGAAGTGACGCTGGCTGATGCCATGGGTGTCCTGGGGTTTGTTAGGGCCACCTTTTGTGAATTAGATTCGTGCCCATCCTGGTTGGTGAAAGTTTCCAGGGAGACCTTGGAGCCAGTGCTGGTGGGGTGATCAATGCCTCCCTTTGGGAGGGGAGGGTGCCGGACTGCCTCAAGGAGGCAATAGCGTGGCCCCTGTTAAAGAAACCATCTTTGGATGTTGACGCACTGGCCAGTTACCGGCCTGTCTCTAACCTTCCCTTTTTAGGGAAGGTTATTGAACGGGTAGTGGCACAGCAGCTCCAGGGTTACCTGGATGGCATGTTTTCTAGACCCCTTTCAATCGAGGTTTCATCCAGGGTATGGCACCGAGACTGTGCTGGTGGAGTTGGTGGCCGACCTCCACAGAGAGATGGATTCAGGGCATTCAACACTACTTGTCTGGTTAGATCTCTTGGCTGCTTTTGATACAGTGGACCACGGGTTATTATTGAGACGATTGCAGTCCCTGGGTGGGGGGGTGGGGGGGTGGGGCAGTCCTTGGATAGTTGCGCTTGTTCCTCTCAGGAAGTAGCCAGCGAGTGGTTCTAGGGGATGAAACATCTAGCCCCTGGAACCTGTCTTGCGGCATACCACAAGATTATATTTTGTCTCCATTATTGATTAACATCTATATGCAACCCCGGAGGAGATTGTGAGATGGTTTGGTGTGCGTTGCCACCAATATGCTGATAACACCCAGCTATACCTCTCATTTTCAACTGACCCTGCTGTCTCGGTGCTTTCCCAGTGCCTGGAGGCAGTGGCTGACTGGATGAGGCAGAGCAGACTGCAGCTGAATCCTGATAAGTCGAAGGTGATGTTGGTGGGTCGGGCGGCTGGGGTGATGGCTCCCCTTCTTGAGGGAGTCTGCCTCCCACTGGCTTCCCAGGTCTGGAGCTTGGGAGTCCTGTTGGACCCCAACCTTTGTCTGGATTGCCAGGTAGAGGTGGTGGCGAAGGGAGCCTTTTGCCAGTTACATCTTGCATGGAGACTCCGACCATATGTTTCAGATTCTGACCTGGCCACCTCATCAATGCGTTCATCAACTTGAAGCTGGATTACTGCAATGTGCTCTACGTGAGGCTGCCCCTGGTGATAATTCGGAAGTTGCAACTGGTGCAGAATGCGGCAGCTCATCTTTTGACAGGGACGGGCCATAGGGAAGCACATAACACCAGTGCTCCGAGCTTTTCGCTGGTTGCCTATAACGTTCCAAGTCCAATTCAAGGTGCTGGTTTTAACTCTTAAAGCCCTACACGGCTTGGGCCTCTCCTACCTGAGAGACAACCTTACTGCTCGGGTCCTGGGGCTATCCTTGCAGTGGCAACTTCTTGGAGGTCCCCCGGGTTAGCCGGGGGGCCACAAATGGAGAGGGCTCTCTTGGTGGCTGCACCACATCTGTGGAACTCCCTCCCGGAGGAAGCTTGACTAGCCCCGGGGCTTCTGGCCTTCAACCAAGCCTGTAAGACCTGGCTGTTCATCCAGGCCTTCAGGGAAGGGAGTGGGTAGGGTGGGGGAGGGTTAGTTTTTCAGTGTTCATAGCTTATTTAACTGGGGTTTTTTTAAGTTTCCCTTTTTGTCTGTTGTTTACTGTATTTATTGTTTTAAAATGTGCAAGCTGTCAGTCACCCCAGGCCATCTGTTGATATGAGGGGGTGAAATATAAATTTTAAAATAAAGAAAATAAAATAAAATTTGGCGGCTTCCAGTATGTAAGGCCCCAGGTGAGCACGGTCTTCCGGGGGAAGTGTTTCGAGACAATGTTGATTGGTGGATCCCAATCTTAACTAAGATTTTTGATCATATAAATTTTTTTGGTGTTCCTCCTTTGGGATGGAACACTAGTATAGTGGTTCCTATTTTCAAGAAGGGAAGTAGACTAGAACCTGGTAACTACCGACCAATCAGTCTAATTGATGTAGTGGCTAAGCTTTATGAAAAGTATCTTTTGAATAAGTTAGAAAAGTGGGCCAAGGACAACTGTATTTTTTCTGAGGAGCAGGCTGGATTCCACGTGGGTCATTTGACAGTAGACCATTGTTTTGTTCTAGAGCACTTGATAGAAAAATATGTCAACAATAGGAAGACAAAGCTATACGCTGCATTTGTGGATCTTAGAGCAGCCTTTGATACTGTCGATAGAAAGATTCTGTGGTCCAAACTAGGGGATTCTAATTTGGATAAAAGACTGTTATTGGTGCAAATGTTATATTTTAACACATTCTTAAGAGTTAGATTATCTTGTGAAGGACACTTGACTAAATACATTCCGGTCACCAACGGTGTTAAGCAAGGTTGTATATTGACCCCATTTCTTTTTAATTATTTAGTTAATGATATCATTACTGAGATAAGTGGCATTTCTTATCACCAAGTAAGCATTTATGGGAGACTGTTCTCGATTCTGCTTTATGCAGATGACATGGTGTTACTGGCTACTTCCGAAATTGGACTTCATAGGCTTCTCCGGGCATTGAGTGAATATTGTAAAAAGAACCACTTAAGTGTTATTTATGACAAAATGAAAGTTATGGTTTTTGCAAAACACAGAACCACTAAGAGTTGGCACTTAGACTTGCCCCCTTAGAACAAGTTAATAAATACAAGTACTTAGGATTGACATTTTCTGCAAGGGATATGTGGAATGACCATATACAAACAACCAAACTTAAACCAGCTCAATCAATGAACGGAGTGACCCGCTTCTGGAGAAGAGAGGGAGGGAGGATGGTATTACCTGCATTGAAATTACTAGAATATAAATTAAAACCTCAAGCTGCATATGGCGCAGAAATTTGGGGCTTCACGAAAGTTCAGGAGCTAGAAATATTCCAAAATAGGCTGCTTCTGCCAGTTCTTGGGGTTCTCCCCAGAACACCTATTTATATGCTGCAAGCTGAAATGGGAGTTCTCCTGGAAGAAATGAAAATACCTATGACTTTTTTCTCATACTGGCTTAGGTTATTAGGTAAGGCAGATATGGTCACTACTCAAACTGTGCTGACTAGAAAAACAAAAGGATGGCTTCCATTCTATATGGAAGCAAAAATTAGACTCTTTAGCAGAACAGATGGGACTTTCAACACCTTTTTTGAATTATTGCCCCAGAGAGAAAATTAAAACAATGATTAAAAACCACCTTACTGATATTAATGTGCAAAGGGACCTAGAGACCCTGGCCCAGAGTAGGATTGCCCCTCAAATGCATTTGTTTGAGACTCAACATCAGTTTGAAAAATATCTTACAGTGGTCACCAATTATAAGTTTCATAAGTCTCTTACTGTTGCGATTTCAGTTAATGCCCTCCTCTCTCATGGAAGGTAGATATAATCATATCCCCTATGACTTGCGTTTTTGTCCATGTGGCCAACAGAAACACGAAGACCTGACTCACTATATATTTGACTGTCCTCTCACGTCAGATGCCAGACAGAAATGTTTAATCCTGCTGTCTCCAGAGAAAATCTATTGGGGTCAGCCCTTAAGTTTGGTCTGTATTAGGAAACCCAAACTGTGAAAAGATTCTTGAGGCAGCTAATCTGGCATTTGCCCCCGCACTAGGAATAAGACTCAGACACAAAGGATATGGGTAAAACTGGCCGCAGCTGTTTTATTGAATCCGAATTTAATTAATAACCTGTTAAGAAACAAGACAACCAATTACGCCAATTGAACTGATGAATAACGGTGGATAGAGTTAAAACCAATTACCCTGCTTCAAATTGTTTCCCATGCCGAATTGTGAGGCAATTAGAATGCCAATTAGATCCTGCTTAAAATTAGACCCAATTAACCAAATTAACTTGGGTGAATAACAATAAAGGGGGGAAGGGGTGAAGAGATGACATAACTCAAACCTTAAACTATCTCTCACCCCCACCCGCGTTCAGTACCATACTACCAACCTTCTGGATTGGAGATACCAGTCCAATCCCCCTCCAATGGACCGACTTGATCCATTCTTCAGAAGGACAGACGTTGCTGCTGCAAACTTCGGGACCGCTTAAATCCTACCCGTATGCACACAACGCCTGGCCTTCCGTCCTGTGATAATTTGGGGCGCCCCTCCCCTAAATTACTCACCAGGTACCCATTGCAGAATGATCCCAATCATCTGCCCATACACCCAAGGCCCTAGAGCCCTTTCCATTTTTAAACCTATGGTACTGAACACCGCCACAAGTTCAGCAGCTGAGCTTGCTTGAACACCCCCTTAAATCAACCACCTCACCCAAGCAAAGTGTTTGTACTCCACCCTCTTGTTACACCAGCCTCTGTAACAATCTTTTAATATTCCCAATATACAAATCCAATCCATGCTCAGATAAATGGACCCCATCTTGCCAAAAGAGCTCCGGCCTGTTCCATCGAATTTCAGGATGGCAGAGCCAGACACCACCCAGTGGGGTAATCCATTTTCTAACCTCCCCATTAACCTTTTTCCTAGCTCTATCCACCGCCCTAGGATTAGTGGCTCCCGGCCACTTAATCCTTTGCAACAACTCCGAAAAAACCAGAATGGTCTGCGGGAACAGCTCCCTCAACCTGACCCAATCCTGTCTTATCATTATTGACAGGTCCAACCCAGATCCCCTTGAAAAATCATTCTCGCCCAGATGGATTAAAATCACATCCGGGTGAGGTCTACGAGCCCAACCCAACAGTAAGGGCATAAGCTGGGGCCACAGCATCCCTCTTCTACCCTTCCACACAACGCAACCCTTTGGGGCCAAGCCTAGCTGTGTCCCCCAGCTAGATGCCTGTACCCGTTTTGCAGCCCACCTGACAAAACTGTGGCCGATGATCCAGATTCCTTTTCCCTGGGGATTACGGCCACCTCCTATGAAAAAGGAATTAAAACAAATCATCACTTACTTTGCCCGAGTCAGAGTCTACAAGACCGGAAACGGGCGAACATATGACTTAAAAACCCCAGACCGCCATCTACCTACCCTCTGAATCTCCGGGGGGTGGAAACCGGCCGCAGCCGCCGCTGAGGCTGCGCCGATCCGAAATGAATGGGACCTGAAAACCACCCCGGCCAACCCCAGCAGCCCGAGGCAACGCTTTAATACCGCTAAAAATTGATATCGGGTCAAAGGGAGACCCGACTGGTGTATGAACAATGAGCCAGGCAAACCTGGTCTGACCTTCAAATAATTTTCTGTGCATACAACCGGGCAAATAAGCGGTTCAATCGATCACGCTAACGCCACCTTAGTGCCCCTTCCCAACTGATCAGTTTTAGAAAAACGGATGTTAATCTCCATACCCACCCCCGTCATGGATATGTCACCAACTTGCAATTCTCTCCCTGACCTATCATTCCGTGACTTAACCACCAACTCCCCAATTCGCATAGCCCCAAAAAAGGCAACCACAAACGCTGCCCGAAACAAACATACCTCCGCGGGATCACAGCAAACCTCCCCCAATTTACTCACTACATCGGCCAAATTCCTGGGGGATAAGGGGACCCTATTATCAACCCGCACGGGGCCCTGTCTTTTCCATGACGTAACCATCGCCTTAAGAACTGAGGACACCTCGGCATCCTGAACTCCCACTAACTTAGCCATGAAAGACAAAGCGGACCATCTGGTGGCTATGGTACCCGGAGCTAACCCTTTCCTATGCAATTCAAGTCCGAACTGCACCCTCTGGGCAAGCGGCACCGGGATCACCAACACCCACCCGCGGGACCGGGCAAACCCTAAAAATTCCCTGATCGCTCTCTCATATGCCAGCCACGTCACGGGGGACACGGAACCCTTCACCGTGTCCATCAGCTCTAGCCTCCAAGGCTCCAAAGCTGTCTGGGGACGAAGTCCTGCTCTTTCCTCGCAAAGGGAGCGAGCTCCCAAAAACGCTGCATCTGCAAACGAGAGAGAGCATCAGCTATCTCATTCTGGACTCCTGGCACATGTCTCGTAGAAAACACTATATTATGCTGCAAACACCATAACACGAACACCCTAACGAGGCGCATAACTCTCTCAGACTTGGAGGACAAAGAATTAACAACATGAACCACAGCCAAGTTGTCACACCAGAAAACAACCCTCTTATCCCGAAAACAGTCCACCCATATGTGGACAGCAACCACTATAGGAAATAACTCTAAAAAGGTCAAGTCCCTCAAAATTCCTGAGTCCTCCCACCGTGCAGGCCATCTCTCAGCACACCAACGACCCTGAAAATAAATTCCCAACCCAGCCGCACCGGCTGCATCAGAGTGGACCTGCAATTCTGCCTCCAGCAAAAACAGGTCACGCCACACACTAACCCCATTGTGAGACCTGAGAAACTCAAGCCAAACGTCCAAATCTTCCTTCATCTCCTTTGTAACCCGGATATGATGGTGGGGCAACGACACCGTTGTTGTCCTAGCGTATAACCGTGATAGAAAAGCCCGACCTGGAGCGACAACGCGGCAAGCGAAGTTTAACTTACCAATCAATGACTGCAGCGCTCTTAACGTTATCTTACTGGCAGCTCTACAAGCCTGTACCTCCTTCTGCAACTCAACAAGCTTACCCTCAGGCAGCCGCGACAACTCCCTGACCGAGTCTAATTCTATGCCTAGATAAGTCATCACCGGTGCAGGACCCTCAGTTTTCTCCTCTGCTAAAGGCACCCCGACTAACTGAGCCACGTCCCTAAACAAACCTAACAAATCGCCACACGTCGAGGCACCCGCCTCCCCTACGAACAAATAATCGTCTAAATAATGTGTCACGCGACCAGACCGCGCCCTCCGCTTCACAATCCACTCCAATGCCGTGCTAAATTTCTCAAAGGCCGCACATGAGATGGAACATCCCATGGGCATAGCCTTGTCATAATAGAACTGGCCCCGAAATGCAAACCCCAATAGGTCAAAATCCCTAGGGTGGACTGGCAAAAGGCGAAATGCAGATTTGATGTCGCTCTTTGCCATCAGGGCCCCCTTTCCACATTCACGAACCAGCTCTACTGCCACATCGAATGAAGCGTACTGCACCGAGCAAATATCATGCGGTATCGCATCGTTCACAGAAGACCCCCGAGGATATGACAAATGGTGAATAAGCCTGTACTCCCCGGGTGCCTTCTTAGGAACAATACCCAACGGTGAAACTCTTAAATTATCCAACGGCAAACTGTTAAACGGGCCAGCAACTCTGCCCTCCACAACTTCTTTATGTATCTTCCTTCCAACAACTTCCTCCAAACCCTTCACCGATTTCAGGTTTTGCGCAAACATGCGCTCGCGAACCCCTTGGAATGGAATCTGAAAACCGTAACGGAACCCATCAACTACATAACACGCGACCCCCTTTAACGGGTAATCGACCAACAACTCCTTAAGAACCCACCACTTAACTGGCGTTGGTGCCCTTGTTAGCACCTGCTTGGGGGGGACCGCCACCTCGTGTTCCTCCCCCAGGAAAGGGGCGCTTACCCCTCTGTCCCCCACCCTTTCGTCTATTGCAGGTAGAAATGGGGTGGGGCCCGCCGCACTGCAGGCAGGAGTGCCGAAACCTGCAATTGGCACGAAAACACCTAGATCCTTCATTAAAGTCCCAGCATGCCAACCCAGGACCACCTCTTTTGGGCACCTCGCCTCGAAAATTATCTGTGGGCTGTCCCCCACCTTTCACTATGACATGACCACTATCTGTTCTGGCGACATCTTTCTCCTGGATGCATTCTATCCAGAGGTCATGATCTTTTACATCCCATTGTACGTCCGGCGTGATGGAGGCATTTTGCCGAAACGCCTCATCGTATCTTAGCCACCCAAACCCTTCCTTAGTCAGGTAGGCCCTCCTCACGATATCAAAATATTTCCAGAGGGCCACCGCCCGCTCTGGAAACGCCTGCATGAGTACGCCGGCATAAATTATAAATGCCGACTCCCAGTTGGCCCAGTTCCTGTCTATCTTTCTTCTCTTTGCCCTCTCGTACTCCCTGGGCTCGAGTTTCGCATTAGGATCCGGCACCGGATCACAAAACAAAATTGTAAATAAATCAATGTACTCCCCTTTCCAAATCTTTTCGCGTGTGGACTGAGATAGGTGCACACCTAAGGGAGCAGAGACCCTCGCGTAACCTCCACGCAACGGGGGGACTTCACCAGCTGGCACTACCGGCGCCGCTGACGTCCCCGCTGTACTTCCTGCTATTACCTGAGCTTGCCCTTGGGGAGTCAGCCCGAGCCCAGCCTGACCAGGCCCCCCACCTGCCGCTTCTGGCTGGCCGACTAGGCCCATCTCCGATTGTGGGCGCCACACATTGCCAACCCACAATAACCTGTTTGGGTCCTGCTGCACCCGCAATTGACCCAAACCGCCCTGCCCCAACGATGGCATGACTGGTGCAGGCTGCTGCACTGGTGCCCCAGCTCCCAGGCCCATCGTCCCCTCCGCCTGCGAGGGTGGCACCTGGCTGGCTACGAGCGGGCACACCGTCTCAGTTTCCCTTTCCAACAATTGGGACCCCCGTGACGCTACGCGGTCCCCCATCACTGCACCACTCAGACCGACATACTCACCATCCATTGCATTTGCGACCACCTGCGCAGGTAATCCCATTTGGGGCGGTGCGACGTGAGGCACACTCGCTGTCGCCACTCGACCCCCTGCCTCCAATAAGGCTGCAATCCGGGACATCTGTTGCTCCATGCGGTCCACCTTTTTTGCAAGCTCCTCGACAGCTTGTCTGCTCGCCCCAGCGGCACCGTCAGCTGCTGCTTGACCATGCACACCTGCCGCACTCGTGCTAGGGTGAGACAGAACAGAGCCAGGGTTACTGACCACTCCCGTTGCTGCTGCACCCACCATTTGCCTAGGAGCAGCATTTAAAAAACCGGCCTCCATCATTCTCCCCATGACTCCATCCCATGCGCTCATCCTCGCCTCCAGGGTCTGCAACAACCCCTGCCCCTGACTGTCCTGACACGCATCACCTGATGCAGCCTGGCCTGGCTGCCAGGATTGCGCTGTCACTAACTGCCCACCAGGTGGCGCAGGGCCCCCTGTTTGCAAGGTGGCACCAGCCTGCCTCACCAATTCCTCCATGGCAGAGGGCCCTGCCATCTCTCCTGCACCCCCTCCTACTCTTGCTGTGCAGGCCCCGCTCCTGTCCACCATCTGGCCCTGTGCAGGGGCCAAACTTCCCAACTGGCCAGTTGGAGGAGACCCCAGCACCGCCAAGTCACCCTGTCCATCCCCAACCCTGGCACCTGAAGGGACACTAGCCCCCTTCGTCCCTTTCCTCCTACCCATTGCCAGCCTATTGATGATCCCCCACCGACTACACACCCCACTTCACCCACACAGCAGTGGGCACACCACCCTAGTGCAGCTCTGTTACCCCTGCACCTTGTCAGGATAGAGTGGCTGGACCCTTCTCCTACAGCAGAGTGGGGGATGGGTGTGGGTGCAGTCAACCTGAACCTCTGCTCAGTACCCCTCAGCAAGCCCCAACGCTGGCCTGCACCGTCACCCCAACCTCGGCCTGAACCTGCCCCCCTGCCGATGGCAGGATAAAGTGGCTGGGCCCCTTACGCCTAACAAAGGGGCAAGGGGGGAAATTATGGGCAAGCCTGCCCCACCCTCAGCACCCCTAGGCAAGCACCGTCGCCTGACTGTCCCCTTCACGAGACAGTTCCCCGATCCCAAGTCCAACCGGGGGGGGGGGGGCCGCCCGATAAACAAACCCCTGACAGTTAAACGATCCCCCCTTCTTTTGCAGCCCCGCTCCCTACACCCAGCTCCACGTGCAGTCAAGGAGGGGGGGGGGTCAAGGGGAAACCCCGAGGAAAACAGTCCTCCTCCGCCCCGCCGAGAGACAATTCCCCCAACCCGAGACAATTCCCCAACAGATCAAGCCCAATCCCTTCTTCCCTGTAAGCAGCTCCTCTGTCAATGAGGAGAGGGGGGGCGGTTAAAAGGGGGAACCCCGGAGCGCCGACAAGACCGTCCTCTTCAGCAGCGCGCCGCCAACCAAGTGAGGGGCTGCCCGGCGCGCTGCACCACGTGGCCTCTACCGGCCAATCAGAAGAGCGCATTTTCGCGCCACAACCCTGCCGCTGCAAACTGCAATCCAGGACGGATTGCAGCTTGCTCTTCAAGCGGCCAGCTTGCTGCATCCCCGCGCGCAGCGGGAAAGAACAGAAAAAAAAACCCTGCAGCCTCATTCCCCTAGAGGCGGGCCCAAACTTCCCCCGCAGTGCACAAGGCGCTTAGCGGGGGGAATACTTTAAGTATTCAGAGGCTTTGGGCTATTTCATGTAGAATATTATGTGTGTAAATTTTTTTTATTGCTTTATTGTTTTCCTTGTTTAATTCACGTTATTAACAGCAGGGGTCAAGTGTCACCAGCTCAAGTCCCAGGAAGGGCAAGGCAAATTTTAAATGTTTTTGTATAACTGTCTGAGTCAATCATTGTTGACAGTTTATATTTACAGATTATTTTATATTATCTTTTGTTATTATATTTTATTGGTATGTCATTTAATGTTTAATTTTGTATCAAACTTGTTATGGTCAATGGCCAAGACAATAAAAATTGGTTTTCTTTTTTTAGTTAACACTCTTTAAATGGGTAGGGTAGCAGATTAGCAGCGGTTTTAACTTCATTTTCCTTATAGGTGTCACAAGCTGGAAGAGCAACTCCTACTCCCAAAAAGCAACACAAGATACAAATACAAAAATAAATACAAAGACTAAAACCACAAATACAAATACTTGACTGTGCACAGCCCTATCACGAAGGCTGCTGGCTAATGTACTAAAGGTACAAACCATACACCCACCAGTGAAGTAACAACTGTGCGAAGTGAGGAGGGGATATCTCTACCCACTTGACTCTCCAAACCCCAACTTTTGTTGTGACATGCCATCAGGTGCATAAGTTAAATCAAAAGCCTGAATGAGCCCAACTGAAATCGGATACCACACATACTCTTCCCCTCTTCTTATTTCCTCCCCCGCCCATCAGCCACAGACATTCCTCCCAGCTTACTTTTCCCCTGAGTGCTGCTTAGCCCTGCTTCTCTTCCTCTCCTGTCCCATCCTGAGCCCCACTTGGCCATGCACATAGGAATGCAGCCACAGAGCTTCATACACCCACAAATGTCACTGGACCTTGCCACAGCTGCAGCTGCCACTGCAAGGGTGAACATCATTCTGCTCCCTACTGCTAGCAATAGAATTTGCCTAGCAACTGCCGGAAATGATGGTGGCCGCTCCCACCTGCTTCTCTATTTGCTGGGATATTCAAATGCTGTCAGGGTTCAAAGTGGCACTGGGGGAAACTCCATCTTTAATTCTCACTGTCAGGTCCTGGGCGCAAACCCTTGGCCTTGGGATGCGGGAGAGATGCCTTTGGGGCCTGCACCACCTGGTGGAGTTGTTCACCGCCCGCATTTCTCCTCTGTATGTCTTCTGCTGTCTTACTGCCCTTGGCATGGCCACACCCTCTCCCAGCTGGGGCTTGTTTACCTAGCCACAGATGGTACGTAAACATTGATGTGGCCTCAGGAAGCTGGTGGAACAACGTCTCACACCTGCTCAAAGGTTTGATGTTTATGTTTTGTAGCAAGTGCCTTTTCTCCTGCTGTGTGTTTGCCCTGTATCCCTGTCTCCCCTATAGTCTGCATGTGTTTCCCCAGCTTTGGCTCCCTAGCCCATTGTTTCTTGTTCCCTATTGTTTCCCTCAACCCTGTTGCTCCCACACTCCCATTCCCTAGCCCCTTGTCTCTTGTTCCCTGTTGCTCCTTTCATCCTTCTTGCTCACCCTGCTCTGACTCCCTCGGCCCGTGTCTCTTGTTCCCTGTTGCACCCCTGCTCTGATTCCCTTGGCCCGTGTCTCTTGTTCCCTGTTGCGCCCCTGCTCTGACTCCCTCGGCCCGTGTCTCTTGTTCCATGTTGCTCCCTTCATCCCTGTTGCTCCCCTGCTCCGGTTTCCTAGACCCTTGTTCCTTGTTGTTCCCCGCATCCCTGTTGTGCCCCAACCTTGTTTTCCTAGCCCCCTGTCTCTTGTCCCCTGGGGTTCCCCTTGTCTCTGGTGCTCCCCCCACTCTGTTTCCCCTAACCCATCGGCTCCAGCCCCTTGTGGGGGGGAACCCCTTGTCCCCGTGGTTCCCCCCCACTCTGGCTCCTTAGTCCCTTGGTTCTTGCCCCTCGTTGTTCCCCTCATCCCCATTGTTCTCCCCACTCTGGTTTCCTAGCCCCTTGGGTCTTGTCCCTTGTTGGTCCCTTCTTCCCTGGGGCTCCCCTTGTTCCTCATCGTCCCCTATTATATTCCTCTCTTCCTTGGAGAGGATCTTGGTGTGTGGGTCTTCAGTCTGCTTCTTGACCTCAATGATGAATCAGACCCTCTCTGACATAGGCTTCTAGGCCTCAAGATGAGAGCAGGCTCTGGAGACTCCAAGACGCTCTGAGAGGTCCATTTAGCCTACAGACTTCCGTAGGCTTCCCTTCCCAGGATCTCTTCCCCTTTCCTTCCTTTGGGAGCGCGGTCCTTCCCCCATCCTGGTCCCCCTGTTACCCTGGCCCCATGACAGATTGCTCCACCCGATATACCCCTCTTCCCTTCCCGCAACCCCTCATGGACTAAGGTGATCCACAGAGACTCCGCTGTGTGGATCTTTTGTCATTGTGTTGCTAGTTTCCGTCAGACCAAACTTGCACCACAGTCCAGGACAAGTATGATGAGTCACTGTATGCCGCCCTCCGCAGCAGACATCGCTCCATGTCTCATCATGGTTGTCTAAGGCTCCGGGACTCTGGCACGGCCATCCACCTGCCCAATGGGAGTCCAGAACTCTTGGGGATGCATATCCCGCTCCTTGGATACGCGTCCAGTCCACCACTAATTGGAGGCTCCCGCAGCTCCCTGTGCTACCACCCTGGACAACAAGGAACCTGGTCCTGCGGGACTACCTGCAGCCCAGTGTCTCTCAACAGCTCTCATTGGTGGAACCTGATGTCACAGGCAGCATGACACCAAGGGCTTCTTGGTCCCAAGTCCCCGGTTCCAGAGAACCCGCAGGACGACCATGGCAGGCAATACCTATTCAGGCCAACATGCCCTTGGCATCCTCAATCGTGCCCCTAACCTCATTAAGAGACACCGCCGCCCGGCCCTCACCAGCAACTGTGCCATCCAAACCTGCGAAAAAGCCTCCATCAGCCGCTCTTTCCCCCAAGGTTGCTACTCGGCACGTGTCGATCACTGCACCACCAGAGACCACTCCCCAGCCCCCACTAGCAGCCCTGTCACCACAGATTGTGGCCCGGCCCCCACCGGTAGCCCCACCACTAGCACTGACTACTCAGCCTCTGCCAGCAGCCCTGCCACCAGAGTTTGCTGCCCGGCCACTACTAGTGACTCTGCCACCAACGAGTACTGCCCGGTCTCCATCGGCGACCCCGCTACCAGAGATTGGGGATCGGCCCCCACCAGGAGTCCACCCACCAAAGACTATGGCCCTAGCCCTGCCGGCACCCCTACAGGCTGGCAGTGTCATACGACCCATACCTTCCCCTGTTTATTGTTCTGTACCCCCCACCTCTCCCTTGTCATCTCCTACCTGTTGGGTCTCTCCTCCATGCCCTGTTCCCTTTCCCACCAGCCCTGTGTTTCACACCCTGCCACCTTGGCCACTCGTGCTACCCATACTATGTGTACTTCATAGTACCCAGGTGCAGCTCCAAGCCCTTACCTCACTTTTTCAAGCTATCTTACGCCCCTTCCAGTTTACCCCCTGATGTGTTATGTCACATAACAGAAGCGTTTCTGTGGGTGCCCTGCTGGATCATCAGTTGTGCATCAGGCATCGGGGGGGGGGGCTTGGAGGGGGTACTGTCATGTCCTGGGCACAAACCCTTGGCCTTGGGATGTGGGAGAGGTGCCTTTGGGGTCTGCGCCACCTGGTGGAGTTGTTCACCTCCCGCATTTCTCCTCTGTATGTCTTCCCCTGTCTTACTGCCCTTGGCATGGCCACGCCCTCTCCCAGCTGGGGCTTGTTTCCCTACCCACCCACCCAGCTTCCTGATTGGCCACAGATGGTACTTAAACACTGTTGTGGCCTCAGGAAGCTGGTGGAGCAATGTCTCACACCTGCCCGAAGGTTTTATGTTTATGTTTTGTAGCAAGTGCCATTTCTCCTGCTGTGTGTTTGCCCTGTATTCCTGTCTCCCCTATAGTCTGCATGTGTTTCCCCAGCTTTGGCTCCCTAGCCCATTGTTTCTTGTTCCCTATTGTTCCCCTCATCCCTGTTGCTCTCCCGCTCCCATTCCCTAGCCCCTTGTCTCTTGTTCCCTGTTTCTCCTTCCATCCTTCTTGCTCCCCCAGCTCTGATTCCCTTGGCCCGTGTCTCTTGTTTCCTGTTGCGCCCCTGCTCTGATTCCCTTGGCCCGTGTCTCTTGTTCCCTGTTGCTCCCTTCATCCCTGTTGCTCCCCTGCTCCGGTTTCCTAGACCCTTGTTCCTTGTTGTTCCCCGCATCCCTGTTGTGCCCCAACCTTGTTTTCCTAGCCCCCTGTCTCTTGTCCCCTGGGGTTCCCCTTGTCTCTGGTGCTCCCCCCACTCTGTTTCCCCTAACCCATCGGCTCCAGCCGCTTGTGGTTCCCCTTGTCCTCATGGCTCCTCCCCCCACTCTGGTTCCTTAGTCCCTTGGTTCTTGCCCCTTGTTGTTCCCCTCATCCCCATTGTTCTCCCCGCTCTGGTTTCCTAGCCCCTTGGGTCTTGTCCCTTGTTGGTCCCTTCTTCCCTGGGGCTCCCCTTGTTCCTCGTTGCTCCCTATTATATTCCTCTCTTCCTCGGGGAGGATCTTGGTGTGTGGGTCTTCAGTCTGCTCCTTGACCTCAATGCTGAATCAGACCCTCTCTGACATAGGCTTCTAGGCCTCAAGATGAGAGCAGGCTCTGGAGACTCCAAGGGCGTTTATAGACAATCCCGCTTACAAGCAGGATCGCTAAATGCTGGCTTTTCCCCCCGCGCCGTCTCTGCATGCCGTGTCTGCTGATCAGACACGGTGCAGAGTGCGAGTGCGCATGCGCACCCTTCCGCACATGCGCACTCGCTCACGGAACCAGGAAGTGTGGTGTAAAGCTGGCACTTCGGGAATCTGCATCGGAGGGGGCAGGATCGCCTGCCCCCTCCGACATGGATTAAAAAGCAGCCCCTGCGACTAGACGAGCACCAAGAAAGGCGGCTGATCAAAGGATCAGCTGCCTTTTTGGTCTCGTCTATAAACGCCCCAAGACGCTCTGAGAGGTCCATTTAGCCTACAGACTTCTGTAGGCTTCCCTTCCCGGGGTCTCTTCCCCTTTCCTTCCTTTGGGAGTGCGGTCCTTCCCCCATCCTGGCCCCCCTGTTACCCTGGCCCCGTGACACTCACACTCTCACACACACACATACCTCTTATGTCTCCTTGGGGGGCAGCCATTTGGAACTTCTCTGGAGACTGAGGGGGTGGAATTAAGGAGGAGCTATGCCCTGCACTCCAAACTCTGATGGATGTATCCCTTTCCAGCCTCTCTATTTTTATTCCCCTGCCACTTACCCATCTTCCATGGGGAAGCTTTGAAGCTTCTTCAGTTAACGTACTTGTGAATCAGTGAAAGCAATGCACCAGATTCTGATCTCACATTTATCCAGTTTCATATCTATGTAACTGGAAGAGTGAGATTTTTCTTTACACCCATGTAAAATATATAAATACAAGAATACCACTTTCTAATCTGTGGCCATTTCTTTATTATTTATAGACTGTTCCTTTATTATTTATAGGCCTATGTTTCAGCTACAGGAAGGCTGCACTGGCTGTGTAAATGCAGAGCCAGTTTATGCCCCCTTTCCATTGCCTGATTTGTGTAACGTGATCTAAGCGTGATGGAGGATCAGGCCCAATATAGCTGAATGTAATGCTAAATTTCCATTTAGCTTAACATAATGAATTGATTTTGGCCGTTGTTTTTATCTAATTGTAAGCCACCCAGAGGGCTTTGGTTTGAAAAGAGCCATGTGTCTAACTGTGTATCACTGACATAATTTTAAAGTGCAGTATTAGAGAGACATCCATGGATTTCAGTGGACTTTGGATCAGGCCCCTAAAGAGAAACAAATGGTGGCTGAATGATGAAGGCTAGTTACCCCCTCTCTCTAGACTTTCATATGGAAGGGCCAGGACAAGGGGGACTTTCACACCCCTTTCTGAAGAAACATTATGATGCCAGGAGGCTCCATAGGGACAAGGTCACGTCAGAAAGAGGCCGGGAAAGGAAACTTCTTGATTTCCCCCAGCTGTGATTTCAGCTCACAGCCATTCCCCTCATGCACAAACAGTCCATGTTTGGTGCCTGTTTCTGGGGAAACTGAGGCCCGGCCCCTTCCATCAGCTGGGGCTGGTGGAGAACTTGCCACATTGTCACTTCAGAATTGGAAATGAAAGCTAGAAAAAAACCTTCATGGTTTATTTGGCTTTCATTAAAGACTTTCCTGTCCCACCCCTTGTGCTGGTCACTCATACTGATTAAATCACAGGAACCACCATCTTATATTCAGCTGTAGGGAGACCAGCCCAGTGGTCTGGTTGCTAGCTAGAAACTAGAATTCAATTCTCTGCTCAGATAAGCTCTGGGGTTGGAGTGGCTTTGAGGATAAGCTTGGGCCTCAGCAATTCATTTTCTACAAATTCAGCACTGGCCACATCTCCCCTCTAGGTTATGAAATTATGAGGCTTCAATTGTGGTGGAGCTCTGCTTGTTTTAAAGTTACTACCCCCGCACCCAACCCCTCGGGTTCTCATCTTGAGGGTGCAGGGCAAAGATGCCATCATACCCCTTTCTGACATAACCCTGCCCCTTACACAGCAGCCTGACATCACAATGCTCCGCAGGGGGCAAGGCCATACCAGAAGTGGGGCAGGAAATATCCTATGGGTTGCCTCCTGTCTGACATGGCTGCCTCTAGAAGCCCCAATTCCTCTGCGGTACTGGGAGTGCCCCTGGCTGAGCTGGAGAATCAGGGATTTCCCTGGAGCCCAGAGACTTGGTCTAATCCTGCAGCCTCTGGGCAAAAACCCCAAAGAGGGGGCAACCCTATTTGAAACCCAGTTTTGAACCAAAGCCAGACTGCTTTGGATCTAATCCTGGCCTTTAAACAGGTCTAATATGTGACCCTCATCCATGACATCATGGTGCTCCTTGGGGGACATGGCCACATCAGAAAAAAAAGAAGGCAATATCATAGCAGCCCCTTACAGAGTCATGTGGTTGGAAAGAGGCAGGGCTATGACAAATAACGGGTGATTTCAGACGTGACGGAGCGCCTATTGGCCCTGTCACAGAATCACCTTTTGATTCCTCGCTGGAATCAAAATGGCCCGTCAACAGACGAGTTGGCTGATTCCGGCGGGGAATCCGGGGAGGGGGTGGGGCTGCATGGCGCAACGTGCAGCCGCACAGCCCCACCTCACCCCCACGCTCCCCGGGCTGCCCTCCAGGAGACGGGCGGGCACAGCGGCCAATCCGGCCACTGCGCCTGATACCGTCCCAGCGTCTGGGCCCTCTACTAAATTTAGCTGAAATTGGCCTCTGCTATCAAAAATTAGGAAGGACTGGGGTGCACACAAATATGGTGATCACATAAGCCTTCTGTCCCTATGAAGCCAGACTAAAACTCCACAGTGCAATAAAAATTCAACAGAATTACATTGTATGAGATTTTGCAATCACCATAATTGTTTTCCAATCTGAATTATTTTCTTCTCCCTAAATAAAACACCCACCATAGCCCTACTGGCAACATGGGTAAGTTGTATCTAAAAAATTCCGCTTTAAAATGATTTCAGCAGCAGCAGGTTTGTACTAATGCTTTGTGGTGTCTCTGTTCTCTTCCCACTGCAGAGCATCCACCCAGACTGTTAGAGTCAAAGTCAGACTGGCTATTATTTGGGAGGGGCAGCTGCATTAGCACTTTCCATTATGGGTTGCTATTCTGGACACTGATCGAACTTGTGTGCCAAGTCTCATTGTCTGGGACATCTTTTTTGCCCTTCAGACTGTAATTAGAGGACATTTGTCATTTTTGTTGTTGTTTTGTTTTTAATCACAGGATTTAAATTTTTCTCCTGGCTGCTGAGTCACATCAGAGATGTTTGATGGTTTCTGGATGACAACAATACATTTATTCTCTGCATTACATTCACGTCCAGTGGAGGAGCGGCGAAGTGTTAGAGGGGCTATGGCCCTTTTTACATGAGACGCACCCATGCAGGTCTGCTGTGCGGGCATGTATGGGTGTCTCCAGTGTGAATGCCTCAGCGGGTGTGTGGGTGCTCCTGTGAAATACATATGCCCGCCCGCCCATCCACCCATCTCTACCCATCGCCCACGCACGGAGCAATTGGCCAAAATGGTGGTTGCTATGTGCATGAGGATCTGTGTGCGCCCGTGTGCACAACCCCCCCCACACCACCCATGTTGCCACACACACACTGCCCCCCCTACACACACACAACACACACACAGACACGGCCCATTTAAAAAGGGCCTATGATAGGGGAGTAGAAGTCAGGATTTCAGGTTTCTATTTCAAGCTCTTTGAGGCAACTTGTCTAGTAGTTACAGCAGGGCACCCAGATTTATGGCCTAGGGTTTCATTATTGACTCACTGACTATCAGAGGTGGGTTTAGAGGTAGGCAGAATAGGTGTAAACACAGGGTAGCAAGTTTCAGAGGGTGGGAAAGTGAACCAGGAGCAGCCCTCCTGTCACCTGCAGTGCAAATCCCCACCCTGGGGGAGGGAGCACTCCTGTTCTTTTTAAACACTCTCAATTTCACTCCTGGGGGATTGACATTAAGTGGGGATGGTGGTGGTGGGCTCTGCTACTTCCCTGCTGGCCTGATTCAGTGGGTAAACATTATTGCTCCCTCCCCTGCCAGTAATGTAAGCCTCAGCTTGAGGAGCGTGGAGTCAGAGCGCTGCTGTTGCTGACCACATTTTAATAAGCTTGCCAGGGGAATGAATGTCTAGAGCTAGCTTTGTTCTTTAGGGAACCTTGCAGGGACAACCTTAAGCAGGGCCAGTAACGGTGAGGCCATGGCCAAGGCCCTGGGGTCAGAAGGGTACCACAAGGAGACCAGACCTGGTAGCCTCAAGTCCAGCCCTCCAGAAGCCTTGGGAAGGGATATTTCTGTGCCCCCCCCGCGACTCTCAGACCCTAGGGTGGCTGCTTCCTGTGCAGCCCTGCCTCTTCTCTCCTTCCAATAAATCACTGATCCCTGAATCCCTCATGTCAGAGGGGTGTGGGGGGCATGTGCAAGTGAGTGAGGCCACTTTCCCATGAGCTGCTTTGGCAGCATGGGAGCGTGCGCTATTCAAATCTAGTGCAGTTCCCATCCCATGGGAAAGGAAGTGCAAGGCTGCACAACAGACAGAGTAGTGAAATCCTACCCTGTCCATTGCATGAGCTTGCTTGCATGAGAGCCATACTTCCTCCTTTCCCATGAGACAGGAGCTGCGTTAGATTTGAATAGCACATGCTCCTGCGGCACCAAAGCAGTTCGGGGGAAAGCAGCCTGAGAGCATGCACACTTGTATGCAGGGGCATAGCTAGTAGGAATGGGCCCTGGTGCTGAAGATGAAGTAGGCCCCCTGCTGGGGAAATCCACTTCAGTGTGCACATGCATTCCACATGCGTGTAGGCCCTGCTGCGGCTGCACATATAACCTCGCCCCTGCTTGTATGCGGGGGGAGCCTTCATGTGCAAATGTTGAAACTTGTTTTTGTAAGCAAACATCAGACTGCCAGTTGTTAAAGGACTGGGGCTATGGAGGGCAGGGCCATAGGGACCCCACATTTTATTTTCACCCTGGGTCCTGCAAATTCTAAGGCCGGCCCTGGAACCTTGGTAAAGTGTTTTTTTTCCGATTGCATAGCAGAAGCTTGGGCTGAATCGGCTCAGCCTATTCCTCTTCATGGATTTGATTCACATCTTCGGAATGATATGTGGAGATTCAGTGTGGATTTCTGGCTATACTGGATCTCTGTAGTCCATTCTGACTGCACTTCCTCCCCTTGCCCTATATCATTTCCCACATGTGCACTAAAATATTTGTTGTATGTGTGCAAAAAGTTATTTCCATAGCATGCATGTGCAAGATGGCGCAAGGCCTGGGAAGGAGACAGAAGCTGCTGATCTTTCATGTATATCGGGATGTGGACTGTTTCACCATCACAACCAGTGGGCATTCTAATGGACCCAGATTGGACTGGGTGGACCCATCAAAGACTGAACCAACCCAGATTTTTTGGCCTTAGCCCTAGCACAAGCCTACTTCATGATGAAGCTAAATTTATATTGGAAAGGGTTTCAGAATCCTTTGGTGGAAAGCTAGATCCAGGCAACTGCAGACTGACTACACTGGGCCCCATGTGTCAGGCTCTGTGATGTGACTGGAGTCTTCTCTGCCCCTCTTAGTCTTCAGACTGGCTGTGGCTTAGATTCCCCGCTTATAGTCCTCACAGGACCCAGCTCCCTCCTGAATTGTCCCAGCCTATAGAGAGTTTACTCTTCCTGCTACCCATGTCCCTGGAGTTTCTCCAAGTCACAGAAATTAGGATAAAGTTTTACACAAGTAGCTAACCTGGGGCTCCCCTCAACTATGTCACCCAATGTCAGTATCATGCAAGCACTCAAGGCTTAGTTAAAATAATTTTACTTAATTTGATTTTATAAATATACAGTGCAAGATTGACTTGAGTGCAAGTCAAATAAAAGAATATAAAGATAATGCAAAAGTACCTGACTTGTGGAATTCCCAAGCTGAAGTCCTAGGCTGCATTCTCACCTGTGGTGGCGGTGGCAGAAGCAGGAGAAGTGAGGGAAATGCAGCAGCGCAGAGGAGCCGGCGGCTGAGAAAAGAGCCGGTGTGAATGCGGATCTGCCGTGGCTTCTCTCGCGCATGTCAGAGCACAAAATCCTGCCCTGACATGTGCGAGAGAAGCCACAGTAGATCCCCTTTCACACCGGCTCTTTTCCCAGCCGCCGCCTCCTCTGTGCTGCCGCATCTCCCTCATCCCTCCCGCTGCCACCACTGCCGCTGCAGGTGAGAATGCAGCCTTATGTACCATAAATTTGAGTTTATATTTCAGTCTACAATTCTCAGATGATGTTAGCCCTAGGGGCAGGGACCGTGTCTATTTTATTACTTTGTAAAATGCCAGGTACACTGCTGGCACTATATAAATGTTTGTTAATAATAATAATAATTAATAATAAATCTGGGTGCTATTCTTCTTGGTTAGTTAGATGTCTTTCCAGCCCATAGTCCTTGCTTGGATCTTGCAGAATGAATGAATGGCCTGTTCTTCTCCCTTGATAGTTCTTTAAGTACCTTTTGATGGTCTTTCCCAGATCTTTCTTGAAGTTCCTCTCCTTTACTAAAAACTGTCTTAGTGTTCACTAGGGCTGGGACAACCGGATCTTCCGGTATCCGATAATGCCGGTACTGGACGTACCGGCATTATCGGATTCAACCCGGTAATCTGGCCCGTTTCCCGGATTCCCGGTACCAGATTTTTTTTACATTGTGGCCATACAAATTAATGGCCGCAGTGTAAAAAAAAAACCACAAAAAAACACATTTCCCTCCTCCTCCCAGGCTGCACAGGTGGAAGGGGGGACACCCCCACCCACCCTGCCCAGCCTGGATTTAAACAAAAAAATTCCCCTGAGTGTCCCTACTGCGGCTTCGGGCCGCTGCTGGCAACCCAGAGAGAGCCCACCAGCACCAGCGGCCGTCCCAGCAGCAGCCGGTAATTATTAAGTAGTGTACTGTATGATCCCTGGTGTGGGGGGGTTAACAACCCCCCACCCCAGGGATCACCCTACTTCCAAGTTCCCACCCAGGAATCCTACCTTCATGGAGCTCCGGCGGTCTGGCGGCTTCAGCGCCGACTGTGGCTGCCGGCTTCAGACGCTAGTAGGCCTTCCGGGGAAAACTGGAAGGCCTACTAGCATCTGAAGCTGGCAGCCACAGTCGGTGCTGAAGCCGCCAGACCGCCGGAATTCCATGAAGGTAGGATCTCTGGGTGGGAACTTGGAAGTAGGGTGATCCCTGGGGTGGGGGTTTTTTAACCCCCACCCCACCCCAGGGATCATACAGTACACTACTTAATACTTACCGGATGCTGCTGGGATGGCCGCTGGTGCTGGTGGGCTCACTCTGGGTTGCCGGCGGCGGCCTGGAGCCACAGTAGGGACACTCAGGGGAATTTTTTTGTTTAAATCCAGGCTGGGCAGGGTGGGTGGGGGGTGTCCCCCCTTCCACCCACGCAGTCTGGGAGGGGTAGGGGGTAGGAATTTGTTTATTCCATTGATTTCAATGGGGTCAGTGCCCCATTGAAATCAATGGAATAAATCCGGTACCGGTATACCGGATTTAATCCGGGAATCCGTTTTTTTGGAAACTGGAATCCGGTAAATCCGGTAGCCGGTAATTGCCCTGGGGTCCCACCTCTAGTGTTCACTTCATTTTCTCCATTGCAACCAAGGGGGGAAATGCAGTGAACGCAGGTCTCTGCTCTTAGAAAAACAATGGAGATGTAGATTAAGTGTTGCTGGGTGAGATGTGACCTATCTGTCCCAGAAAAACTGCTAACTGGGTTTTCTTTTCTTTACATAGTTCTCACATACAAATTTTCATCATGATTGTATTTATCTCTTAATTACAATTTGATTGGTCCCATACATGCCTAGGGTGTATGGATATAGTGTACCTCTCCCTGTGTTCCCTGTGTTCAATCTTCCTTCCTCCCTCCCCCCTCCATTCAATCCTTTTCCCTCTCCCTCTTATTCCATCCCTGATTCCCTTCCCCTGTTTTAAGTTTTGGATTTATTTAGAGTAGGATGATTATTAGATTGCTTTTATTTCAGTTTTTTACCCCTCCCTGTGTCCTTTGTGTTTTCCCCTGTGTAATATTGTATATATAGATAGATAGTTATTAGATAGACAGTTACTAGATAGATACACATAGTAGTTAGCTTAGTTATAGAGATAGATAGAGATACAGTGTGTTTGTAGGACAAGGCCTTTGTAGTTAATTATTAGGATATTCCATTTAGTTCAATAGGTTTTAGAATAGTTAATAGCAGTTAGATTTAGTGTAGAGACAGAGACAGATATATATAAAAAAAGAAACAGCCACTCCAGCCCCAGGACCCGCCGTTGGGGTTCTGGGGCCATTATAGGCAGGGAGGGCCGTGGCCAATATGTATTTAGAAACTGCCACTCTAGCCCCGGGACCCACTGTCAGGGGTCTGGGGCCATCATTCCTCACACAGAGGCGATGTCATTCCAACGCACCAAGAAACAGCCACTCCAGCCCCAGGACCCACCATCAGAGTTCTGGGGCCAAGTTACAGGCAGGGTGGGCTATGGCCAATATCTTTAAGCTGCCACTCTAGCCCCAGGACCCACTGTCATGGGTCTTGGGCCATCATTTTTTGCACAGAGATCCTTTCTCCGAATGCCCGAACCGAACTGAATGCGACTGAACTGAATGGCTGAACCCGAACACGGCAAATGGACTGAACGGCCGGACCGAATGGGCGCATCGAACCGGACCAAACCGAATGACCAAACGTGAACTGCGACCTGTTCGCCCATCCCTACAGTACACGTGTAAGAGCAGCTGCATAAGGTGAGTGGTCTGTGTGTGTCAAGGGGACAAACTTCAGCTACAAAGCTGGCAGCATGTTTTCAAATGGAATATTGTAGTTTTGACCTTAGAAACAGTGGGCTTTGATAGCAGACATAAAATTTGATGGGACTTTATGAAACCAATAGTCTTCCAGAGTGGATTAGTCCAGAGAGGCTACAAACTATGCACATTTCATGCTACTTTTCAATGAGGGAAATATTATCTGTAGACCATGCTGCCTGACATACAGAAATCAAGAGACTGAAAGCACATACACTTAAAACAACAATAGAGTATTGGTTTTTTGTATGCCTGCAGGACTGTACCTTTGAATTGACTGCACCGAAAAAACCTCACCTGGAGCACTGTGTTCTGCTCACAGTGTCTCATTTTAGGATGTCGATTGATAAGTTTGAGTGAGTTCAGAGGAGGGTAGAAAACATAAAAAAAGGGTCTTGGAAGGAAGTTCTATGAAGAACCCTGACAAGGTCGTGCAGGGTGGGGATGCGTCCCAGGCAGAAGGCACAAGGGGGGGCTTGGACTGCTAGTACGGGCGGGGGCACGGATGAAAGGTACAAGGGCCCCCCCTGGCAGTGGGTGCGGTGGGGGGGCACCCAGTCCAGGAGGCTTGAGGGGGGCATCCTGGCAGGGGGGAAGGGGGTGGGAACTTTCCAGGATGTAACACAGTGCATGTATCCAGGCACAGGGCAGAGGAGCCGCAGTGATGCCCCTCCATTGAGGACCCCCAGCCTGGCATGTCCCAGGGGCACGATCCAAGGAGCAGCGGTGAGCGTTAGGGATGGGAGGGCTGCATCCCAAGGGATGGGAGGGCTGCATCCCATGCCCAGCACCATGGGCCAGGGAACAAAGGGCAGGCAGCAGCCGCATAAACCAGTCCCCCGTCCCCGCAGGACAGGTCCCAGATAATGGAGCACCACACCATCAGGACGACGGCCGAGGAGAGCCCCCCAGATAGCCAGGTGAGCAGGGGGAAACCCCAGGGGGGAAATGGGGATCAGAACCCATGGGTGCGTGGAGGGGGCCAGCAGGACCCAGAGTAACCCCTAATGCACTACCCCCAACAGGTCACAACCACCACCATGGTGACCACATCCACAGGGTGGACCCATTGCCACCAAGCCATTTGGCCTCCCACAGGCGGGCCCCAAAAGGGGGAGCCCTGGTCCAGGCAGGAGATCGGGGACTTCATACACGTGTGCGGGTCTGAAAGGGTCCAGCACGACCTGGTGTGCAGCTACAAGATCAGACAGGTCTATGAAGCCATCGCCCAGGACATGCAGCAGCAGGGGTACAATAGTGATGTCACCCAGTGCCTGCAGCAGGCAAAGAACTTGAGGTCCAGATATAAACATATCAAGGACAACAATCTCAAGTCCGACCGGGCCATGCACACAGTCGAGTTCCAGGAGGAGCTGGACAAGTTCCTCTGCATGGATGGGGACATTGTGGCCTCCCATGCACATGGCAGCGCCTTCACCAGGGGGAGGTGCCAGGCCACCATGCAACACCCCCACTCCCGACAGACCCCACAGAGCAGGGGTGGGAAGTGCCCCTAGCGAGGCCAGCCAGGGAGCGGGAGGTGATGACCCCGTCCCACAGGGGGAGGAGGCGTCCCGGGGATCCAAGCGCCAGACCACCACACTCCATGCACGCTCCAAACACCCACAGGCCTACCGGCCACAGGGACAGGGTGTGTGCACAGAGTGAGAAGAGACCTGGGACGGCCCCCAGGAAGTGGAGGAACAGGATCCAGGTAAGATCACCCCAGCGGGGCCGGGGGGTTGGGGGGGAGAATGGCCTTGACGGAGGCGCAGCAGCTTGGGCCAGGGGCAGGCAAACACTAACAGTACTCCTTCCTATTGAAACACAAGGCAGCCTGGAGGTTCACAAGGTGGAGGTTGCGGAGGAGGGGGAGGAGGACAAGCGGGGCCCGGCAGCTCCACCACCACCAGGTGGGCAACACTCCATGGCAGGGCACACCGGCCGGGGGGCCATGGGGGGGCATGTGTGGAGGGGGGCAGAAGTACAGGGTGCAGGGGCCAGGGGGCGTGCAACCACTACCAGCAGGGCCCAACAGGGGCGGGAGTGTGTGCACTACCAGCAGGGCCCAACAGGGGCGGGAGTGTGTGGGGCAGGTGGGAGGGGTGGGTGGTCCCACAGCGGCTCCCACGGCACACCTGACTGTCAAAGGCCCCTCCTGCGGTGATCAGCTGCTGGGGGATCATCTCACAACAATGCAGGGCTGGGAGAGCCCACAGAGGAGGGCTGAGGGGAACTGCCACACTATGAGGGTTGCCCCACCAGGCACCCTGGGTCAGGTGGTAGCGGCCAGCAGGGCACACAGGCCGGAAGCACTAACAATGTGCCCAAACTCCCATTCACAGACCAGGCACCAGCTGGCACGATTGGAGCAACTGCTAGCAGATTGGAGCGAAACCGGGAGATGCGGGGCAGGAACTGGCGCCGGAGGGAGGACCTCGGCAGGGAGCTGCTGGATGTGTTGCAACGGTTAGCTGAGGTGCACTACCAGGAGCTCACGCTCACCAGGGAGCTCATCAGAGGGGAGCGGGAAAGGGATCAGGAGATCCTGGCTCCCATGATGGCCTGGTCCCACACCGAGCACCTCTGAGATAGACGCCAGGCTGCTGCCCTCCAAAGTGAGCAGTGGCGCACCTGTGATGGGCTGGAAGGTCAGGCCGCATGGCTCATGCACCTCAACCCCACTCCTCTTCCCCATCTCCATGCCCCTTCTGCAATATGCAGGCCTTTACTCCCATGGAGTTTGCCTCCTCTCTATCCCCCCTCCTCCCCTCCATTTTCTCCTCCTCCTCCCCTGACTGCCATCTCCGCTCTCAACAGTTTTCTCTCCTCAACCCTTGACTCCCTTGCCCCCCTATCTTTCCGCCCCATCCGGTCCCCAAACCCCCGCCCATGGCTCACCCCTAACATCCGCTACCTCCGCTCCTGCACCCGGGTTGCCTAACGCCTCTGGCGCAAATCCCGCTCCCTCCCAGACTTCCTCCAGTACAAATTCTCCCTCTCCTCAGCTATCTCCCTAGCTAGACAATGCTATTATCCCTCCAGGATTGAATCTTTTTCCTGCGACCCTCACCGCCTCTTCTCTACTTTCGACTCCCTTCTAAAAAAAACCTGCCCTCCTCAGCCCTCTTCCCTTGCTGTTCAGGATCTTGCATCGTTCTTCACGTCAAAGATTGACAAGATCCATCAGGACATTGCCTCCCACCCCCCTCCTCCTCCTGCTCCCGTACTGCCCCTCCCCCCTCTCCTCACATCCTTCCCTCCTGCCTCTCTCTAGGAAATCTGAACTCTGCTCTCTTCATCCAACCCCTCCACCTGCCCCCTTGACCCAATCCCCTCCTGCCTCCTGACCTCTATTGCTCCCACTGTCACCCCCCCCACACTTCTACATGCCATCAATCTCTCCATTTCCACAGGCTCCTTTCCCTCTGCCTTCAAGCATGTCACTGTCTTCCCATCCTCAAAAAGCCCACCCTGAACCCATCTGACCCCTCTAGTTACCGGCCGGTCTCCCTCCTTCCCTTTGCCTCAAAGCTTCTGGAATATGTCATCTACTCCCGCTGCCTGGACCTCCTCTCTGCCAACTCCTCCCTGGACCTGCTCCAATCCGGCTTCCTCCCCCTCCACTCTACTGAAACTGCCCTGGCCAAGATCACCAATGATTTATTTGTCGCTAAATCTAAGCGCCTTGTCACACACACCCTAAGTATGTCCCCCGCCAGTTCCCGTGAATGGGCTGGCGGGGAGTGGTGACCCCCTTATTCTCCGGGAATGGCCCTGGGGCCCGAGGGTAGAGTCCCTCAGGCTCCAGAATGGGCTTTTCCCGCAGGCCCCAAAGCCTGAATCCTACCCACCCCCCTGGCCATGCCTTCCCCTTCCCCAAGTCTCAGTGACTCCCCCGAGTGTCTTCCCCCCCCTTAGTCTCGGCGAGCTCCCCACCCCCAAGACCAACACCACACCCTTCCTTCCCCCTGAGTCTCGGTGGCTACGGCCCCTCACAGGCCCTCACCCCAGTCCGGTGTCCCAGAGTACCTCCAGGGGTCCTGCGCCTCGCTCTCCGTTGCTGCCGATACCTCCCCTCCGCTCTTTCCACCTGGGCTGTACTCCGCCCTCTTGTAGCCGGCTTTTCCTCCTCCCCTCGGCCGCACCCTCCCTTCCGGGAGCTTGGCTCCGCCCCCATGCGTCGGGTTGGCCCCGCCTTCCCGACGTCTTGCCGTTAGCGCCACGGCCGGCCGCTCGTCTTCCGGTCCCGGCTCCTCTTCCCCGCCTTTCTGACCCGAGTCCGTCCCTGCTGCTCCCGCCGGCTGGTCACACACACCCCCCTTTAAGAGGTCCCCCGGGGGGGGCTGCAAGGGGGGCTGATTCGCCCTGCCGAGAGAAGAAATCAGCGTTACGATGTAACTTCCCGGCCCTATGGGCCACAGAAAAATGGTACGGCTGCAAAGCTAAATACCAGCGCATTAAGCGGGCGTTAGTGTCCTTCATTGATGCTAGCCATTGTAAGGGGGCGTGGTCAGTCACGAGAGTAAAAGAGGCCCCGGCTAGATAATATCGCAACGCCCCCACTGCCCAGCAGATGGCCAAGGCTTCTTTTTCTACGGTCGCGTAGGCTTTTTCCCGTCGATCCAACTTTCGACTGAGATAGGCAATCGGATGCTCCTCTCCCTCGATCGCTTAGGACAGGACCGCCCCCAGCCCTACATCTGAGGCATCTGTCTGGAGTATGAAGGGCTTCTCAAAGTCCGCGGCGTATAGGACGGGGGCCTCGCAGAGGCTCCTTTTGAGGGCCAAAAAGGCCTTATCCAAGGCCGGGGTCCAGGTCACTTCCTTCGGGTGTTTCTTCCCCGTTACATCGGTGAGAGGCGTAGCTAATGTCGCAAAGTGGGACACGTGCTGCCGATAGTATCCTGCTAGCCCCATAAACTGTTGCACCTGTCTTTTAGAGGTAGAGGGAGGCCACTCCTTGACGGCTTGTACCTTCTCCCAGAGAGGCCGTATTTGCCCCCTGCCCACCTGATAGCCTAGGTAGGTCACCTCTCGCAGCCCTAGTTGGCACTTCCGGGGGTTGGCGGTAAGTCCTGCTTGGGCCAGCGTCTCTGCCACCGTCCTCAGATGCCTGAGGTGGTCGCCCCACGTAAGGCTGAAGACAACGATGTCGTCAATATACGCCGCGGCGTAGCCCTGATGCGGCCTCAATACCCTGTCCATCAGCCGCTGGAATGTGGCGGCGGCCCCGTGCAAGCCGAAGGGCATCTTGGTGAATTGATAAAGGCCGCTCGGGGTCACGAAGGCAGTCTTCTCCTAGGCGGCTCGGGTGAGGGGTATCTGCCAATACCCCTTCGTCAGGTCTAGCGTGGACAGGTAGCGGGCTCGACCCAACTGCTCTAACAGGGTATCCACCCGTGGCATCAGGTAGGCATCGAACTTGGAGATCGTGTTCACTCGGCAGAAATCTATGCAAAATCTCATGGTGCCATCCGACTTTCGGACTAGAACGGGTTGACTCCGCCACAGGCTGTTGGACTCCTCAATGACCCCTAACTTGAGCATCTGGGTTACCTCCTTATTTACTACCTGTCGTAGGTGATAAGGATTCAGGTGCGGGGGGTCCCTCACAACCCGCCCTGGTTCCGTGACGATGTCGTGGTACACTAGCGTTGTACACCCCGGGCGACTGGTGAACACCCGGTGGTAGGTTCCCACGAACCTCCTCAGCTGTTCTACCTGAGTTTCCTCGAGCTCCTTTCCCATGGTAACCTCTTCATCGGGTGGACCCCCCTGCTCCGGCCCCCGGGGTTCCCCTGTCAGAGCCTCGACCCCTGCTTGCTCGCAGTCTCTCCATTCCTTAAGAAGGTTAACGTGATACGTCTGGAGCTCGGGTTGGCGCCCTGGCCGTCGGACGACGTAGTCTACTGGTCCCTTCTGTGCCACCACCTCGTAGGGGCCCTGCCACGTGGCCAATAACTTCGACTCTGAGGAGGGTAGCAGTACCAGGACTCTCTGCCCGCACTGTAACTGCCGGGCCCTCGCCTGCTGGTCAAACCTCCCCTTTTGCTTTTGCTGGGCCTCTAGGCCGTTCTGAAGGGCCCAGGCCCCCACCCTCTCCAACCTTACCCTCAGCCGGGTAACGTATTCTATCACGTTGTCTTGGTTGTTGGACTCCTCCTCCCACCCTTCCTTTATAAGGTCTAACAGCCCCCGGGGCTGCCGCCCATATAGGAGCTCGAAGGGTGAAAACCCCAGGGAGGCCTGCGGCACCTCCCTGTAGGCGAACAGGAGGGTGGGAAGTAATGCCACCCATCCCTTTGGTTCTTCCCGGACGAACTTGCGGAGCATGGCCTTCAACGTCTGGTTAAACCGCTCCACCAGTCCATCCGTCTGGGGATGGTACACGGAGGTTCGGATGTGATGTATTCGTAATAGGTGACATACTTGTTTCATCACCTTCCCTGTGAAGTTGGTGCCCTGGTCTGTCAATAGGGTATGGGGGAAGCCTGTGCGTGAAAATATCTTCAGTAGCTCCCTGGCGATCACCGGGGTCTTGATGGATCGGACGGGGATGGCTTCCAGGTAGCGGGTGGCATAGTCAACTGTCACCAATATATAGCGGTACCCCTCGGACGACGGTTCTACTGGGCCCACTATGTCCATACCCATCCTCTCGAAGGGTGTGCCCACCAGCGGCAAAGGGACGAGGGGGGCCGGGGCCACCTTCTTTCGGGTAGTCAACTGACACTCTGGACAGGAGGCGCAGTACCGCCTTACGGCGGCTCTAATACCCGGTCAGTAGAACCGGGTGGTCAGCCTGTCTAGGGTCTTCTCCTCGCCCAAGTGCCCCCCCACAGGGCACCTCATGGGCGACCCTCAACAACTCTTCCTGCCTCCCTCGGGGGGCCAACAGCTGCCACACCTCCCCCCTGACCTCATCTTTCTGGACTCGGTACAACCGGTCCCCAGCTAGGGC
>QEPC01014636.1:842650-852701 GCA_003113815.1 Sphenodon punctatus
GTATCCTGTTTAAACTCCTGGTATTCATGTTCAAAACACTCCACAACCAAGCTCCCCCTTACCTCTCGGACCTAATCTCCCTACGCACTCCTGCACGCGCTCTCCGCTCCTCCTCTGTCCCCTCCCTCACTCTCCCTCATTTCTCCTGCTCACCTAACCGCCTTCGACCCTTCCCCCTTGCTGCTCCTCATGCCTGGAACTCCCTCCCTGCCAACATCCACCTTGCCCCCTCCCTCCGCTCCTTCAAATCCCTCCTCAAGTCCCATTTTTTCCTCACCACCTTTTCCAATGCCTGCTAGTCATTTCCCATATACTTAGATTGTAACCAAGCCAAGCACACGCACCTGAGACTTCACATCCGCTTGAACGTTTGTTTGTCTTCTTTCCTGTCTGTCCCACTGTCCCCTCTCCCTGTCTCCTCCTCCTTATCTTTTAGATTGTAAGCCACAGGCAGGCATCGCATCCATGTCTATATTCTGTACAGTGCCAGGTACATGACCGGCGCTATATAAATGTTTATAATAATAATAATAATAATAACCCCCATGTGACAGGCCCTGCCATGCCACGGAAGGAAGGTTGGCAGCCAACCACAACCATGGTGGCTTCCCACTGGTGCAGGTGCCCCTCCCTGCACCTCGGCCATCCGTGGTTCTCCCAGAAGCAACCCTACCTGGTCCTGGTCCACGGGGTCCCCCTCCCCCACACAGGGCAACCAGACCCACTTGCAGGGCCACCCTTCCAGCCCGAACCCCCATGGTCCCGCCCCTGCTGCCATCCCGACCCCTCCACCAGGAGTCGATGTCCCCACCCCAGGCCAAGAGGGGGAGAGGGTGCCCCAGATGTTAACCCCCACCTCCCTTCAATTGTACAGTACCCCCTTCAATAAACATGTTGTACCTCTACCTTGCTGTCACTTCCTCTGTCCTGGGACAGGTGGCCGGGGGGGTGCGGTGTGCAGGGGGGCACCAGCATGTTGGGGGCTCTGTACAGTCTCTGCTCAGCCAACAGAGCCGGGGGTCTACCAAGTGAGGCCTCATGCAGTTGAGGTGGCTGGAACAGGTGTACACTGAACCTACAGAGGTGAGCCAGCGAGTGTTGACTGTCAAGGCTTTGCGGGGCCTGCGTACCCCACAGCTGACAGCGAGGGGAGGGTGCTTGCACCCAGGCAACTCACAGGAACCATTCCCAGTACCCCCTAGCTCACACATAGAATAGAGGCATGGTTGCATGTAACGGGTAGGACCCAGCTTTATTGAAAGGGTTCACAGGACTATGGACAAGGGTGTGGGTCAGGCGCTGCCCAGTGTTCGGCTGCCTGGGCAATGATGCCACAGCAGGTAGCATCCCTGTTCTCCTCTGAAATGCACCAGAACGCCCCTCCCTGGGCATGTTGGTACAGTGGCACGGGGCTGGCACAGTGCACCGGTGGTCGGTTGTCCAGGGTAGTGCCTCCTGTCTCGCATACATTGTGCAGGATGCACACTGCCAGGACAAGGATGGGGGTGTGGTCCAGGGAGAAGTGGCTCCTGTTCATCAGGAGGCACCAGTGTATCTTGAAGATCCAGAAGGCCTGCTCCACCACACTGTATGCGGACGACAGGTGCTCATTTAACAGGCAGTGGTCTGGGTTGCATGCCACTGGATAGGTCCCCATGAGCCACGGGCTGAGCGGGTAGGTGGGGTCCCCTATCACTACAGGGGCCATGGGAACCCCCTGTAGCACACGGTACAGGTTGGGGGCGATCTCCCCATCGATCATACATGTATAGAAGGGGGAGGCACGCAGTATACGCGTGTCGTGGCTCCGCCCCGATCGGCCTGTGTACACATCTATACCCAAGCCCCTATGATCCACTATGGATTGCAGATCGATGGAGAAGGCCTGTGTTTGGTTCATGTAGTCTATCTTTGCATGAGGGGGGCATATGAGGGGGATGTGGGTGCTGTCAATGGCCCCGATGCAATGTGAGAACCCCATTTCCTCGAACCCATACATCACCTCCTCGAGGTCATGAAGCTGGATGACCCCCTCCACGAGGAGCTCCATGAGCAAGTCGCACATATCATGGTGGTGGTGCCCACCCTGAACTGCTCCCCCACACTCCTACAGGGATCGGGAGTGGCCAGCCATCACACCACCATGGCCACATGCATCCCTGGTGGCAATGGGAAGTGCATGTTCATCTCCCGCCTCTGGGTTGAGGAGCTCCCCCAAGCGAGTCAGGAGGAAGCGGGGCATCCGGAAGTGGTCCGACCAGTCCCCATCTGTCCAGGTGGCCAACATGTTTTCCAACCAGTCATTGGTGCGGGAGCGCAACCGGTACCATCGCAGAGTCGGTAGGGTCACGCAGCGGGTGTACATGTTGAGGGTCTGTCGGGCCAGGATGAGCTGGCCTTGCTGGGACACCATGAAGCCCAACAGGGCACAGCATTGGATGGCCACCTCACCCATCACACGATTGCTGCCCTCCGGAAGTTTGCTGCCCTCCGCCACCGTGCCCCCAGGAGGACAGACCGGCGACCCGGCAGGTGGAACAGGGCTATCTGCTGTAGCAGCATACGCTGCAGCAGGAGGGCTGTGCCCAGGAGGTGCAGAAGCACATCCCTGGGCTGTGCATTCTTGTCCTCCGGCAGCATGGTTCTGCAGCTCCCCTCTCCCAGCCACCCTCTGCCGGCACGTGCTCTGGCCGATGCATGCCCCGCTGTATGGCCTGTGGCCATGGCCCACTCTCCCCTGGTATCACAGGGGTCACCGTTCTCGGTGTGCTGCTTGATCCCATGCTACAGCCCCACCGCCCCATGCCTGACTGCCCGCAGCAGGTCCCTTATGTACTGTGTAGGCCGGTGGGGGCAGGGCACTGGTTGGTGCTGCACTGGGGGTGTGCTGGGGATGCAACCGGGTGCTGGGTCCAGCTGAGCATCCCCACGAGTGCGCAGGCTGCATGGCCGCTGGGGGGGATGAGACCACACTCACCCCAGGGTACCCCCACCTCCACACCCACACTACAGTGCCCCCAGCCAGGGTCTGCCTTTGCATGCTGCAGCTGTGTACAGTATGAATACAATGCCTGGCTTGGCTCCTTGCCCTGGCGCAGTGCCCAGCCATGGCCTCCCTCATCTCTCGCCACCTGTGCTGCATCCCTTCTGTCCTGTATGTGGGTTGCGGCACCCAGTCTCCTGTGGGCGAAGGTAGCCACTCATCCTGTGCTCGTCCCAGTCGTGGAAGCCCTCTGTCTCCTGCCTGTTGCTTCACTGGAGTGAGGCCCACTGCTGCCATGGCCGGTCATTCTGCGGGGGCCTCAGCTGGGGTTGTTGGGGAGGGGTGGTCACCCTGTACAGACATGCTGTTGGCAGCCCTCTGGCTGAGCCCTGACATGCAGCTGTTGGTTGATGATCCCCTGTCAGTGGAGGATGGCTTTCGGCTCCTGTCATGGTACATGTGGATGATGGGTCACCCGGTCAGGGCCCCAGCATGCCGGGGCCATTCCCTTGAGCTCAGCTTCACCCCCTTGCCAGCCTCCTTGTTGGCACCCGCCTGCCGTTGTTGTGCCGTGGGCCGCTGTGGAGTTAACGGCGGTTCACCTGCTGATGGGGCTACCCGGGTTTGGCCTTGCCTTCCTGTCTGGAGGTCCCCCTGTTTCTGGCCTGTACATCGGCAGCCTCCTGCATGCCCGCAGCATCCCGCATGTGCCCTCAGACATGGGGGCTTTCCTGTAAGACCTGGGCTTGCTGTCCCCCAAGGTTGGTGGGCCACTCCGGACCAGGGACCCCTCCACTGCAGAGCTCACCGATCTTTGATTGGTGAGGGACGATGGATGGGCGGTGGTTCCATGGGCGCTGGGCAGCTGAGCGTGAGTAGGGGTAGTGCTGGCCCTGGCCTTTGGCCCAACCAATCCCCCTTGGTACAGGGGTCAGTGCTCCTCCGGGTACTGTCTGTTTGCATGTGGGGTGTGCCCCTGGTGCTGTTACTGCCCCCAGCCCTCCCAGGGCCCGTTGGTGCGGGAATTCCCCATTGCCCTGTCCCTTCTCTCCTGCAGCTACTGTTGTCTTGCTGCTGGCGATCTTGCACCTGGGCGCGATGGTGCTGCAGCTGGAGCGGGTGACTTGGGACATGCGGGCAATAGGGCGGCTGTTCAATGGCATCTGTGAGTGTGCTGCCTGTTTGCTGGGCCCTGTGCCTGTGTCCCTCTGTGGGGGGTTCTGTTCCTTGGTGCCTGGGGCCACCTCTGATGGCTGTCTCCTCTCCCTCTGTCCCATTCAGTGCAAGCCATGATCGTGGAGTGGACCCGGGAGCAAGGGGAGTTGTTGGAGCTCCTCCTATGTGTCCTGGAGCAGCTATACTGGCTGGACCGCATGCTGGCCGAGTGCTGGCACTGGGCAAAGGTCACTGGCCCTATTGACGGGGTGTTGTCCCGGGTCTGCCACTGCTGGCACTGCCCCCCTTCTGTTGCCCCATCCCCCTCGCTGCCCTGTTGTTGTTGCCCCCTGTTGCTGGTTCCTCATTTTATTAAAGATTTTTGTGTTCCTTCTCGGTGTGTCCGTGTTGTGCTTTGCTTTGACCTCTCCCCTTGTGCGGGTGCCTCTGCAGGGGGTATTGGGGGATTGCCTGCGTTGTGTGGGTGCCTTCCCCCCCAGCCCCCCATGGCCTGTGTGCCCGTCCCTGTGTGCTTCTGTTGCCTGCTGTGTGTGTGCCGCTCTACTGTGTGGGTGGGGGGGCTGGCGCCGGGCTGTCTGAGCTCTGTGTCAGGGCTGTGTGAAGCTGGCTCCTTTGTAGCAGCTGTCATCCCATCTCCCTTCCGCCCAACCCGCGCAGGTCCTGATGGCTCAGGGGTGGGGCCGTGTTGCACCATCAGGTGTGCCGTTGCTGTGCCGGGCGAGGCTTCCCCGCCAGTCCCAGCTGTCCATGTACTTGCACGGGTGTTTGCTGGGTGCTTGCCGGGATGGGTGTTTGGCCACTGGGTGTTTGCCGTCCCCTCCCCTTTCCTTCCCACAACCTCCCGGGGCGCTGTCTGTGTAAATGTCTCCCTGCTCGGTGCCACCGGATGTTCATTGGGTGTGCTCACCCACCCATCCACACCCATCTCCACCCATCGGTGCTGCTGCGCCGTCTGTGTAAAAAAAGGCTAAAGTCTTCATATATCTAAAGGGCTGCCGCAAAGAAGATCCCAAGGAAGTGTTCTCCATTCCAACAGAGGACAAGACTAGAAATAATGGGCTCAAAATTACAATGTAGAGTTTGGTTAAATATCAGGGGGAAAATGCTACCAATAAATCTGTGTAGCAATGGAACAAGTTGCCTAGGGAGGTCATCGGCAGGGACTCATGTTCACTTCATTTGCACTGGTGAAAGTGAGGGAAAACACAGTGAACAGGAGTCTCTGGGCATAGGGTCTTCATACCTGGAGGTTTTCATACAGATGCTGGGATTCTATCCATTAGGGGTGTGCAATTAGTTTTCATTATTATTATTATTATTTTTTAAAATTGATTATTTTTGTCATTATAATAATGAAAATGACAAATAATAATAATGAAAACAAGACAAATTGTTTTTGAAATAATGGGGAAAGACTGAAAAATGTATTTCCAGCTATAAAGTTTATATTTCTTATTCAATTCTGATGAAACTTGGTAACATTGTACCCCCAAAAGAGGGCACTATGTATTCTGAATTTCAAAATGATTGGATAAAGGAAACAAATTGTAGAAGCCATTGAATGTTGTGATTTTAAGAAAAGCTCCATACACATTTCTGGCTAAAGCTTCTTTATCTTCTGTTTAAGTTGTATGAAACCTGTGAATATTAGGTCACTCCCTAAGACCACTAATCCTGCCAAATTTAAGAAAGATTTCCTGATGTTATAAGCCATTCACTTGAAAATGCATTTCTGACTAACATTTTTATATTCCATCCTGTTTTCAGGACATTTGGCAGGAATGTATCACATACCTTCCCTGTCATCTCTGTCAAACTACAGGACCATTTGATAAAGACCCCTAATTTTATAAGCAATTGACGTTGTTCCCTTGAAGACCATTATTCAGATAAATAGCAGCACATGCAGTGCCAATCAGAGGCAGACACCTGGCATGGCAGGGGGAGGGAGGCTGTAGGAGGAGGATGGGGAGCAACCCAAAAGACTGACAGACACATTCACTGGCCAATTCCGCATGCTTCCAGCTTTACAGGACCAATTGGTGGTGGCTTCGAGGCAGGCATAGGGGGTGGCCCTGCGGCAGACATAGAAGGGACATAACTGGGACTTTGGGGGTAGTATCCCAGCAATCAGGAGACATGGTTTACACATCCAGACTGGCCAATCATAATCGCATCCTGCAGCACTGTGACAGAGGACATAAGAGAACCTCTATTGGCTCTTTTCTAAACAGATGCTTCCAACTTCCCAGTAACAAGTGGGGCAGAGAAGCTGGGGTGGTCACAACACAGAATGAGGATAGTTGGTTGACATTTCTGCTTGCCAAATGGCATCACAAACAGATCTTATACCACAGTGACATGTCAGAGAATCCCTGGCATAGGCTCATTTTCTGCATATGCTGTGCAGACTTATAAAATTGGAACCCTTTATCACATATTTCTCATATTTGGCAGGGATGTTCCTGAAGGTGTGAGATACAGCCATGCCAAGTTTCATGTACACTGGTCGGTTACAGAAATGTTACTGTCAGACATACATTTATAAGTTAATTGCTTATACCACCAGGACCCTGTATCCAATCCTTTGGCATAGAGAGTAAACATGGGGAGGGGTATAAACTTTGCAAGTTTCATCCACATTAGATGGGAGACAAAAGTTACAGCCATGAATGTATATGCAGATTTTTGCAACATAACAAAATTCAACTGCTTATAAAATCGGATTCCTTTATCCAAACTTTCTGAAATTTGGTGCACAATTCAACTGCTTGTAAAAATCAGATTTATTTATCCAATCTTTATGACATTTGGTATACGTAATGCCTTCCATTATAGGTACAATCCTCCCAAAGTTCATCCAAAGATAATGAGCAGTAAAAAGTTACAGCTGAAAGTGTTTTTTCCATTGAAACCAATGGAAATCAAAAACAAAAGGAAAAATGAAAACAAAATTTTATATTTATGAAAACAAAATATTTAAATAACAAAACAAAAAATGAAAACAAAAGACGACATGGGTCCCTGGTGCAAACCTTTAATATCCATTGCGGATGTTTGTAGCTGTGGATTTCCTGCATCAAAGTATGTGTGTGGTAAGGTGGAGAACAGGAGGGTTGGCTACATGACTATGGCCCTTTGTACATAGTCGCTCTAATACCCATGGGTGGGTGGGTGGGTGGGTGAGTGTGGGTGGAGATGGGTGTTGGCCAGGAGCAAACACTCACCAACACCCACCGAAAGTGGCGTTTACACAGACGACCCCACCCATCTCCACCCAGGGAAATGCTCCCCACCCACCGGCCAACACTCATCTCCACCCAGAGGAACTGGGTGGAGGCATCATGTGTGCACAGGGCCCATGGTGATCGGCTGCAGTGGTGCCCTGCAACATGTATAAGAAAATGGAACCCCCATTTTATGGGTGTTAGAGCGTCTGTGTAAAAAGGGCCATAGACAGGAGGCAGCCAGGCCTGCTAGTAAAGAGTTATGTTCGTTGTCCCACAAGGTGCTCATTCTGTGAAGAATTGAGCACTGCATCTCCCATTAAAGCCACTGGACATTGAGGGTGCTAAGCACTATGAAGGTAGCACTTAGCGCCCTGTTGGACTGAATCTTAAGCTGCTGTTGGATGTATCATATTGCACTCTTAGTAAGCTGCCTCCATCCTCTTGGACAGTACCTTTCACTACACTTCTCTTCAATTCAGTGCTGCTTGCATCTGTTTATTGATGACTACTTCTCACTTGCTTGTATTGATTTTTGAGCATGAAGTTTCCAAGGAATGTTATCCCTCCAACCCTGCCATGGTTAACAGGAAGTTTCTCCCATATGCAACATCTGTTTTTAATGACAATTTGTATGCTGAACTCAGCACAGGAATTCTTGGGCACTGCATCTTTTTTGGAGGGTGGGGGGAAGTGAGGGGAGCTGTTCACCAGAAATGGTGCATACTTGTCATTTTTTCTGTAGATTTTTCTTTCTCTTTTTCCTTCTCTCCTAAAGCAATTGCTGTTGTTATCTGAGCAAAACCTAAGGCAGTTTTTAATTGCACCCATCATTCTGTTTGCCATTCCAGTTCTTTAACATATGCATCCCTAGCCCTATACAACTATTTGTAAATGTATCAGAAGCAAGAACTGGCTCTTTCACAGTGAACGCTATGCCTGGCACTACTGCAGTGTCCTCTTTCTGTACTGGATCGGGGGAGAGAGACCTCGATTCCAGTGGTGTTTTGCTGACATGAAACAGCATCTCCAGTGCTGCTGCATCACTGGGACTTTTGGAAAGGAAAAGCATCCTTCAAAATAGCACTTGCTGATTTGAAGAGATGTTTTGTTATTTTGAATTAGCTTTTTGATTGGGAAAGAGGGGATGTGTATTCCTTGTTTCCCTGTGGAGGATATAACCAAAGCTCTGGTTTGGTTTTTTAAATTATATTTGCTTGTTATCAAGTGAAGCACAATTGAATCAACATGAATTTGCACTGAAATACAAAGTGGCAATAGCATTAATTTGCAAATCAAAGGCAAACCACAGTGACAACAATCCATTAGTTATGTTGATTGTTGTTATTATTGGCTATTAACAAGTAAAAAAATGCCAACAGTGCAATTGTTATTATGAGCATGATGTAAAGGGCATTGAAGCCAAAGGCTCCTGCTGATTCAAGGATGAGTAATAAGGCAAAATAGTGCATAAGTTAGCATGAAAATTTAGGATCCAGGACCCAAATCTCCACTGATCTGCAAATTCTGTCATTAAGTTACACCTATAAAAAGCTACAGCTTGGTTCTTATTGCAACCCAAAGCCTGCTTGCAACACTCTGGCTGTGCAAAAATACCTTAAGGTAGGTGAGAACCTGTTCCTGCTGTTCTATTTTAGTAGTATTTTCCAGCAATGTGAATGCCAATGCAAAGAGCAGGGCAATAAAAATAAAAATTCCATAGTCTTTTTGTGACTGCTGGATCCAGGGAAGTTGGGGCTATGTGCAAAATAGTCATATGGATCCCCTCCTAGCATGGGAGTTTGCAAACTCCCACTGACTCACCTATTAGAAAAAGGAAAATGTTGCTGTAATTAATTTTTGGTGGTCAGTTACATTTAACATCCTCTTCAGGGGCCAGTGCTCCCTGTGTTGACTGGTCATATTTGATGCATTATTTTTAGTTTATTCATGGGCCCCATGTGTTGGGGGACACATCCTAAATTACTGCAGGCCCTCCATTAACTTCATCTCCTTGTATTGAAGGATCTGTGGGCCTGTATTTTATGCCAGTGCTTCTCACATTCATGTTGCCATTTCAAATTTATTCATGGGCCCCATGTATTGGGGGCCCATACGAGTCCCTCCTCAACACTTGTGGCACTTGGGGCCACAGTCTGCACTTGCCTGGATCTACTCCTGTTTTTTGCTTGTGTCTATAAAGTGCTTTGCACCCTATGGTGCGATGGGTCTGATCCAGTAAAATTAATAAATCAGGAGATTTATAAATAAATGTGTCTTGGAATGATAGCCTTCTACATGTCAATTATATTTGGACTTGCCATGGACTTGCCCCAGGAGGTGATCTGCCCGACCCACGTGGGGGGACATACCTTCGACCTGATCTTTGGTTCTGGCCTTGAGGCAGGGGGTCCGGTTGTGGGGGAGGTTACATCGGTGCCCTTGTGATGGACGGACCATTATCTCCTTCAGACCAGTCTTCTAGCGCACCCCCTCCAGAAGGGGAAGGGACCAGTTAGGATGGTCTGCCCTCGGAGGCTGATGGAACCCCAGCGGTTCCAAGAGGTCCTGAGGGAGTTAACCTTGGACTGGGATGGCCACTCTGTGGATGAGCTAGTCCAGCATTGGAACAGCTTGCTGGAGGAAGCCATTGACAGGGTGGCTC
>QEPC01014636.1:856492-960421 GCA_003113815.1 Sphenodon punctatus
ATTATTAGATTGCTTTAAGTTTCATTTCAGTTTTGTACTGAAATGAAACTTAAACCTTAAACTGAAACCTTGTGTTTGTGATTTCCCCCCCCCCAACCCATATAGAGAGAGATAGAGAGATATAGATATAGAGAGATAGATAGATAGGTTAGGGATAGTAGTTGTAGGAGCTAGTTTAGTGATAGAGATAGTGTTAGTGATTTAGTTTTAGTGTTTGTAGGAGTAGGCCTGTGTTGTTAGATAATCCACTTAGTTTATATCATTTAGAATAGTTAATAGCAGTTAGATTTAGTGTATATATTATATAATATTAGATAAAAAATAATAATAAAAACCAAAAACCAAATAAAAAACAAATTGTAAGCCCGAGGGGCAGGGACCATATCTATTTTATTACTTTGTAAAGTGCCAGGTACACTGCTTGTGCTATATAAATGTTTGTTAATAATAATAATAATAATAATTAATAAAAGAAAACCATATAAAACCCAATAAAAAACCAAAAAAACATATAAAAAACAAAAAAACCACCCATAACATTTCCCGAACGTAGCCGAACCGAACGTCCGAACAGAACGGAGAACGGCCAAACAGAATGGGCAAACCCGGAGAACTAACCGAACTGCCGAACCGAACGGACGAACCGAACGGACGAACCGAATGCAGCCGAACCGAACTGCTGAACAGAACGGACAAACAAACGCAGCCGAACCAAACGGCCAAACCCGAACCGCGATCTGTTCGCCCATTCCTATTTTATATACCCTATCAACATACTGTGCTGGATGTCCTGGTTTGGTTTCTAAATGAAACCATTTAAATATAAGATTTATAAAACAAGGGAGTCAAAACACTTTATCTATAATTAAAATGTTTTTTACTTCTGCATACTGCAGGATTACTTTAAGTAACTTTCTATTAGCTTTCTGGCAGGCTGCTAGTCTGGCTACAACTTTAAATCTCTTCATTCTACTGTCTGGGAAGAGTGTTGGGTATTCCCCCCCCCCTCATATTGAAAACCCCACCCATATCTCTGCAGTATCTGCAGCATGAATTAGAAAGTCCATTGAGACGTCTAGGTCAGCATGAGCAGATCTGACATCATCTGCAGAATATGCACACGATCAACAGTGCTGCAGGAGATTTTTTTTCTTCCCTTGTTTGAATGAGAGATTCTTTTCTTTTTTTTTCCAGGTGACAATCATAATGAAAAGTGCCTCTGCAGAGTGCCATGTAGTCCAAACGCCACTCTCTGCAGCAGAAAACCTCTCCCATATCTGAGTGTCCAGGGAATAGATGTAGTGCAATGATGGATGTTTGCTAGGGCAAAACAGACAAATATTTTGAAACACCACGGAGGTTTAAAAGGAAAGGTCATTCCACAGAGGAAGATTAAACCTTAGGAGGACTAGATAGCACATGTGTTTTGTAAAAGGAGAAACAAAAACTGCATCGGCTGATCAGGCAAAACTCTACAGCAAAATCCCTCCCGAAACCTACGACTTTCCCTTCCTCCTCACTCCCAAAGATTCTTTCTTTATGACTGCCTGTCCACAGGATCCCTCTCCTCCCCTTGCAGCTAAGCTAAGTGCATGTAGGTGCAACTTTTCAACTTCATGAATGTTTCCCTGTCTCTCCCTATATGCTCCTCTCCCTTGTTGCCCTCACATTGGCCCTTTTTACATGGGAGGCACCCACACATGACCACCCAGAAATCTGGATGTTCATGTGTGGGTGAGCCTCATGTAAAATCCACGGCAGGTGGGTGTGCATGTGCACTCCAGTGAACATGCATGCATACCCATCTCCATCATCACCCATGCATGGGGCAACCAGTGAAAATGCCAGTTGCTCCGTGCACGGGTGATGGGTGGAGGTGTGTGTCAATTGGTGTATGCAGTGTGCACCCATTTACACCCTTCCCCCACCCACCGCACACGCACCAGCACACCCACCGACCCCCTTGCGCTGTGGCCCGTGTAAAAAGGGCCATTGTCTATTTAAATATTTATTCATTAAAATTGATACCCCGCCCTTCCTTGAAGGCTCAGGGAGGTTTACACAAACAAAACCACAAAAAGAAAAATAGTAAAAATACAATTCAATACAATAAAATCCTCTAAAAATCCCTACCCTCACCCCAAAAATTCAACCTCTATCCCCACCTGCCAAATACTTTGCAAAAAGGAAAGTTTTACACCACCGTTGAAATATGCTCAAGCTTGGGCTCTGGTGGACCTCTGGGGGAAAGGAGTTCCAAAATACTGAGGCAGCAATCAAGAACACTGATATATGGAGCCCAAATCATTTAGGACTTTAAAGGTCAAAATCAGCACTTTGAATTGTGCCCAGAAAGCTATAGGAAGCCAGTGCAGTCTATAGAACACAGGTGCTCACAGTGACCCACCCCCTGAAAGGAACTGAGCCACCGTGTTCTGCACCAGATGCAGCCTTCGAACAGCCACCTAGAGTAGCCCCACGTAGAGCACAATGCAGTAATCTTGCCTTGATGTAATGAAAGCATCGAAGCTGGTGGCCAGATCTGAGTCAGAAGAAAAGGCTACAGTCTTCTCACCAGATGGAGTTGGTGAAAAGTGCTCCTGTCCACCACCGCAACCTGACAATCCAGGCACACATGAGAGTCCAGAAGCACACCAAGGCTGTGAACCTGAGTAACTAGAGGGGGCTTGACCTCCTCAATAACAGGTGTCCCAACCCCCTCCAAGTCACAAGGTCAGCCAACCATCATCACTTCGGTCTTGTCTGGATTCAGCTTCAATCGACTCACCATCATCCAGTCCACGACAGCAGCCAGGCTCTGGGAAAGCACAGAGACTGCAGAACCTGGGTCAGATAAAAAGAGAGGTACAGCTGGGTGTTACCAGAATACTGATGGTACCTCACTCCAAACCTCCGGATGATCTCCCCCAGCAGCTTCAGATACACATTAAACAAGGAGGGGACACAGAATGGAACCGTGTGGGACACCACAAGGGAAGCTCCAAGGGAACAATGAGAAATAGGGATGGGCGAACACGGTTCAGAAGTTCGGAGTTCGGACCGAACTCGGTCTGTTTGGTCGACCGAACCGAACTTCCGAACTGAACTCAAATTTCAAACCGAACCGAACCGAATTTCTGAACTCCGTTCTGTTCGCCCATCCCTAGTGGCAACACATGCCAAAAAACCTGGTTTTGAATGTCCGAACTTGGTTCAGAAGTTTGGAATTTGACCGAACTTGGTCTGTTCGGTCGACTGAACTGAACTTCCAAACTAACTGAACTCGAATTTCAAACTGAACCGAACTGAACCCAATTTCCAAACTCAAATTTCAAACTGAACCGAACTGAATTTCCAAACTCCGTTCTGTTCGCCCATCCCTAATGAGAAATTTCCCATCCCCACCCGCTGGAGTCTCCCTGACAGGAATGAACATAACCACTCAAAAATGGTCCCATGCACCCCTGCCAGATCCTTCAGGCATGTCAACACCACCTCATGATCAACTTTATCAAAAGCCATTGAAAGATCTAACATGATCAACAGGGCACAATTCCCTCTGTCAATCTCCAGGCATAGATAATCGACCAAGGCCACAAGTGCAGTCTCTGTGCTATATCCAGTATGAAAACCTGACTGAAATGGGTCCAGGAATCCAAAAGCAATGCATTGAGATGAGTCTGAAGCTAATGGGCAACCACCTGTTCAATAAGCCTTCCCTAAGGTCAAAGACAGGGTGATAGTTGGCAGTGGATGAGGGTTTCTTAAGCAGGGACTGGACCACCACAATTTTAAGTGTCTGATAACCTACCCTCCCAAAGGGAGGCATTGACAACCCCAGCCAACAAAGGCCCCAACGTATTCTGGTTGACTTTCACCAGCCAGGATGGACAAGGATCTAATGCACAACTACTGGTTGCCCACATCACTCCAAGCACCTCCCCCGCATTGGTGGGCAACACCAGTGGCATAGTGGTAATTTTAAATGTGCAGGAGCTCTTCATACGAGCCCCCCCCCCCCGCAATAGTGTAGGACGGTTATAAATTAATGTGGAAAAACTTTCCACAAAAACGGTTTCCACTTTAAAGTGATGGGGACCTCTCATTTGTCAACATATTAAAATATAGGTCAATATAGTTGCGCAAATATGGTTTATGCAGTGTCTAAAGTTATGTTGGAAAGTGTTGCTTATACCATCACCTCCATTATACTAGATGCCTGATTATTTCACTTGCATCTTTTTGTTTCTTGTTTTAAGTGCCATTGAATATTATTTAGCAGCGCATTTTTCAAAATGGACGAAGAAAACTGTTTACTGTATTCCGAAAGACTTGATGAGGATAAAGTCTGTGTCACGCTGACCGCTAAAGACATCAATGACATCATCAAGGCAAGCAAACTTCAAGCAGACAAAGTTGGTGAATTATTTAATCCAGTGCTGTCTAAACCTGTGAGTTCACACATCATGCAGCTGTGTCTTCATAAACCCTAATAAAATTCAGAGTAATCTCAGATTAAAGTCAGACGATCCCATGCCATCAGCCAGCAGCTGGGTTTTACGTTCTGATGTGGCAACATTTAGCTTCCGAGATAATTGTCTTTTTTGTGGTCAGTGTATCAAAGACAGTGAGAAAACGGATAAATCAGCAGTGATCCCAAATTGTACTTTACAATTTTTTGAGACGATTCTTAAAGATTGAGGCCCTAGAAGTGATTTGTGGGCAGCAAACATTCATGCGAGGTTGCTGTCTGTTATAGATCTACCAGCGGCAGATCACCAAGCATGTAGTGTGAATTTTAGAAAAGGAGATTCAATTCCACAAAAGCATCTTAATCCCAAAGTAAGCCCAGTGTCTTCTAGTTCATCTGGTCGTCCTGTTGATAAACTGAAGCAAGAAAGTTTTCTAAAGGTGTGTGACTAGCTTAAAGAAAATGACAAAGATCTAATATCAGTCCATGAACTCGTAGAGAAGATGTGCGGTTTTTTACCTACAAGTACTGAGCCTTACAGTGCTCGTCACTGACAACACAAACTGCAAGAATATTTTGGTGACACTAAATTTATTTTGAGTAAGGGGGGAAGACCAAATATGGCAACTTTCAGGAAAACAGTTGCAGTGATTGTATTAGATCATCACAAACAAAAAAGACTAGAAGATCCCAATGCAGAAAAAAATTGTCTAATTGAAGCAGCTGCAAAACCAATCAAAGCAGAAAACCACTTGTTACCTACATCTATGGATTACTACCCTTCCACTTCTGAAATTGGTTCCTTAGAGGAAAATTAGAAGAGCTTGCCTATTGTTTTGCAGAAGTTTTTGGATGTTCCCATTACTAATAAAAGTGCTGAGGTGAGGAAAGTTGCAATAGGGCAGACCTTACTGCAAGCATCGAGACCTAGGGCGCTTTTAAATGATACAAAAAAGGCAGCTGATCCTTTAATCAGCCGCCTTTCTTTGTGCTCGTTTAAATGTTTGGCCCGGTTTGATGCCGGATCTTTCCTGCATCAAGCCGGCCGAGGATTCCTGCTCCCTCACTTGTGTCCCTGGGAACCGCTGGGTTCCCTGGTTTGCAAGCGGGGGGGGGGGGAGAGCCGGCAAAAACAAAATTGCTCCTCCCCTTTCCCCCTCCAAACCCCCTCCCCAGTGATTACATTTAATCACTGCTGGGGCAGAGGAGACAGCTTCTCACAAACCTGGCTTTCTCCCAAACCCAACTCCAANGGGGGGGGGGGGAAAGCCGGCAAAAACTGCCTCCCCCTTCCCCTTTCCCCCTCTAAAGCCCCCAGCCAGAGATTACATTTAATCACTGCTGGGGCAGAGGAGACAGCTTCTCACAAACCTGGCTTTCTCCCAAACCCAACTCCAAAACGCGCTTGGGAGAGCGCACGTTTAAAAACGCCCCTAGATCTCTCATATGCCCTGTTCTTCTGGATAGCGGTCTACAAGTCCATCGACATTTTGGTTCTTGCTTACTAGTTGAAGAACTGTACAGAATTCGCTTCAGTGTGTAAGTTGATGAAGTACTAACCTATATAACATCCGCAGTAATAGATCAGAATACAAGTTTTGTGGTACCATCAGGTCACTTTTCCCACTGGATAGCTGATAATGTGGACCACTTCATCATCATCATAGATGTCCACAATACTTTCCATAGAATGGGCATTATCATGTGCACATCAGGGTCACCAAAGCACAAATCTCTTTTTTTAAACAGAGAATGCTTGAGAGTTCGTCTTGCAGCATGTGAGCTTTCTGCAAAAGCAAGAGCACCACTTCATTTTTTCAAGCCCTGAATTCCTCCAGCATCAATAAAATTTGACAGATTAATTTATGATCCCCTGCAGAATAACCTAATCGATCTCCTGTGGACTACGAGCAAATTAGTAAAAGAATCACATCCAGAATGGTCAGGCTACATGTAAAATGTTATAGTTGGCCCAAACACGGAAGTATCCACCACTACCTTTATACCAATGATTGATTTAAACCCAATATCTCACAGTTGTGTCTACACTAAATTGAAGTTTGTATCTGCATAAGCAGAAAGGCTGTATGTTAACGTACCCGTTGTTACCTCTGATCAATGTTTGTGGATAAAGGCTATGGAAGTTGTCTGAGTAAAATCTGATGAATTCCCTAATGTTGTCATTTGTCTTGGCAGATTCCACACATTAATGTCGTATCTTGGAAGTATGGGTGATGAACTGATGTGTGGATCTGGCAGAAGAAATTCTGCAAGTGGTTTATGTGGAAAATGCTGTTTCACATATGCTCACAGGCAAAGCGTATTCACGTGCTCTTCATGGACTATGGGTATTTTCAGATGTTACGAGATCACAGTGAACCACGGTGAATACCCACCTATGGTCACTGTGGCTCGAACGTCTGTTTGGCGACCACCAGATGTTCGCCACGGTCAATACCCGCATGGGGTCAATTTGAACCACGCTTCCCGGGCTAGCCGGGGGAATGTCCCGGGAAGCGTGGTCAAAAAGATCCCCAGCGGGGACCAAAAAAAAGTAACGTCTGGCCGGTTGCCATGGCCCGGGATCACTGGCGGGATCCTGGGCCACGGCACATCCGGCCTGACGCAGCGGCCGCAGTGGCCCCGCCGCCCACCCGTCTCCCTGGAGGGCGGGCGGCAGGGTGCGTGGAGGGGGCGGGGCCGTGCGGCCGCACGTTGTGCCGCGTGGCCCCGCCCCCTCCCAGATTCCCCGCCGGGATCCCCCTGGCACATCTGATATGGCGTGACGGGGTGACCCCGGCGGGGAATGAAAGGGTTGTTTTTGGTACGGGGCCAAGCAGCCCCGTAACGTCTGAAAACACCCATTATCTTGTTTCCTCAACTCTGACAGCAATTCTGATAGCATACACTTTAATAACAGCTTTCCAGGGGAGGAATGTGAGCCCTCTGTGACAAATGAAGATGTAGTCAATGACACATGTGAACCAATGGAAGTGTACATTACAAATACAACTGTCAACAACCTGATCAAACATTTTCACAAATTATTTGAAAGTGAAATTACAACTGATAAAATAACACCATCCTCAGTTCTTATCAAGCTATTTTCATTATTGGAAGATAAGAAAAATCTTCTAAAGTCACAAAGAACTGCCAAACTTTGGATTTTGTATCTTCACATGGTAGATTGCCAAAGCATTCATCTGGGCAGAACATACTGGGAACTTCCAGATGCATTTGCAGGCTATGGAACATATGCTTCCCTTTTTTGCAAGTTCTGGTCATAATAACTATGCAAAGTGCACCAGCGTATACCTCCAGCAAATAAGGCAACTTGAAAAGCAACAACATCCAGATGTATATGCCATGCTGAATAACGGGCATTTTACTTTAAGGAGACATGATCGGTTGTGGGCTGGCGTTTGGACTGATATGCTCATAGAGCATATGTGATCTACAAAGAGCTGAACAGGATTAATACATGGTGGAGGCATGACTGAAAGTCAATGTGCTTCATGGATTTTAAGCCATCCAGCATGCAGTGAAATCATGTTTGCTGTCAGCTCTCTCACAGGAGTTTTGTGCATCAGTATTGAACATTAACAACACATTGACATATCTGATGCTAGGATGCCAACAGATTTGAAAGATAGGACAAAGAGACTGCAATTTTTGGACTCTCACAATCTGACGGAGCATGCCTGATTGCCCAGTTTCCCTGGCAACATTGTTGGTTTTCTAATTAGGCATGCTCTATCAGGGAAATAAAGCCACAGCACTGCCAATAAGCTGACTGGAACAGAGAAGCATGAGTGGGAGGAGCAAAGAGATCTGGCCAATCCAGAAGCTCACAAGGGAAATGAAAGCAGTTACCAGGCAAGGAGTGAGTGACCCAGAGGTTCCTAGTTCTTATTCTTATTATCTTTTCTGCTTTTTAAAAAGTGATTTGCCTGGCGATGGGGAAGTGTTCCCTTCAACCCCTGTGGTTTTAGCTCAGTCTGGGCTCTACATTTCTTGTTTTGGAGACTAAAGCAGCTTTAGTTAATTTAAACTTGGGGGGGGGGGGGCAGAATCCTGGCTTTTTTTGCTCCTTAGGGGCATGGCTGCCCTCATAGCCAGATAGGCACTGCTTTGATTTTCCAAAGCAGCATGGAGGGAGTTGTAAAAGCCACTGCTGCAGCTTTGAACATCAGCTGTGAGGCTTTGGCTGCAGGAAGGAGCAGGGCAGAGGAAAACAAGGAAAACAGCTGAGAGCAGGACTCAGTGCAGGGTGAGTGTCTGGTAGTGTGCTTTTGGGTGGGGGGAGATCTCGCATTTCTCGGCAAGAAACTACCTTGTTCTCGGCTCATTCTCGTTTGACAGAACGAGTCAAGAACTGTTTTTCTCACTGAGAAGCAAGAGAAATGCAAGATCGAATTTCAGCCCTAGTTACAGTGATGCTTGATGGATATAAAACTCCCTGTACAAAAGATATGGAACATCAAAATATGCCCCCCCAAAAAGCATCTGTGACAGTAATGTTTAATGAGAATTTTCAGATAATTGTCAGAAAAATACCATTTCTTTTCAATAACAAAAACAAACAACAATTTGTGAACATACTTGGAAAGTATTTGCAAGACAATGGTCATACTGTGATTCATGCTACAACCGATGCGGATGCTCTCATTCAGATGTAGGGCACAATCAGGGCAGTGTGTGTGTGTGAAAAATGAATCCGGAACTTACTTGTGGACTTGTAAACCCAGAAGTTTGAAAAATCAGGAATTTTAATGTGTGTGTAAAAATGCCCCTTATTAACGTGGAAACAGCGGAACAGAGAGATAGGCAACCCAAACCTGGAGCTTGTGCTCTGCTCATGAAATGCTTTGACGATTGTTGTTTAAGACTGAAATCCTCAAACCAGTGCTCTGGAATAATCTCATTTGAGTTCAGTTGGGCCACGCAGGGTGTAATCGCCCAAACCACTTGCTCCAAAGTGAATTGTCCAAGGTCTGGTAAGTAGTTAGTGGCAAACAGCGCTTAATTTATTTATTTTTTTGTTTTCTTAAAATAAAAAGGTGCAGGGCTCTAGTTGCCCCAGAAATCCCACCCCTTTACCCTAGTAGTGGGGGGGCGGGGGTAGTCAAGAGTCCTGCCAGTCCCCACTCCACCAGCCCATGTTCTTGCTGTACACTTCACCAGCATTTGTTCTGGGCTGGGACTGGAAGCTGTGCTGCAGCTATTGATCAGCCTTTTCAGTCTCCCAGTCAGCCCCCAACCTGTCAGGGGAGAGACTGTGGAGGAAGCAGGTGCTTCTTCATCCAGCTGTGTGTGGGGTCTTGCAGAATAGCAGCAGTGATAGACTGAAAAGGAGATGCCGGCCCAAATTAAGTCCCTATGGTAAAGCATTTTTTCAAGTGTCAGACTGAACCATTTGTTCTGTCTGGGAAAACCGAGAAGATAAACTTACCGGAGCCTCTCTCCTTTAAAGTGAGTTGAAACCCTAAAGTTTTCATTGTGCTATTCAATTATCTGCTTCAAAAATTGCTTTCCCAAACCTTCATGGGGCTTTCAAAATCTCTTTCAGTCAGGCACCAAAAGCATTTACTGGGTCTGGTATATTAACCACTGCATCTATTGTATGTGTGGCCAGTTCCCGCTAAGAAAATAGTCGGATGACTTGAGATAAGGACAGTGTCTGCATAATTTCAAACAATAAATGTCCCTCTATCTCACGCATCAAAACTGTTGCTCTGTTGGCAAGGCTGTCACAGGGGGAAAGAGACGGCTTTCTGAGTCAAAGGTGTTTCTCTCCCAGTCAGAACAAAACCAGCAGAAGATATAGAGGGAGACTGGAAGATTAAAATACAATATGCCACAGCCAAATAGGGGGAATGTTTCTGGAATCGAGGCTGCCTGGTGGGAAAGAAAACAAGGGTGGGCTCAGCTCAACTACATATCTCAGGCAGGGGCATTTTAAAAGTACAAATCACTGTTTGAGAGAGTTAAAATACTGGCTTCCTATGCTGAAGAACAGAAATCCCAATGAGCTCAAACTTGTGATACAACTTACTTGATGGCTGGCTGCCAAGTAATTGTGGATCCACTTTAAAGTACCTTACACTTTCAGAAGTGTCCCTTGTTCTCTTGGGACAATTGCAGAACTCTTGCCAACACAGACAGCTGTGTTTGCCAAATTTCCAGACTTCTGTACTTGCCCCAAGGTAACAAGGGATACCTGTGAAAGTGTAAAGGTACTTTAAAGTGGATCCAAGGTTGCTTGGCAATGTCAGGGTGGTATAAAAGAGTCTTATTGTAATCTAGCCTGTATTTATTCTGTTTATCATTTGATTATTTAACATTTCCCCCTTATTGTATTGAAATGTTTGATACGCTAATAGCAGTTTTTTGAACAGCTCCCTTCCAACTGATTCCGCCCCCCCCCCCCCCCCAGGTACATGTGCATGTCTCCTGCATTTTGCTTTGTCTATAATTCTGACTTCTTACATTTGTGAGGAAGGGCTCTGTGTGGCCCCGAAGCTTGCATTCTCTCCAACAGAAGTTGCTTCAATAAAAAGGATCATCGCATTCTCTCCAACAGAAGTTGCTTCAATAAAAAGGATCATCTAAACTATCTCCATCTCTTGTATTTGGGAACATTACTGTAAAAGTACATTTTTTGTAACAGAATTTTTAGGTTTGCCACGCACCCAGGATTGTTCTGGAATGGACAGGAATTACCCATCACAGTCCTGGATGCCTGGTGACCCCCTAACTCAGACACTGGGGCCTGTGGTTATTAATGTTGTCTACCCATAGCTTCCATGGACTTCAAATGGAATTAGAGGTGGGAGCCACCTCTGAGTTTAGTTTGCTATCTAAAGCTTGGGCACCAAAAAATAGGAATACTTGAAATTAAGGCTGGGCACTGCTGGAAAATCTGATCCCAAGTTTCTCCATCTTACTCACATGTGAACTGAGTTTAATCTAAGATCCCTCATCAACATATTCAAGGGACCTCTGAATATTTCTATGGAATTGGTTTTCTTGGCACCCTTCACCATACCCCAAAACTCTAGACAGGAGCAAATTCTGGTGCAAACTGGCACATGTTCATTCTATTAGAAGTCCACATTAAAAAGAGGATGCAGAAATGTAGTCTGGAAATCTCTTGCTTCCATGATAGCTTATAAAATGTCTTACTTATATTCTTTAGAAGAGGCAGCTGGCCCATTTGTCTCTTTCTTGTCAGCCGTTTCAAATTTCTGTCTCCCTGTGTCCCTCACCCCAACTCTGTCTTATTCCCAGAACACAAACTGCATTAGTGGAATTGGTTTAAGAACAGACTGTACCTGCATGTGATATCAAAGAGAGATTTAAGATTAGGCAAGCTGGGCAGGTAGGTATCCAGGGTATATACTGCAGTCACAAGTGATTGACCCTGATTCCTCAAAGCTGTGGCACTTTTTGAAGACACATTAGTGCATCTGCATCTGAATGGGTCTGGATTAAAGAATGAGAGCCCCATGCTAAGCCATACTTGGGAATTCACCACCTACAGCATTAATGCAGAATAGTCCCTAACCTGACCTAGTATAGCTATGTGCACAGTCTTCATTCCTCTATCTTGCATGCTTTACTACTCGGCAGAGGTGGAGCGTGTGACCTAACTGCCCCTAAGTCCACCTTTAGATGTGCATGGGGCACTCATGGAGGCAAATGAGATTTAATGTGGACAAATGCAAAGTGATGTACATAGGGAAAAACAATTCAAACTATGCGTACACAATTCTGGGTACTAAGCTGGGAGTTACCACTCAGGAAAAGGATCTGGGGGTGGTTGTGGACAATACAATCAAATTCACAGCGCAGTGCGCAGCAGCAGTCAAAAAAGCAAACAGAATGTTAGGAGTTATTCAGAAGGGGATAGAGAATAAAACTGAGGATGTCATAATGCCTCTATACAAATCAATAGTGCAACAACACCTAAAATATTGTGTGCAGTTCTGGTCGCCCAATCTCAAAAAAGACATAGCTGAACTAGAAAAGGTACAGAGAAGGGCAACAAAAATGATCAAGGGCATGGAAGGGCTCCCGTATGAGAAGAGGCTTGGTAGGTTGGGGATTTTCAGTTTGGAGAAGAGACGACTGAGTGGAGATATGATAGAGGTCTATAAAATCATGAGTGGTGTGAAACTAATAAGCAAGGAGCAGTTACTTACCCTCTCAGCTAGTATTAGAACTAGGGGACACTCCATGAAACTCATGGGTAGCAAGTTTAAAACGAATAAAAAAATATATTTTTCCACTCCACATATAATTGGGTTGTGTGGAATCTACTGCCAGAGGCTGTGGTAAGGGCCAGTACTATAGCTGAGTTTAAGCAGTCTGGACAAGTTTCTGGAAGATAGGTCCATTAGCAGCTATTAGCCAGACAGGATCAGGGAACATGACGGGAGCTGGGGGAAAACAGGGAATAGATCCCCCATTGTGACCTGTTGGGTGCTTCTTCCAAGCTATCGTGATTGACAACTGTCTGAGACAGGATGCTGGGCTAGATGGACCAGTGGTCTGACACAGTATGGCACTTCTTATGTACTTATGAAATTCTGTGGTGTGTAAAAATCCCACAGGTGGGGTTTAGACGAAACTTCTCGTGCATTATAGCTACTCGTGCATTCTTTTAAAACGGCAGGCTAAATAAATACCTTTAGTCCTTTTCACACAGACATTCTAACACTGATAAAATGGGTGTTACATTTTATTATGCATGTTGCAGGTCACCTATAGAACACACCTGCAGCCCTGCAACATGTATAATAAAATGTAACCCCCATTTTATCAGTGTTAGTGTCTGTGTGAAAAAGGCCTTGGTTTGCAGTTTTAAAGGAATGCGCGAGCGGCTATAATGTCTGAGACGTCTCGTCTAAACCCTGCCCGTGGGACCTTTACACACCATGTGATTTCATGCTGTGAGTGCCCTGCGCACATCTAAAAGCGGCCTATATTTGCCCTTTTAGGCCACTTTTATATCAGGCACTCAGAAGTGCCTCCGGAGCCCTGCATTCAAGAAGAAAGCCACACTGGGAGTGTTTACACCCTCTCAGCACTACCGGAAGTGACGTGCCACCTGTTCACGGTGGCGGTGGCTGGAGATGTGGGGCTTTGAAGAGGCGCATTCTGAAAATGCGCCTCTTCAAAGCTTTGCATCTCCAGCTGTTACCACTGCCAAAACCAGGCAGCATGTCACTTCTGATAGTGCGGGGGACGTGTAAACCCCCCCCCTGTGCGACTTTTCCCTGACGGCGCAGCTTCAGAGGCTCTTCTTTTGTGCCTCGTGTAAAAGTGGCCTTAGAGGTTCTACAGCACAGCACATACACACTGATTCAGTGCCTTCAGCTGGAAACTGAATAGTGAAACTGACTAGTAGCTGAAGCCATTTCAGAGCTTGGGTGGGAGCGCTGGGTCTTTCCAGTGCTACAGCAGATGAGCAGGAATTCCTCTCCATTTACAGTACTTGAAGTGGGGAGGAGGGAGTGCCTAACCCTAGTGCTTCATCCCCCACCACTATTGAGCACTGTAGGACAGAAAATGCACTGAGCATTTTGCATAAGGCACTTCTATACACATGCCATGCCATGTGGAAAGATTATCCTCTCCTCAACCTCACCCTGACTGACCCAGCTGTGGGAGAGGGGGAAGCCAGCCAGCATCTGAGTTGAGACAGGCCTTGAATGTAGAGGGTGAGAGTTCTGATGTTGGCATTTGGCTCTTCAGCTGAGCTATTTTCAGCAGTCCCATCCTGAGCTTTGGAACCCTATGGCGGTATACATAACCGGGGGTCTATCTAGGGTTACCACCTCCCTCTGGGTTTTCATTTGTAGGGGGTGGGTCCACATGAGCTTTTATGCCTCTTTCTGACATAACCCTGCTCCTAATAGATGGTCATGATGCTACACAGGGACAAGACCATATTGGAAAAGAGGCAAGAAAGTCCCTATGGTGTGCCTCCTTTCTGACATGGCAGTCCCCTGCCACCCTGATTTCTTTGTGTTACTGGAGGTGATGCAGATAAATCAGGAATTCCCCAGGATCCCAAAGACTCTGGGTCAAAACCTGGAGAGATTGTAACCTTAGGCTTATGGGGCTAGGCAGACATACTCTTAAACTGACTGATCCTGAGTGTTTGCCCCCACCCCCCACCCCCATCCATACTGTAGTATAGTAGTCATAGTAATAGTTAATCCAGTCCTGTGTCTAAATTAGTTATGTTTTTTATGGGAAAACTGCATAGAGACTGGGCGAAACCATCAAGCCTTGTCCACCTTTGAAGTGGTGGCAAGCTAGATCCTGGCCCTCCAGTCAGATCACTGTGTTGCTGTAGAACCCCAGTGAATTGACTGGGATACCATGTTGGCATAAGTGTGTCAGTGCATGGAGCAGATAGTAATGTGGAGGCCACTGCCTTAACAATGGTGACTTTCTTCTTTCCTGATTTGAACATTTGCCAAGACTTAAATGCAGTTAAAATGACATTTGGAGAGTTTTTTAAAAAGCACCAAAAAAACAACACAGGGCCATAGCACTAAATGCCATTGAAATAGACTGGAAAAGGAAGGACAGGGCACAAAAATGCTACCTGTTCTGCAAAGGTCATGGACTGCCTTGTAAATGAGAACAAGGTGGAATATATAAGTTTGCTTTTCATTCTGAACCTGACACAATGATGGTTTTTTCTTCCCTTGTTTCTTTGGAAAATTCTTCCAAGACCTTCACATGGCAGGTGTTCAAGAACACCTAACGAATGAAGGTAATTATTTGGTGTAGCACCTGTATTCAGATCTTTTAGACAGTCGGCACCCATGCCTCTACTTCGTCTCACACCTTGGTGGTCCGCACGTGTAAAGGCCAGATGTGCAGGAGAAGCAGAGGTGATGTGAGTGCTTCCTGCTATGCTCCTGCCCTGCTTGCAGGGTTCTGCAACATCCCGGAGCACAGCCAGCAGAGTGGACTGCCCAAATCTGGGGCACCGGCTGGAGGCAAAGCTGCGGATGCTGCAGCTTCATTCTCAGTCAGGGGTTGCCCCAGGCAATGCTGCTGAGCTGCGGGCAGTAGCCTAGAGCACTGGGCAATTGGCCCTCAGCTCTATGATATGGGGGAGGGCGCTGCACAGGCGAACCATGGGCCATGGCAACTGTCGAGTCCATGTAAAGCCAGTGCAGGTGGGGTTGGACACAGGAGTCTGGCCACCACAGGCGCAGGTCCAGGGGTGGCCATCCCTGGGTCAATCTGAAGACATGCATTGTGGTGAGGGAAAGTTGTCTACATAGACTTTCATCAGTGTAGAAAAATTACAAAACACATGGATGGTTAAGGAAATAATGTTTCATTTTATGATATATCTAATTTTAAAATAAAAATTAAAATGGGTCACCTGAACAACGCCTTCTAAAACTTTAAACCAACCATAAACATGGTCTATCAGTTCTTTATTTTTATGGGTGAAAACAGACGTGACAGCAGCCTAGTCTGGCCCACTTTGGCCCAAACCTCACCTGCACATGTGTGCAAGTGCTGCCAGAAGTTGGCCTGGGATTACTCGGGGCCATGTAGGCAGCTAGTCAGGGCTGTGACCTTGGAAAACCTCTGAGGTCACAGCCCAGGCTAAGACCCAGCTGACCAGGGCAAAGTGGAGCACAACAGGCTATCATGTTGGTTCCCAGACCGGGTCCACCATGGCTGGCTGTCATTGGCTACTGTGGCTTCCCATCACAGTGGGTGCTGGGCACAGTGCAGGACCAGGGCCAGCTGACCAATTGTATGTTCATGCTTTTCCCCTCCCTCCTTGGAGGTCCAGCCATGGTCACGTTTGATCGACATCATGTCCACCACAGCTTTCCTCCTCAGACTGCTGCTGCGTCACCATCATATGTGTTTTTACCCAATGTTCAAGTTGTTTATGTAGCATCGGTGATGGGCTTGGCACGGAACCATCGTTGATTAGATATGTGTTCCCGCCCTTGAGGGCTTACAAATCTAGGAGGGACCAGGAAGGGGAGCATAGGGAGAGACAAAGATACATTCATGGAGTTTAGAAGGTGGATGTGCTGAGCTTAGCTTACAGGGGAGATGATTCAAAATGATAGGGCTGTAGAAGAGCATCAGTGAGCAGGCTGTGGGGAATGAGGAGCCAAACTAGGGAAAACCTAACAGAAGTGCTTTTTAGATGGGATTTGAAGGGAAGGTGGGAGGGAGCAGATCATATATGTTTTATAAGGGGCAGGTATAGGAGGCAGCATGGGAGAAGCAACAGCAAGTGAGAGAGTAGAAAACTCTAGGGTGGGTGTTGGCATCACTTAGTGCCACAGTTCTCCGGTGTGATCTTGGGCAAGTCATTTAAACTCTGAATGCCTTAGTTCTACATCTGTAAAAAGGGGAGAGTGCTTCCCTTCCTTACAAGAAAGCTGTGAAGATAGATTAATTAACTGTGGGACATTTAGATGCAGTGGTGATGGAATCATAGAAGTATGTTGATAGACAGAAAAGTGAATAATCCCAGTGGAAGGACATTCATAGATTCCATAGTAAAAAACCCTCTGGTTTACAAGAAGGGTTAAGGCTCTTTCAAATTAAATTGTGCACTAAAAAGCATGGAAATTGCAAGTTAAGGCTCCCGCCTTGCCTTCTGTACCATGTTAGCAGTAAAGACATTGTACAGTCTCACATATTGTGCTCACTTAAAACGTAGGCTCCATGCACCCACACTTTGCCTTCGTCTTTCAGCCCCAATCCTCTTCCTCTGCAGATTGGGGGCAACACTGAACACTGCAGATTGGGGACAGGAGGGCATGAACTGGTCCCTCACCCACTCCGTTTCCTCTTTAAGAAAGGGAGAACTTAGGAGTCCTGACTCCCGCCCCTTCTCCACGTCTAATCTACTTGGTCCCAACCCTTTAAAAGAGTACTTGGAACTCCTGGGTTCCAGCCTCTCAACCCCACTCTAATCCAGTAGACTCAATCCCTTCACAACCAACTCAATTTTAACATTCCAAAGGGCTTGTAAAACCTGGCTGTTCACCCAGGCCTTCAGGGAGGGTGGGATAGGGTTTTTAGCTCTTCCCTGCCCTTATTTTATTTTATTTTTATTTATTCTCCTACCCCTGTAATGTTTTAAATTGTGTGATGTTTTTAAAAATTGTTTTTATGGACGTTTTATTTAGTTGTACGTCGCCCCGGGATGCCGTAGGCATATGGGGTGACTCATAAATGCTTAAAATAAATAAATATAAATAAATAGTCCTGGTTCCTAGCATGTTCTCCTCTCCCCTGCTCAACTCTCAACAGACAACCCAGAAGTCCTGGTTCCCAGTTGCCCCTCTAACCCTCTAGCCCCCACTCTGCTCACACACAACTCAAAAGCTCTGGGAGAAAAATAATGTTTATCTCTGTGTGTGTCATATGGCACAGAAGTAAGGCCATGTGTGGAATGACAAAAAAAAAGAAAAACAGTAGAGGAAGTGGAATAACAGGGAGGGAGGCTACTGGGACTCGAAGGATAGGGTGTCAGCTATGGAAAATGGGTTAAACAATAGGAGTGCTCCCTCTGGTATCCCATCAGTCTTCTGAATCAGTTATTTCACTCTGAACCTTGTTACTGTAACTGTTTCTAATTCCTCCTGTCATTCCACCCACTTACTTGATCCTGCACACTCTTTGTATTTTTCCATATCATTCCAAACATTCCATTTACTGCATCTGGTGGCTTCCTCATTATTTCACACCCTCTTGCTTTCCCCATTTACTCCCAAAGATGCAGCTGTGTTGTATTATTTCACAATCACTTAATTGGATGTTGGAATGACAATAGTATTTATTTAGAAATTGGCACTGCTGTTGCCTCATTCCTTCCAATGGCCATTCCATTTAATTTCAATGCATTGCATACCCAACTTAAAGTTTAAATTAAACAGTTGTATATGACTACCCAGCTTCGCTGTCCTCTAGGAGAGCAGTGGGAACTAATGGGTAAGAGGGAGGGTTGTGAGACATTACTCAGCTGTCCCATTCTCCCCAACCCAAATGAAAGGAGAGGGTGAGGGGCCAGCTCACGTCCTCCTGTCCCCAGCTTCAGTGCTGCCCCCAACCTGCAAAGAGGAAGAGGATTGGGGTTGAGGGTTAGAGGGGCAACTTGGACCCAGGACTTCTGTTGAGCAGGGGAGAGAAGAACAAGCTAAAGACCAGGACTATAGAGTTGCTTGTGAAGGGAGTGCAGCCTACTGGATTAGAGTGGGGGTGGAGAGGCTCCTGCAAAGAGGAAGAGGATTGGGGCTGAAAGATGAAGGCAAAGTGCGGGTGCATGGAGCCTAAGTTGTAAGTGAGACTGTACGATGTCTTTACTGCTAATTAGGGGCGGGAAACTCGTAAAATCTGGTATCCGATAATGCCGGTACCGGGCGTACCAGCATTATCGGATTCGACCCGGTAATCCGGTCCGGGTACCGGATTCCGGGGTACCGGATTTTTTTTACATTGCAGCCATTTAAAAATGGCTGCAATGTAAAAACTTAAAGCCCCAGCAAAAAAGTTTAAAAAAAACAAACCCTCCCCGAGTCCAGGCTGCGCGGGTGGAAGGGGGGACACCCCCCACCCACCCTGCCCAGCCTGGATTTTTGTTTAAAAAAAGACTCAGAGGCGAGCCCACCCCCCAGCACCAGCGGCCGCGGCGTCCCCGCAGCCGCCGGTAAGTATGACCCGATCCCTGGGGGGGGTGTTTAACACCCCCCCACCCCCCAGGGATCACCCCTACTAAAGTGCATAGCTTGCGCTTACCTTGCGGAGCTGCGGCGGCGGCGGGCGGTCCGGCGGCCTCAGCGCCGGCTGTGGCTGCCGGCGTCAGAGACGCTCTAGGCCTTCCGGGGAACTTCCGGGTTTCCCCGGAAGGCCTAGAGCGTCTCTGACGCCGGCAGCCACAGCCGGCGCTGAGGCCGCCGGACCGCCCGCCGCCGCCGCCGGAGCTCCGCAAGGTAAGCAAGCACTGAACTTTAGTAGGGGTGATCCCTGGGGGGTTGGGGGGGTGTTAAACACCCCCCCCAGGGATCGGGTCATACTTACCGGCGGCTGCGGGGACGCCGCGGCCGCTGGTGCTGGGGGGTGGGCTCGCCTCTCAGTCTGTTTTTAAACAAAAATCCAGGCTGGGCAGGGTGGGTGGGGGGTGTCCCCCCTTCCACCCGCGCAGCCTGGGAGGGGGAGGGGGAAGGAATTCATTTATTTCATTGAGTTCAATGGGGACACAGCGCCCCATTGAACTCAATGAAATAAATCCGGTACCGGTATACCGGATTTAATCCGGGAATCCGGTTTTTGCAGAACCGGTAACCGGTAAATCCGGTAGCCGGTAATGGGCCCAGGGTCCCACCTCTAGTGCTAATGTGGCATGAAAGTTAAGGCGGGAGCTTTAACTTGCAATTTCTATGCTTTTTAGCGCATGATTGAATTTGCAAGAGCCTTAACGCTTCTTAAAAACTAGAGGTTTTTTGACTATGAAATATCCAAGTTTTTTGTTAAATATACAGAGCCCCTATCTACCCTCACTCCCTTGCATCCCCCACACCCAAAGCGCCCACTGCCCTTGCTCCTTTGCCTTGCCACACCCAAAGCGCCTCAACCCTCACTCCCTTGCCTCCCCCTTGAAACACACCCTGCCCTCGTTCCGTTGCCCCCACACCCAAAGCACCCACTGTCCTTGTTCCCTTGCCCCCATCTGTGCTCCCTTGCCTCCCCCACACCCAAAATGCCCCCTGCCCTCACCTCCTTGCCTCTCACACCCAAAGCACCCTCTGCCCTTGCTCCCTTGCCCCTCTACCCTCACTCCCTGGTGCCTCGAAATTCCCAGGCACAATTTCCCCGAGCCCCACTCAGGGAAGGGAACGGCAAGAGAACAGACGGCAAGCAGCGCTCCTCTTCAAAACAGCCCCACCCCTCTCCATAGGCTAACATGAGGTTTTTCACAACCCCATAACTTTAGAACTACTAATCAGATTTACAAATAAAACCCCAAAGGCACCCTCTGGCAGCATCGATTAATTTTTTAAAAGGCCAATTCCTACTTTGAACCAACACCCAACATCTCTAACCTGCCCAGATCGAGATGCTCTGACTAAATAAAATATCTGGCTTGAAAGTGCAGTTTACAAACTGCGATATCCCAGCTAGGGATGTGCAAACGTGGTTCAGATGTTTGGTGTTCGGCCCAAACTTGGTCAGTTCAGATGGGTGAACGGAATGCCCGAACCAAATGCCCAAAGCCCCAAACAGTTCAGGCACATTTGGGTGAGTTTGGATGGGAAAAAAACTGGCTGGCAGGCCCAGGGAGGGGGAAGCTGAGGAGCAGAATTCCTGGCACCAGGGGTAGAGAGGCTTGGGCTAGCAGTCAGCCTGCCCAATCACCATCCCTTTTTTCCTCAGACTACTGACTTCGCAGTCTGCGATTCACCATGGACTAGGCTGTACAGAGCCAATGGGGCTTGTGGTAAGGTGGGCGCAGTAAGTAACAAAAGTCATTGCCCTCCCCCCCTTCCAACTCCTGAGCTAGCCACTGATCCCGTCAGCAGGCGTTTTCAGAAGTCTCCCTCTCCCAGCAGTTTGTGTTCCTCCCAATCCATTGCCATCCTCCTCCTGTTTCACCCATTTCCACACATTTACCTCCATAGTTTCATTTATTTAGATTAGATGAGATAGGCTTAGGTGGTGTTTTATTTTTTACCCCTCCCTGTGTTCTTTCTCCCTCCCCTCCATTGAATCCTTCCCTCCTCCCTGTATATATTCCATCCCCGATTCCCTTCCCCTGTTTTTGGATTTATTTAGAGTAACATCAGATTGACTTAGCTTCCATTTCAGTTTTGTACCCCTCCCTGTGTTGTTTGTTGTAAGCTGTTTGTGTCCCCCCCCAATCCCTGTGTATATATCTATAGATAGATATTAGATAGTTACTATAGATAGATAGTTGTAGGAGTTAGCTTAGAGATAGTGTGTAGTGATTCAATTTTAATACATTATAGTGTGTTTGTAGGACTAGGTCTTTGTAGATATTAGATAATATTCTGTTTTTCCATGGGTTTTAGAATAGTCAATAGCAGTTAGAATTAGTGTAGATATAAATAATATTAGATTACCAATTTGAATAAATAAATAAATAAAATCTTCCAGTGCATTCTTTGGGTGGGAGAAATGGAGAAGGGAAGCAGGAGAGGCAGGTCTGCTTCTCGTATGGTGAGCAATCGGGCACGTGGCAGAGGTGGCAGGGGCCGTGCCAGTGGAGTGGCAGCAGGCATCAGCAGCAGCCAGAGCCCATCACCACGCCTCAAACTGCATAGGCCTGATTTTGGCAGTCAGGCTTCAGAAGCTCCCAACAGTGGCACTAGGGGTGTGGTTTGGTGGCACCTCCTGCCAGCGTTTTACACTGCCACGCAGGGCACTGGAAGGCCGACACTCCAGGAGGCTGCAGCTGTCTTTGCTGTGGCTGCAAGAACAGGTGCAGGTGTTTCAGGGTTGGATGTTCCTCTAGGACCACCAATGTCCCAACCCCCATTATTGAGGTGATCCCCAACAGTCCAGGGCTGGTGAATCCCACTCCAGCTGCTAGAGGCAGGGCCCGATCCCCGGGCAATGGCAGCAGGGAGAGGAGCAGCAGCAGCAGCAGCTATAGGGGGCACAGGGAGCGTGGCAGCAGCATGGTGGGCAGTTGATCAGTCTCAGGGTCCCAGTACTCACCTTCACGGGACATCACTCTGATTGGGGACAGCGAGGCAGACACTAGTCCTGTGGATGAGATGTCTGGTGCTGAGGCGATGGCTGTCCCTCTGAGAGCTGTGTCACCACCATGTTCTGCCCCTCCCAGTAGTGCTGTCAGTGGTGCATCACCTGGTGCGGGCCAGAAGGCAGGAGAGGGCAAAAATTCCTCCATCTGGGCGCATTTTAAGTTGGTGTGGGTGGATAATCCTAGGGAGGTGCAGTGCACTTTGTGCTAGAAGGTGGTGAAGTGTGAGCAGGTACTCGCCAACCTTGGCACAACTGCCATGGTGAGGCACCTCAACGAATGCCACAGCGCTGTGCTGCTAAGCGGGCAGGCAGGGGCAGTGGACACTGGACACCAGCGAGTTCCTGACTGCAGCGGCCAGTTGTCCACCTCCATCAGCAGGCAAGCATCCTGCTCTAATAGCTGCCTCTAGCAGCAGGAGCAGTATTGCTGCTAGAGGGGAGCAGCAGCATCAGTGCACCGTGGAGGAGCTGGGGTGGGGGCAGCTGGCAAGTCCATAGGCAGCTACAGGACATGGACGGTGGCATGGCTTTCAACTGAAAGCCATGTGCATGTTGGGGAAAATGATAGTGCTGGATGGGCAGTCCTTCTCGGTGGTCGGGGACATGGGGTTTAGATGCCTGATTGGGTTCCTGGCCCCCCAGTTTAAGCTGCCCTCACACAGCATCCTGAGTCAGCAGGTGGTGCCAGCCCTGTAGCGGGCTTTAAAGGAGCGGGTGAGGGAGCAGCTGGCAAGGGCTAGGGGTGCCACCGTCAACTTCACCACAGACCTGTATGTATATAAAACTCGTTTATTGTTTTTGCCAAAGGCCATAACAAAATCCATAAACCAACCGTACGATTTTACAAATGTACCCATAAGTGACTACAAATCATACTTTATACATTCTTTCGCAACTATAATACATTTTTTTAAAAAACATAAATACAATCTTTCCGCCTCCCCCTCCCCCTCAACATCCCCCAGGCTCTAGCTACTAATTAATCTAAGAAGCAGTCCCCCCTTTATAGATCTCCCTTCTCCTAATAAATACCTGGCAGAACTTAGCCACCACCCTTGCCCTTGCAGAGTCCGCACTACTAAGCAAGGACACCACCAGGCCCTCTGGGTCATTTATATCCCTCCCCTCCAAAGGTAAAAAGCTCCCCAAAACCTCTGTTCTAACCCCTGCTAATGCTGGACAGAAGAGCAGAACATGGCTAGGGGAATCTATCTCAGGGCCTTTACACAATACACAAGAGCGCTCCTCTTTAGGGATGGCCTTCCACCTTCCATCCCTCATTTCCGAAGGGTATACATTACACCTCATACAGGTAAATGTTCTCCGTCGATTAAAGTCCAGCCACTGAAACAAATAATTCAGCTCCCCCACCATACTAACCGGGGGACCATATTCTGCCACAACCTTCTGGGCTGTTAAGAGCGTCCGCTCCCATTGCAGTTCTTGATCCAGAATCCTTCTTACCAGTACTAATTTGGCCTGCTCCAGGCCCAGATGACCCAGGGCCTGTCTCAAAAATCCTANTTATTTAGATTAGATGAGATAGGCTTAGGTGGTGTTTTATTTTTTACCCCTCCCTGTGTTCTTTCTCCCTCCCCTCCATTGAATCCTTCCCTCCTCCCTGTATATATTCCATCCCCGATTCCCTTCCCCTGTTTTTGGATTTATTTAGAGTAACATCAGATTGACTTAGCTTCCATTTCAGTTTTGTACCCCTCCCTGTGTTGTTTGTTGTAAGCTGTTTGTGTCCCCCCCCAATCCCTGTGTATATATCTATAGATAGATATTAGATAGTTACTATAGATAGATAGTTGTAGGAGTTAGCTTAGAGATAGTGTGTAGTGATTCAATTTTAATACATTATAGTGTGTTTGTAGGACTAGGTCTTTGTAGATATTAGATAATATTCTGTTTTTCCATGGGTTTTAGAATAGTCAATAGCAGTTAGAATTAGTGTAGATATAAATAATATTAGATTACCAATTTGAATAAATAAATAAATAAAATCTTCCAGTGCATTCTTTGGGTGGGAGAAATGGAGAAGGGAAGCAGGAGAGGCAGGTCTGCTTCTCGTATGGTGAGCAATCGGGCACGTGGCAGAGGTGGCAGGGGCCGTGCCAGTGGAGTGGCAGCAGGCATCAGCAGCAGCCAGAGCCCATCACCACGCCTCAAACTGCATAGGCCTGATTTTGGCAGTCAGGCTTCAGAAGCTCCCAACAGTGGCACTAGGGGTGTGGTTTGGTGGCACCTCCTGCCAGCGTTTTACACTGCCACGCAGGGCACTGGAAGGCCGACACTCCAGGAGGCTGCAGCTGTCTTTGCTGTGGCTGCAAGAACAGGTGCAGGTGTTTCAGGGTTGGATGTTCCTCTAGGACCACCAATGTCCCAACCCCCATTATTGAGGTGATCCCCAACAGTCCAGGGCTGGTGAATCCCACTCCAGCTGCTAGAGGCAGGGCCCGATCCCCGGGCAATGGCAGCAGGGAGAGGAGCAGCAGCAGCAGCAGCTATAGGGGGCACAGGGAGCGTGGCAGCAGCATGGTGGGCAGTTGATCAGTCTCAGGGTCCCAGTACTCACCTTCACGGGACATCACTCTGATTGGGGACAGCGAGGCAGACACTAGTCCTGTGGATGAGATGTCTGGTGCTGAGGCGATGGCTGTCCCTCTGAGAGCTGTGTCACCACCATGTTCTGCCCCTCCCAGTAGTGCTGTCAGTGGTGCATCACCTGGTGCGGGCCAGAAGGCAGGAGAGGGCAAAAATTCCTCCATCTGGGCGCATTTTAAGTTGGTGTGGGTGGATAATCCTAGGGAGGTGCAGTGCACTTTGTGCTAGAAGGTGGTGAAGTGTGAGCAGGTACTCGCCAACCTTGGCACAACTGCCATGGTGAGGCACCTCAACGAATGCCACAGCGCTGTGCTGCTAAGCGGGCAGGCAGGGGCAGTGGACACTGGACACCAGCGAGTTCCTGACTGCAGCGGCCAGTTGTCCACCTCCATCAGCAGGCAAGCATCCTGCTCTAATAGCTGCCTCTAGCAGCAGGAGCAGTATTGCTGCTAGAGGGGAGCAGCAGCATCAGTGCACCGTGGAGGAGCTGGGGTGGGGGCAGCTGGCAAGTCCATAGGCAGCTACAGGACATGGACGGTGGCATGGCTTTCAACTGAAAGCCATGTGCATGTTGGGGAAAATGATAGTGCTGGATGGGCAGTCCTTCTCGGTGGTCGGGGACATGGGGTTTAGATGCCTGATTGGGTTCCTGGCCCCCCAGTTTAAGCTGCCCTCACACAGCATCCTGAGTCAGCAGGTGGTGCCAGCCCTGTAGCGGGCTTTAAAGGAGCGGGTGAGGGAGCAGCTGGCAAGGGCTAGGGGTGCCACCGTCAACTTCACCACAGACCTGTATGTATATAAAACTCGTTTATTGTTTTTGCCAAAGGCCATAACAAAATCCATAAACCAACCGTACGATTTTACAAATGTACCCATAAGTGACTACAAATCATACTTTATACATTCTTTCGCAACTATAATACATTTTTTTAAAAAACATAAATACAATCTTTCCGCCTCCCCCTCCCCCTCAACATCCCCCAGGCTCTAGCTACTAATTAATCTAAGAAGCAGTCCCCCCTTTATAGATCTCCCTTCTCCTAATAAATACCTGGCAGAACTTAGCCACCACCCTTGCCCTTGCAGAGTCCGCACTACTAAGCAAGGACACCACCAGGCCCTCTGGGTCATTTATATCCCTCCCCTCCAAAGGTAAAAAGTTCCCCAAAACCTCTGTTCTAACCCCTGCTAATGCTGGACAGAAGAGCAGAACATGACTAGGGGAATCTATCTCAGGGCCTTTACACAATACACAAGAGCGGTCCTCTTTAGGGATGGCCTTCCACCTTCCATCCGTCATTTCTGAAGGGTATACATTACACCTCATACAGGTAAATGTTATCCGTTGATTAAAGTCCAGCCACTGAAACAAATAATTCAGCTCCCCCACCATACTAACCGGGGGACCATATGCTGGCGCAACCTTCTGGGCTGTTAAGAGCGCCCGCTCCTGTTGCAGTTCTTGATCCAGAATCCTTCTTACCAGTACTAATTTGGCCTGCTCCAGGCCCAGATGACCCAGGGCCTGTCTCGAAAATCCTAGGGACTTTACCACCTCCTCCACCTGACCCGACCAAGGCTCCGCCGACCCTTCTCTGACCATCATATTGAGCAAAGAATCCTCCTGGGTGGGAAACAACACCACCCTAACCCAATATTTCAAAGTCATTACCATAGCCCGGGACCGTAAGGAGGTACTCCCTGTCTCTAACCTTAACAATACCGCAGGGGTTCCTCGCGGAACACCCAGGATTGTTCGAAGGAACCGGTTCTGGCCCTGCTCTAACCTATCCAAGAATTGGGGACCCCATAAAGGGAATGCATACTAATACTGGGCCAGCGTTTTAGCCCTGAATAACCGAAGGGCAGGGAGAACCAACCTCCCCCCTTGAGAGAAAAACATTTTTTGTATGGCCCCTGCTGAGCATCTTCCTTGACTCGCAGCAGCCTTCCAATGAGGCACCCAACTTCCTGAGGCCGATACAATAACTCCCAGATACCTATATTCCCGTACCTGCTCTATAGGATTCCCTTCTATTGTCCAACGGTGGAGTTTCCCAAGTCTCTTCAACCCCATCACCATCGTCTTGGTCTTTTGAAAATTAATTTGTAAGCCCTCCTGTACGCAATAAGCTCCAAACCCCTGCATTGCCCTTCTTAGTCCTACAAGGGTCTGGGATATTAACACGGTGTCATCTGCGTACAGGAGGGCCGGAATCCTCCTTAGACCAATCATTGGGGCATGGCTATTTAGCCTCCTGAGAAAGGGGATAACATCATTCAGGTAAAGGTTAAACAACAGGGGGGCCAGCAAACAACCCTGCCTGACCCCCCTGGCGACCCGCACCTCCCCCGACAGAGAGAACCCCGTGCTCAAATGAACCCGAATAGTATTCTCCTCATGCAGTTTTATCATTAAATATAATAATCTGCGATCTATCGAGGACATACTAAGCTTCCACCATAGTCTCTCTCTGTCGATTGAGTCAAATGCCCTAGCAAGGTCGACAAAACATAAGTAACATTTCCCTGATTGGTTTATACACCCTTCCGTAAGAAGAGAAAGGACAAGGGCCTGATCCAGCGTTGACTTCCCTTGCTGGAACCCTGCCTGTTCGTATTCTAAGATCCTATTCTCCTCCATCCATGCCCCTAGTTTTTCTGAGAGAAAGTGTGCGTAAAGTTTCCCTACTACACTCAGGAGGCACACTGGCCTATAGTTCTCCGGTAACTGGGGGTCCCCCTTTTTAAAGATGGGGACAACAATTCCCTTCAGCCATTACTTCGGTATATTCCCTGTATTGTTGATCTCCATAAATAATGGGGCTAACCAATTGGCCCACCACCCAGGATTCTGTTTTAACATTTTGGGGGGGATAAAGTCCACCCCCGGAGCCTTCCCGGCTTTCAGTTTCCCTATATAGGTCACCACCTCTTCTTTGGAGACCGGGGGCCACTCAGGGAGGGGTACACATCTAGGCAGACTACCCCTTACCAGGGTGTTCTTAGTAAAAATCCCTGTATAGAATTCTTCCCATCTTTCTGCTGGGATTCGAGCTCCTCTATCCCGGATAACCATAGAACGCATACAATCCCAGAATTGCTTGGAATCTTTCTTAAGGGCCGCTGCCAGAAGTTTCCCCCAACCTTCAACTTGGGCGGCCAACCTCTTCTGCGCCACCAAGACCTGGTATTCCCTGCGGCAGTCAGCTAACTCTTGCCTATTGGACAAGGAGGGATCAACCCTTACTCTCCTTACCACCTTCCTTAGCCTCCTTCGCATCACTCTACACTCACTGTTAAACCATAGGGGGCTCTGATTCCTTGTGTAAAATACTGCCTTTCTACAAACTAACAGAGGAGTGAGTAACTCCAGTAGATGATCATAGTTATTCCCCCAATCTCCCCTACTATGAACAATCTCCTCCACCAAACCTCTCATCTCCGCCTGTTGAATAAGCGCTTGGAAATTCAATTTCAAATCCTCATTCCATCTCTTCCACACCATCCCCCCTTCCAACTCCTTTCCTTGCCCGCCATCCCCCCTATCAACCCTCCTACCACAATGGGGATCCGCCAACCATAAAGCAAGGGGGAAATGATTCGTCTCTGCCCTTGGTATAACCCTAAAATCCAAGACATATATGTAAGAACTTGCAGACACCAAACAATAATCAATGACACTCGACCCCCGGCAAGAATGAAAAGTAAATGTTCCATCCCAATCCCCTTCAGTACACCCATTCAGAATCATCAACCCAAATTCCTCCTGGAAAGCCCTTAGCTGGTCTGCCCCTGCACCCACCACCTGATCTCTTGAATTCCACTTAAGGAGCATGGAATCACCCTCATCCAGCAGCGGATACCATCCCCCCTGTTCCTGATTGCCTATGCGGATGTTGAAATCCCCTCCAACCAATAAAACTGCTCCCGGGAACAGTACACACCATTTAGAGAGGACTTGCTTTAACTTAACCCAAAAATCCTCTGGAAAAAAAGGCGATGACTGAGGAGGTAAATACACATTCCCAATCAGTAATTCAAGACCTGATTTAAACTTACATAGATATAAAGCAAAATTTGAAGCCAAATCACCACAGACCTGTGGTTGAGTAGGAATGCGCAGCATACCTACCTGGCAGTGACGGCGCACTAGTAGCAGGACCCAGAGGCAGCATTTGGCAGTGGCAAGAGGGGTCCCAAAGGAGGATATAGGTGGGCCCTGCTTCAGGTGGAAGTAATGGATGGCCCCACACTGCTTGAAAAATCGAGGAAGCAATAGTGAGGGAGTGGGTCATGTCAGGAGCGCTCTTCACCAAGGGGTGCATGGTGCTGGACAATGCAGTAAATATATTGAGGGCAGTTCATGAGTGGGGCTTCTCTAGCATCCCTTGTGCTGCACACACCCTTCACCTGGTGGTCAGGGACGCTCTGGGATTCAGGGAGAAGGGGATTGGGGCAGGAACCCTTAGTAGGGATGTGCAAATGCAGTTTGAAAGTTCAGAGTTCGGACCGAACTCGAATAGTTCGGTCGATCGAACCGAACTCGAATTTGACCGAACTGTTCAGTTGAATCTGAACCAGTTCAGAAGGCCAAAAACCCTGGTTTTGAATGTACGAACTCAGTTCGGAAGTTCAAAATTTGACCGAACTCGAATAGTTCGGTCAACTGAACCGAACTTTCAAACCAAACTCAATTTTTGAACCGAACTGAATTTCCGAACTCAGTTCTGTTCCCACATCCCTAACCCTTAGCTCCCTGATCTAGAAGGGGAGGAACCTGGCCAGTTTCTTTAACCGGAGCGTGAAGGGCAGCAACCTCCTCCAGGTGAAGCAGGCAGAGCAAGGCTCCCCAGTCCAGCAGCTGGTGCAGGATGTATCCACACGGTGGAATTCTATGTTCCTGATGCTTGAGCGGCTTCTCGAGCAGAAAGCTACCTTGCATCAGGTTCAACTGGTGACGGACAGCGGGGCACCTCCAGAGTTCAATGGGATGGAATGGGAGATCCTGACTCACATGGTCTTCATGCTCAGACCATTCCTGGCCATGATGGAGACTTTCAGCTCCTCCACGGCCACCATCAGCCAGGTGACTCCTCTGGTCCAGAGTCTCCTGAGGAGACTGGAGGAGATACTCCAGGGGCAGGATTGTGGCCCTCAGGGCAGGAAGCTGACTGATGAGGTGGTTGACCTGGTGCAACACCTCAAGGCAGGGCTGAAGGCGTGGTTCGATGAGCTCCTGAAGCGGGTGGAATACATTTTGGTAACCATGCTGGACCCCAGGATCAAGGTCAGTGTGGCATGCCAGACAGCGCTCTATGGACACTGGAAGGGTGACCTGGTGGAGAGGCTCCAACAGGCAGATCAGGCTATGGAGCATGTGCGGCAGCAGCAGCACCATGCCCCTGGGGATGATGGGAGTGGGAGCAGTCACCGTTTTCAGCCGGCGGGGTCTATCCCTGCCTCCAGCCCTAGCAGTAGCAGCACCAGCAGAAGGCTGAGCAGCAGCAGCACCCCTATTGCCAGCAACAGCAACTCGTATGTGCAGGGCACTATGGCGAGCATGGGCTCGTGCACAGCAGGGCAGGCAATGTGGCTGAGTGCAGTGGTGGAGGTGGTGCCCAGGCAGAGTTACGTGAGGGAGTACAACAGCGCCTCAGCAGCAGTGGAGAGCTACCTGGAAGAGGAGTCGTGCATCGAACCCAGCAGCGATCCCTTAGCCTACTGGTCCAGCCACACATTGGTCTTGCCGGCCCAGTAGGCCAAGGGTCTCTTGTCCTGCCCACCAACAAGTGTCATCAGTGAGCGGGTGTTCTCCATGGAGGGGTTACATTTGCTCGCCGCACCGCCTGAGACTGGGAGTCAAGTTGGTGAAGCAGTTGCTTTTTATAAAGGTGAACCTTCCACTGCTGGGATTCCCCAAGCTGCCCCTGGGCATGGATTGATGGTGCAGTGGCACACACCATCCCATGCAAGGGGCAGTCTTGGGATGGGGCTCCTCCTCAATCTGGGCTGCTGCTGCTGAGGTGCTGTCCCTCCCTCCCAATGCACGGTGCCTGTCCTGCCTCTCTCTCTCTGACTAGACAGACTCGGCCGGCCTATCTGACTTACCTCATGATGCAGGGTGGCATTGGGATGCTGTAAGCCTGCCACCTGGCCTCTGACTAAATGATCTCAGCCCACCTATCTGATTGGCTCTCTCTCACTGCACAGTCTTCGCCAGACTATCTGAGTGCCCTGCCAAGGTCCCAGCCTGCCTTCCCTACTGCCTCTCATGCCACGCTGCCTGTCTGCCCACCCGCCCAGATTGCCAAGATCATACCCTGCCTCAGTTTGCCTTCGACTCATGCCACACTGCCTGTCTGCCCACCTGCCCAGATTGCCAAGATCAAACCCTGCCTTAGCCAACCTTCCGATGCTCATGCCATGCTGCCTGCCTTCCCCCCCCTCCCAGGTGGCCAAGATGAAAGCCTGCCTCAGTCTGCCTTCTCTTCATGCCAAAGTGCCTGTCTGTCTGCCCTGTGGGCAAAGCTGAAGCCCTGCCCCAGCCTGTCTGCCTCTCATGCCAAGGTGCCTGTCTGCCTGCCCTGGCAACCCTTGGTAATGTGACCCACTGGCCTGGTAATACCGCTGCTGCTGTTTGCTGGTCCATGGGTGCTCTGCCCTGGCAAATCCAAATGTGCCCACACAATTCTGCTGCTGCCGTCTGTTGCTGTATGGGAGCTCTTCCCTTGCAAATTCTACCATCCTGGCTTCATGGGTGCTGCGCACAGGCAAATCCTTCTGCTGCTGTCTATGCTGTTCCATGGGTTCTTTGCCCTGTTAATCCAATGTCTGCTGCTGCTCCCAATGCCACCTCTGCTGTTTGTGTCATGGGCTCTGTGCCCATCAATCCAATGTCCACTGCTGCTGCCAATGCCACCTCTGCTGTCTGTGCCACAGGTTCTGTGCCATGGCAATCCAATGTCCTCCGCTGCTGCCAATGCTGTCTGTGCCATGAGTTCTGTGCCCCGGCAATCCAATGTCCACTTCTGCTGCCTCTTCTGTGTCTGCCATGGGTTCTGCTACCGAGCAATCCAATGTCTGCTGCTGCTGCCAATGCTGTCTCTGCTGTCTGTGCCATGGGTTCTGCTACTGGGTAATTCAATGTCTGCTGCTGCTGCTGCCTGTGCTGTCTGTACCATGAGTTCTGTGCCGGGCAATCCAATGTCCACTGCTGCTGCCAATGCTGCCTCTGCTGTCTATGCTATGGGTTCTGTGCCCCGGAAATTCAATGTCTGCTACTGGGTGGCCACGTAAATCACCATCGGGCAAGGCTTGATCAATTGGCAGAATCACTTTTTCAGATCTGGAGACTAGGATGCAAGCCTGCAATGCATGGCCAAGCAGGGGTGTCAGCCACCAAGTCCTGGCTGGGCCTCTGCTGCTATTCCACTGATGCAAGTCAGGCTGCAATGCCCAGCCGAGCAGGGGTGCCAGCCACTCCAGCCCCAGGACCCACCATAAGGGTTCTGGGGCCATCATTCCTCTTATGGGAAGCCATCATTCCACTTCATCGAGAATCTGCCACTCTAGTCCCAGGACCCACTGTCAGGTTCTGAGGCCGTCATTCCACTCACATGGAGCTGTCATTCCACTGCATCAAGAAACATCCAGCCACTCCAGCCCCAGGACCCACCATCAGGGTTCTGGGGCCTACGTTCCAGGCAGGGAGAGCTGTCGTTCCACTTCATCCATAAGATGTCACTCCAACCACAGGATCCACCACAAGGGTTGTGGGGCCATCATTCCGCTCACGGGGAGCCATCATTCCACTTCATCTAGAAGTTTCCACTCTAGTCCCAGGACCCACTGTCAGGTTCTGGGGCCACCATTCCACTCACAGGGAGCCGTCATTCCACCATCAAGAAACAGCCAGCCACTCCAGCCCCAGGACCCACCATCAGGATTCTGGGGCCTACGTTCCAGGCAGTGAGGACTGTGTCTACCCTCGTCATCAAGAAGCTTCCACTCTAGTCCCATACCCACCATCAGGGTTCTGGGACCTACATTCCAGTCAAAGGGAGCCACCATTCCACTGCATCAAAAAACAGCCCCAGGACTCACAATCTTGGTTATGGGCCCTACATTACAGGCAGGGAGGACTGTTATTCCACTTCATCCAGAAGCTGCCACTCTAATCCTGGGACCCACCATCAGGGTTCTGGGGCTGTCATTCCGCTCACAGGGAGCTGTCATTCCACTGCATCAAGAAGCAGTCACTCCAGTCCCAGGACCCACCCTCAGGGTTCTGGGGCCTACATTACAGACAGGGAGGGCTGTCCAACCATGTCATCAAGAAGCTTCCATTCGAGTCCCAGGACCCACCATCAGAGATCTGGGGGGTCTATGTTACAGTCAAGGGGAGCCACCATTCCTCTGCATCAAGAAACAGCCACTCCAGCCACAGGACCAGAAGCAATAGTGGTGCTGCTGCTGCTCAACCTCCTGCTGGTGCTGCTACTGCTAGGGTTGGGGGCAGGGAGTGACCCCACTGGCTGAAAGGGGTGGCTGCTCCCACTCCCACCATCCCCAGAGGCGTCCTGCTGCCGTGCACTCTCCAGAGCCCTCTCTGCCTGCCATACCCTCTCCACCAGCTCACCCTTCCAGTGGCCATAGAGCGGTGTCTGGCATGCCACGCTGCCTTAGACCTTGGGGTCCAGCATGGTTGCCAACACATATTCCTCCCTCTGCAGGAGCTCATCAAACCACACCTTCACCAACACCCACCGGAAAGTGGCATTTACACAGACGCCCCCACCCATCTCCACCTAGGGAAATTCTCCCCACCCACCAGCCAACACCCATCTCCACCCAGAGGAACTGGGTGGAGGCATCATGTGTGCACAGGGCCCATGGTGATTGGCTAAAGTGGTGTCCTGCAACATGTATAGTAAAATGTAACACCCATTTTATGGGTGTTAGAGCGTCTGTGTAAAAAGGGCCTATGTTTGCCCTACTTTAGGTAATTTGCTTTGTGTCTAAAGTGCAGCGGTTTAAAAATGGAGAACTCATCTGGACAGATTTACAGCCACCCATAGAAGGCAATTCCAGGAAGGCTGAAGAGCAAGGCAGCTGAATGATTCTGTATAAGCTTATCTCTGGGAAACCTGTACTGGATTCTTCCTGAAGTTATTTGCTCAATTCTTCCCACTGTGAGACTTTTCAGGGCTCCCATTCAAGAACAGGTACTGGTTTCAGAGCTATGAAGAGCTATGAAGATGCCATTTGAGTGCATCTGATTTCCTCCAACCTCCATCTCTGGTTGCTTTTAGACTTACGTGGTGAACATGCAGCATAAAATCATGTTGCATGTAAATATGCTGTGTGTGGGATTTAGGGCACTTTTAAACGAGTGGGTCGCCGTCGCGCAAATTTCAACATTCCGCAAGGCAGGATTAGATGAGACAGAAGGCCAAGGTCATGCGCATAGAAGGTGGTTGTGCATTGTTTGAAGACAGCGAATTAAATGCCTCACAATCGAGGTATTTAATTCACAGTCTGCAAACAACGCACGACCACCTTCTATGTGCATGATCCCGGACTTCTGTCTCATCTAATCTCGCCTTGCGGGATTTTGAAATATTGCGCGATAGAGACCCACTTGTTTACAAGCAGCCTAAGATGTGACTTTTTGTGCGTTAAAGCCAGTTGCACGTTCTTTTGAAGTCGCAATTTAAACATCTCAATGCCGAGGAATTTAATTTGTAGCTTTAAAAGAATGTGCGACTGGCTTAAACGCATGAAATGTCACATCTAAATCCCACACGTGGCATATTTACATGCAGCGTGATTTTATGGCGTGTGTTCGCCGCACCCATCTAAAATTGTCCCATGTCAGGGAGAAATTCATGATCATTATTTATATTCTAGCAGCATGTAGGATCCACAGACCACACCAGAGCTGAAACGAGTATTAGTCCCCAAATTGGGGGGGGTTCATTTAATTTCATTTGGAATTAAGCAGACACAAAACACTGGTTGATTCTCACTTCCTTCACCAAAATAAATATTTCAGTTCAGGTATTTTGGTTATTGTATCAACTTTGGTATTTTGTTTCAAGTATTTGGTGTAGTAGGTGGTGGCCCCTTTAAGAGGATGTGATATTAACTTTGGCCACACACCCTTCTGGGGCTATAAGAGCAGTATGGTCCTCCCTCAAGGCAGTCTGCCGGGAGTCGAAAGGAACTCTGGTACAGGAGATGGGGCATGCATGCTGAGTAGAGGACTGATCCAAGTAAACTGTGGAACTTGCTAATAGAGGATTTTTAAGTGGGAAACCCTGATGTATGGTCAGTGATTTTGACTGGAGCCTGTGAGGAATTGCCTGTGCCCTGTTACAGGATAAGTAGCCTTAATAGGTTGTTTGTTTAGGATATTTCAATCACTTTAGCAGGGTTATTAACTACTAAGCTGACGTGTTCTGTAACACTGCTGAAATGCCTGAAAGAAATATCCAAATCAAAATACCTGAAATAGCAAATATACTAATTTTGGTTTGGTGAACTGAACATAATTTGGGTATAGGACTATCTGAAAATATGTACTATATCTATGAATAATACATACATGATTATTCATTTCAGTTCTTCACTGGAGTAGATATCATAACTGTACAAATATTTAGGATGTAATTCTGACTCCCATCAAACACAACAGCAAAACTCCTGATATCCTCCACTGAATGAGGATCACACTCCTAGGGGGAGTCTATCCCAAAGAGCTTTCTTTATAAATAGACAAGACAGAGAGGAAAATTAGAGGTACACAAAAGGACTTGCCCACTGTCACAAAGAAAGTCTGGGGCAGAACTGGTGTAGAGCCCAGGTCTCCCGACTTCTAAAGCAAGCAGCGCTTTATCCAATAGACCAAATTCTATCTAACGCAGCTTGCAGCTTTCCTGCCCTGGTCAGTGACTGTGTCATTTGCACCTCGCTATTGTGGAAGTTTCTTGGCTGATACATTTTTATTTTCAAAAGTGGTGTACATAAGAAGTCATTCAGATTATATGCTGACTCATAGCTCTGAATCCTATTACAGTGGCGCAGAAGTGAAAGGTATCAGTTTTATCCTGTGAGATTTTCACCTGGGGGGAATGTTTTCTTTTTCCATTTTTGACTGCCCATCACCCACCCATTACATCATCTTTCCGTACCCTCTAAATCCCTCCTCAACATCAGCAGGGTGGAAAGCATTTTGTATACTTGAAAGCCCCTAATACCTTTTAAACTGTCACCAGTGCCTCTGATTATGCAGCCTGTTCCCCATAAGACTAAAATTAATAGCCCTTATTGGCAGGATGACTCAGGGAGCTGTATTTAGGGCTGCCTTGTCTCCCTGCATATGCAATGAGATTTCCTTGATTTATTTCATCTGCAGTAATTAAAGCAGCTTTTTCCCCTCCTCTGCTACAAAGATTTTAAAATAACACAAGAGACAGCACTAGCCTTAAAGAAATGAGCAGCAGCGTAAACGCTTCAGGAATTTAGAATTTCATTTAAATATTCAATGTTGCACCTCTTGCTGCTTAACAACATCTTCTACCTGCAGCAATGATCACACTTTTTAAATCTGCAGACAGCAATATGGACAGAGTGTCTACACTGAGGTGGCCACACCTGCCCTGCATTCATTTTGTTTGATCTTCAGGAAAGGAGCAGTCAAAGTCCATCCTACATCAGGCTAGAGAAAAGTATTTTCTGCAAAGGTGCTATAAGAACATAGGAACACTGAACCGGACCAATGGCCCATTTAGCCCAGCATCCTGTCTGCAACACATAGAATATTTTCAGACGTTACAGTACCACACTCAACCACGGTGAATCCCCCGTGGTGGTAGATGGTCCCGTAACGTATGTTTGTGCACCACCAGATGTTCACCACAGTGAACCACTGGCGGTAAGCAAAATAACCATGCTTTCGAGGATGGTCCGGGCACCATCTCCGAAAGCGTGGTCAAAGTGATTCCCACTGGGGGTGAACACCTGGCGGGAATCACTTTTTGCCCCAACAGACGTGACGTTACCACGCTCAACCACTGCAGGTTTCACCATGGTTGAGCATGGTAACGTCTCGTCTGGCCCCTGACCACAGCCCGGAATCGGCGGCCATGCTCACCGCCGATTCCGGGCCGTGGTCAATACCCTGGAGGGCGAGTGGCCTCAGGAGCGTGGGGGGTGGGACTGTGTGGCCGCACGTTGCACCGCGCAGCCCCTCCCCCTCCCCGATTCCCTGGCAGAATCTGCCGACTCGTCTGTTGATGGACCGGTCAGATTCCCCTGGTGGTTCACTGTGGTGAACATCTGGTGGTGACCAAACACACGTTACGGGACCATCCACCACCACGGGGGATTCCCATAATGTCTGAAAATACCCTATGTGTTGCAGACAGGATGCTGGGCTAAATGGGAATCTGTTGATGGGGCGGTCAGATTCCGCCAGGGAATCAATAGGGTGATTCCGTGACGGGGCCAATAAGGCCTCCGTCACATCTGAAATCACCCATAGTGGCTGGCAGTAGATGTTTCAGAGGAAATGTACAAAACCAGGGTCTGTATGGAGTGTTCTAGTCTCTGCCATTCATTTCCAGCTGTCGGGGGTAAAGGGACACCCTGATAATGAGGCTAAACCCCTGACATCCTTGGCTAATAGCCACTGATGGATCAATCCTCCATGAATTTACTCATTCTGTTTTGAACCCAGCTATGTTGTTTGGTTTTTACAACATCCCATACCAATGACTTCCACAGGGGAGTACTTCCTTTTGTTTGTTTTAAACCCACTTTCTGTTAGTTTCATCCTGTGCTCCGTAGTTCTAATATTATGAGAGGGTAAATAACTCCCTATTTACTTTTACCACTCATGATTTTCTTAACCTATATCATATCCCCTTCACTCATTTCTTCTCTTAGCTGAGGAGACCTAAACTTTTGAGCCTCTCCAAATGTTATTCCAAAGTTGTTCCATACTTTTCAACATCTTTTTGGCCTCTTTCTCTTCCAGTTCTATTATATTCTTTTTGAGGTGTGGTAACCACAACAGCAACGGAAAACTTCTCTTCTTCATGCATGTTGTTTACTTGTTCCTTTGGAATAGAGAATGAAAGTGTTCTCTCTTCAAACCGAACTCTTTACCTTTGATAACAACAACACTGAAACCCTGGGTATTTTCAGATGTGACGGTGGCATAGTTTAATCCACTTTAGCATGGATTAACCTGGGCGCCAACATCACACTTAAATGTGCCCGCCATATATTGGCACGGTCTGGCTCCTGATTGTGTTGGGGGCTAGCCCTGACTGTGACTCAAGGAAATTCCCAAGTCACAGCCTGGACTAATCTCCACCACAATTGGGAGCCAGCTGCCAGACCTGAAGTAAAGCAGACTATCATATCTAATAGCCCGCTGCAGTCTGGAGTGGCAGGGGGATCTGGACGCCCTGAAAGCTATCATTGGACACCCGTCAATTGGGGGGCGGGGGGGCAGGTGGACACACGTCCGTGCATCTCTCTGACCCAGCCGCTATAACGTTTGTTCAGAGCAGTTGGTGGTGACGACAAGAGCCATCACATCAGAAAACACCCTCTGCTTTGTAGCGTTAGCCCTGCCACAGGCTTGTTGTGCGATTGCGGCAGTCATTGGTCCTTTCTATGGACTTGTATAGACTGGGGGAATTAGCACTGGCATAGTTACATAACTAGATTGCACCAGTGCCTAGTTAGGCTTGCATTGCTATGACTTAACCCTGTTATCAGTGGGCTCTTACATTTTGGCTGCAATCCTGAACCCATTGAAGTCAATGACAAATTTCCATTGAATTTAATGGGTGAGGATTGCACCCTTGTGTTGACATTAGCCCTGTTTTGCAGACATGGATGTAATTGTAGTGTGGACAGGGGGAGTGCAACCCCTCTAACTTGCATAGTAGGGGGGATTTGAATAGCTCCATCCCCTCCAAATTTGGAGTCCCAAAGAGCTTCCAACCACCAAATGCTTTGAGTTCATTGGATGGAAAGGCATATAAAAAAACCAGTTTTTCCATTGGCTAATCAAATGATTTAATTTTCAGGAGAAAAGGATTTTGGATGATGGAAGGTTTTTCCCTCTTTAGGCAGAAGGGGGCAAATGTTGAATCTCTTTGTCATTAATCTGATGCATCACTACAAATGGAATAGATGGGAAACATGCAGACTATGGAATAATAAACTATTTGACTGCAATAAACTTCATTTACAGTTTCAGACATCTCATGGTTTAGTTTTCAAATGGTTTTGGTGTTCTTGGAGACATTTGAGTCAAGGGGATGGGCATTTGATTCTATACATCAGCGGCAAATCCTTGATAGCATCCCTCCAGTAGTTAGCCACCAGTCTTTGCAGTTCATCTGCATTAGAGGTTTGCATAGGTGTAACTCCTTCAAAAGAACTCCATTGGCAAAAATTATTCTAGTGCAGACCACTAGTTCTATAGGTGAAGCTATTCATCTGTAGTACTGATGTACATCCATACTAAATAGGAAAGCACATTCAGTGAAAATGAACCATTTTGTAATGAAAAGTGCAAAATATGGGTATTTTCAGACGTGACAGGGTGGTTTTCGCCCTGTCACGGAATCACCCATTTGATTCCCCGCTGGAATCCCGCCGTCATGGCCAGCAGACGTGCAGCGTGGAATCGGGGGGGGGCGGGGCTGCGTGGCGCAACGTGCAGCCGCACAGCCCCCCCCAATGCTCCGCCGGCTGCCCGCACTCCAGGAGACGGGTGGGCGCAGCAGCCAATCCAGCCTCTGTGTCCGATTCCAACCCATAGTCTGGGTCATGGCCCGGAATCGGCTCCGGTAACATACGTTACCGGCCGCCGATTCCGGGCCGTGGTTCAGCTAACCACGCTTTCGGCCCTGGTCCCCAGACAAGGGCCAAAAGCGTGGTTATTTTGAATCCCTCCAGAGGTTCACTGTGGTGAACCTCTGGAGGGACTCAAACAGACGTTACGGGACCATTCCCCACCACAGGTATTGTCTGTGGTTGAGCATGATTTCGTAACGTCTGAAAATACCCTATATGGAGAATATTTGATGCTGCAAAGATCTAATGCTGAATGGGTAGTTGGTTTATTATTCAGAGGCATTTTATTTGCATGTATGAGTTGTTAGCAGGAGACCCCCTTCCACGCATGACTGTTGGGGGGGCAGTACCCCAATATCTGCTCAATTCTTAAATTTAGCCAAATTAGTTGAAATAGGGGTCCCCACGTGTCACCAGGATCCGTCTGAGGTCAGATACGCACTACAGTCAGGTTTACATACCCTCCCCAAGAGTAGAGAATGAGAGGGAGACAAGCGTTCAATAACCAAAAAGGGGATGTTTATTTAAAAGGGACACCAGAAAACACACAGTGGGATACACACACATATACTCATCAACACAGCCCTGGTCTGGCTGGTGGTTTACAGGGAAAACAGAAGTGGTCGAGGGGAAAATAAAAGTAATAAGGAGGGTGAGGGAGGGGAAACATAGGGGAGACACACAGAGAGAGAAGCAAGAGGGGAAGTCAGGACCAATGGTTACCTCTCCTTGCCGTTGAAAGGGGACAGATGACCTGCAGATCCAGCAAAGTTCAGGGATGAAGGAAAGGGGGGCAGACCAAAATCCAGAAGACCCCTTAAGACACAGATACATAGGGACAGGCACGTGTTTGCATCCAAAGCTTTCTCCCTTTCAGAGGGGGAGTGAGGAGCAGTTATAGGGTCTAGGATAAAGGATTTGGGACAGGCTTAGGGGCACTATAATAGGCTTATAGGGAGGATAAAAAGGGATTCCGGGTGGGTGTCCAGGTACAACAAAAGGAAGATGAATAAGGTAAACAGACTGGGGCTCCAGGGACAAAGGACACATTTGGGCATGAAAGAAGAAAGGTTTTCAGGTGATTTGGGGAAGGAAGGGAACCATGCAGGGAGCCCTAGACTGAAGGGCGACACCAAGGTGCATTTTCACCGATCGGGCATGGGGGCGTTGGCTTGTTTGGGGGAAACATAGGGTGCTCTAGTTTTCTATGCCTTTGAGGCCGTTGCTAGTCCAAGAGGTTCTATTCGCCGGCAGTTCCTTAAAACAGGGATGAGGTCCTTTCTTAAGTGACCCGTATTTACTCAGGGCTTCCTCCACCTAATCACCTTTTCCAAGGGCAGACTGTTTTTTGCAAAAAGGTTTTTATTTATTTTTCCCTAGGCTCCATCATGACCTGGCCCCGACCCCGGTCAAGCTCCCCAATGCCCACCAACCCACTTGGCCTTGCCGAGCATGGGGGGGGGGGCTGTCTTTTGGGGGAGAATTCCGCATCTCTGGCAACAGAGTATCCCTGCAGCTACCTTAACTCCGGATGCTTTCTGACATGACAACTTCCACCGTCGCCATCACTTTGGTCAGGAATTGGCTCAGCTGCCGAACAAACATTATGGCGTCAGGGCCATCCCCCACCCCCCAAGCTGACTGGCAGCTATGGTGGCCAATTAAGGCCATCATGGCACCTGGCTCTTCCTGCCAAAGTAAGTGCAGCAGAATATCAGACGTGATAGCCCACTTCACTTTTGGTACAGCAACTGGATCCCAACCGTAGTGGAGCTTAGCCCAGGCTGTGACTTGGGGATTTCCCCAAGTCACAGCCTGGTCTAGCCCCCATGACAATCGGGAGCCAGACCGTGCTAACACCTGGTGGGTGCATTTAGGCATGATGGTGACACCCAACAATTAATCTGAGCTGGAGCAGATTAAGCCATGCCACCGTCACATCTGAAAACACCCACAGTGTGCAACCAAAAAGGGTACCTGCATTTTCAATTTTTCGGGTATTCCATTTTATTTTTTATTTTATTTTTTCAGTTTGATTTTTTTTTGGTACTTTGGTTGCATGATTTTTGACAATTGCACATGTGAAATAGTACAAATATTGTCAACCAAAATAACCAAACTGAAAACCCGAAATAGAATAACTGAAATGGATATGTGACTGAGTGCAAACTGGTATTGGTTATTGCCCGAACCGAACTGCCTTTTGGGATTTGGGTAGTATAGATTTGATGGATTACCCATTTTGGGGTGTCCTCATTTGAGCTCTACTAAAAACCTAGACAGTGTTAGCAGTTGTTTTCCTAGCTAAATACCACCCAGACCCCAGAGCAATGCACACCTGACCGAGGCACAATGCCAGGGCACTGCAGTACAGTTTAACCCTGCAGGGTTCAGCTGAAGCAGACAGAAGTGAGGAGCTCAGAACAGAAAGGCAACATGTGGTTTCCAAGTGACTGATTTTGCTGACAGATCATGAGGACCATGGCTGCCCATATACAGGAGAAATAGCCATGTCCAGTGCCATGGGGTGGAAAGCTCCTGTCTAAATAAAATGGCAAAATAAGAGCAGAGGGAGTAATGCAGGCATCCGGGACACAGTCCTAAATGGAATAAACTCTTGCATACATTCTAGAGACTGCTTCTATGTGTAACTGCAGTGTGAGAAGCTATATTAAAATACAAGGGACAATGCAGCTGCTACTGCCATGGCATATCCTGTGACTGATGGACAGGGGGCATAAGGCAAAATATCCTGCCCTCCACCCCAGGCAATGGAATGAGAGTAAAGCTAGTGTGTAGCCATCAATACACTAATTTCCAAGACTATCCCTAGGGATTCTGACCAGTGGAGGTACATAGCTAATGATGTACTGTCAGTACCACCCATCTATTATCTGTCCTGTCTGCAATAGATCATGTATGGGTCGCTACAGTATACGAGGGTTGTGCCTTCCCTGCCTCTTTTACAGTCAGTAACAGACTCTGGGTGATTTCAGACGTTACGCGAACACGGTGAACCACGGTGAATACCCACCTGTGGTCACCGTGTCCCGTACGTCTGTTCACGGCGTGCCAGATGTTGGCCACGGTCAATACCCACATGGGGTTCGTTTGAACCACGCTTCCCGGGCTAGCCGGGGGAAGGTCCCGGGAAGCGTGGTCAGACGGACCCCGGGCCGTGGCCAAGGAAAAGTAACGTCTGGCCGCGTGCCACGGCCCGGGATCCCCGGCGGGATCCCGGGCCGTGGCACGGGCGGCCGGCCGCGGCGGCCGCATTGGCCCCGCCGCCCGCCCGTCTCCTCGGAGGGTGGGCGGCGGGGTGCGTGGAGGGGGCAGGGCCGCGCGGCCGCACGTTGCGCCGCGTGGCCCCGGCCCCTCCCACTTTCCCCGCCGGGATCCCCCCAGCACGTCTGTTGTGCCGTTACGGGGTGACCCCAGCGGGGAACGAAGCCGTTGGTGCCAGTACGGGGCCAACGGCCAACGTATCGTCTGAAAATACCCTCTGTTAGTGACTAATCCAGGGGTGAAGAGCCTTTTTCCTCCTGAAGGCCACTTTGAAAGTAGTACAAGCTCTGCAGGCCAGATAGGAGTTTGGATGAGGGTGGCCAGGTGGGATCTGAGGGATATGCTTAGTATGGGGGAGAAAGGGGAGTGTCAGTGGATCTGTAGCATGCTTTCATCTCCTATTCTCATCCATCTCCTACCCAGCATGACCTCATCTCTACTCCCTTCTTCCCCTGAGCATACTTCTTTGGTGATAGAGGCTAGATCCATGGACCAGATCCAGCAATTGGAAAGGGGCTAAATAAAAACAACCTGCTGGCTGAATTTGGCCCATGGACCAGGGGTTCTCTACCCTGACCTAACTGATAGAGTTCTGCACCAGGTTTACTGGTGCTGGTAGAAATAGTGGCAAGATTTGAAACTTAGAGCCAGATGTTTAGAAGAGTTCAGGGCTGGATATTGTAGGTCTCAGTGCCCATAACTGTAGTCAGATATGAGATGGGGTCTGCTCTACCACCTAAACCACAGCCCATAGGGGTGGTTTGTGGCTCAGGTGGTGCTCTATCTCAAATCAAATCTTCATTGGCTTGACCCTATGTTAGCCCGGACCCCTGGTCCCCCCCAGAATGGATGTACCCCCCCTTGTGATAGCCAACTGTCTTGGACCCGGGGGTCGGCAAAGCCCACAGGGGTAACCAAGGGCAAGGAGGCTTGGGGAAAAGCTCCACACTGGATGCAAGAGGAGGGGGGGGCATGGAAAATAAGGATCAGGCCCAACCACACTAGCTCTTAGCAAAAAGGGACCGCTTATGGAAAAATACCAGCCTAAGGTTGAGAAAAAGACTAGAAGGGAGAGCTCTCTGAACAAAGAATGGAGTTGTTAAGGAGAAGGGCTTACCCTATTGTGACAAAGGACTGGTAGCCATGACTCAGAGCAGCAACATCCTATCTCCGTATTCCCCAAGAGAAACCAGACACACACTCATTGTATCCTGAAGCCTGTCGTTAAGCCCTTCCTTCCTTCCCTCTCTTCACTTTTTGTTTATCCTTACCTCCTGTGTAAAAGGTATCTGGTGCATCTGGTATCGCCCTTTTTGTCATGGAAGCAACCTCCCCTTGTTAGCCCATTGTACACCCCAAACGACCCTTCGTAGCCTCCCAAACTCCTTTGTCCAGCACCTTTTAACTGCCCCTGGTTTTCCCATCACCCTTTGAGAAATCTTGCGACCCAGATACGTGCAGGTCACTCTGTGCATGTCTGAGTTGAGAGAGCTCCCAGACTCTGGTTCTTCTTTTTTTCCTCCATCCCCCAAACTCCGCTGGATCCGTGGGCCACCTGTTCCATCTCAACAGGCAAGGAAAGGTAACCACAGGTCCAGACTTTCCCAGCCAACTGGGGAAGCCCTCTCTCTCTCTCTCTCCCTCTCTCCCCCCCCTCTCTCTCCCTCGTTCGTGTTCTCTCGCACCCCATCACTGAGCCAACACCGGACCCCCCCCAACCTTCTACTACCATACTCCCCGCAAGCCGCTTGTGTTTTCCACTTTTAAATCCCACCAGCCAGACCGGGGCTGTGTTTCTCTGTTTTCTACAGCAATAAACTTGTTGTTATTGAACACCTGTGTGTCTCTCTCTCTCTTTCTATTTGGGGAGGGTACATAAACTGCCTGTAGCACGTACTGTCCTCAGCTTGATCCTTTTGAACACATGGAGACCCCGGTTTAAGTCATTAAGCTAATTACCCCCGAAGTTTAAGGAACGGTGGATATTGGGGTACCCACCCCCCAATAGTCACAACTAGGAGGGGGGTGGTCTCCTGTTAACACCTAGGTCATCGCATAACGTATATTCAAACAGACAAATAGACATGCTCCATCTGACTGGTCTTTTTTGATGCCCTCCCCCTCTATGACCACCATTTTGCATCATTCCAAACCTCCCACTACAGGAGTAGAGGTCCCCTTCTAGCCCTACCTCTCACATGTTTCGTGACTTTCAATCTATTAACCTCCTGGACTTCACCTCCTCTCTCTCCCTACTTCTCTCATCAGTCTCCACCACCACCTACACTGAATCTGCTGTCTCCACCTTCAACTCCTCTCTATCCCTCATCTCCCACCCCACCTGCTCCATTAATCCCCAACCCTGGCTCACCTCCTCCATCCACCACCTCTCTTCATGCTTTCATACTGCTGAGCGTCTCTGGTGGAAATTTCATGACCATGCTGATTTTTCTACATTTTAAAGTTCATCCTCCATCTTCAGCTCTACCATTTCCCTTGTGAAACAGTACTACTTTGCCACCTTCTTGCAACTCCTGCTGTCTCTTTTCTACATTCAATTCCCTTCTCAAACCCCCCTGTCCTCCACCCCTCTCTTCCCTCAATGCTCAGGGTCTTTCCTAATTTTTCACTAAGATAAAATCCACTAAAATCCAGCAGCCCACGCCTCTCCATGTCTCATTTGCCTCCCTCCTCGTCTCCTCCTCCTCCATCCCTCCCTCCCACTGGCTTTCTTTGATGAGATCAGCTCCCTTCTCTCCTCATTCAATCTTTCTACCTGTCCCCTTGACCCCATCCCCTCCCGCCTGCTGACCTCTGTCTCACCATCTCTGTTGTCAGTATCTCCCTCTCTACTGGTTCTTTTCTCTCTACTTTCAAACATGCTACTGTCTCCCCTGTCCTAAAGAAGCCATCCCTTTAACCCTCCAATTCTGCCCCATCTCTCTTCTTCCCTTTGCCTCCAAGCTCCTGGAGCATGTTGTCTACACCCGCTGTCTTGACTTCCTCTCTGCCAAATCTTCCCTTGATCTTCTCCAATCTGGCTTCCGTCTCCTCCACTCTACTGTTCCGCTCTTACTAAAATCAGTAATGATCGTCTCTTAGCTAAATCCAACCACCTCTACTCCATACTTGTACTGCTTGATCTCTCTGCTGCCTTTGACACTGTTGATCATTCGCTCCTTCTTGACTCACTCTGCACCATTGGTTTCTGGGACTTGATCCTTGACTGGTTCTCTTCCTACCTCTCTAACTGCTCCTTCAGTGTATCTCTTGATGGTACCTCCTCTACATCACTTCCCCTCTCGGTTGGAGTTCCCCAAGACTCTGTCCTTAGCCCACTTCTCTTCTCCCTCTACACTCTGTTCCTGGACAGACTCACTGAATTGCATGACTTCCAGTATCACCTCTGTGCTAATGACACAACTCTGTCTTTCCACCTACCCCCTCTCTCTATTCAATCTCATAGCACAAACTGTCTCTGACATCTCTACCTGGATATTTTTCGATCAATTCAAACTTAATATGGCCAAAACTGAATTTCTAGATTTCCCACCAAACCCTTCCTCTCCTTCTCCCTTCTCAATTTCTATTGGTGGGGTAACTGTTCAGTCCATCCCTCGGGCATATAGTCTTTGGCTCCTTCCTCTTCTTTAAACCTCAAATCAAATCTGTTGCTAAATCTTGTCATCTCTCCCGCACAATATTGCTAAGATCCATCCTTTACTCACAGTTTCCAGTGGGGTGTGCAATTCGTTTTTGTTATTATGATAACCAAAATGAAAATTTTGATTTTCTTTTTTCTTGTTGTAATAACAAAAAATGAAAAATAATAATAATGGAAACATTAACAAAAATGAATTTTTGTTTTTGAAATAATGGGAAAAACTGTAACAAACGTATTTCTGGCTATTTCAATTATAATGAATTTGGACATTGTACCCCCAATGGAGGGAACTATGGGTGAAACCAGACATGATGCTAACCACCCTTTAACAACCCTTGGTGGTCATTTATGAATGTTTCAGGGCTGCATAGGGCACCAAAACAGCCCTGCAACATGCATAAATAATCACCAAGGGTGGTTAAAGGGTGGTTAGCGTCATGTCTGTTTTCACCCTTTGTGTCCCAAATTTAGAAATGATTGGATAAAACAAACCACTTTTAGAAGTAATTAAATGTTGTGATTTTAAGAAAAACTTCATACACATTCCTGGCTACAGCTTCTTTATCTTCTGTCCAATTTGCATGAAACCTGTGAATATTATGTCCCGTAAGATTACCAATCCTGCCAAATTTAAAAAATATTGGATAAAGGATCCTTATGTTATAAGCCATTAACTTTAGAATGTATTTCTGGCTGTAACATTTTTATATTCCATCCTTTTTACAAGACATTTGGCAGGAATGTATCCCACACCTTCCCTGTCATCTCTACCGCCTACAGGACAATTTGATAAAGGACCCCAATTTTATAAACAATTGATGTTGTCCCTTTGCAGACCATTATTCAGATAAATAGCAGCACCTAGCATGGCAGGGGGAGGAAGGTTGGGGGAGGGAGGATGGGGAACAACCCAACAGACTGACAGACACACTCACTGGCCAATTACTGCATGCTTCCAGCTTTACAGAACTACTCGGTGGTGGCTTTGAGGCAGGCATAGGGGGCAGCCCTGAGGCAGGCATAAAATGAACATAACTGGGACTTTGGGGATAGCATCCCAGCAATCGGAAGACATTTCATTTCATTTCATTTTTTATTTGTATCCCGCACTCTCTTGCCACAGTCAACTCGAGGTGGCTCACAACAAAATGAAACCGCACATCGCACAGAATACAAAATACAATATGGCCCACAGGACCCACAATATATAAAGAGAGAGAGAAACCCCCCCCACCCATATTTAAATAATCCTAAAAAATGCATATTACAGTATCATAGTCATATTACAGTACATCCTATCGCATTACATCACCCCACACTCCTTCAACATTACATCACCCCACACTCCTTCCCTGCTGCCACTAGGGAAGGGGTCCTTCTCCAACCCACCCCACATCTTCCTGCTCTCACCAGGAAGTAGGGTCCTTCCACAATAACACATAAAAATTACAATATACATTATTAAATAACCCCAACCCCTCTGCAATAATTTTTACAATATACAATGAAATCTCCCCAGGATATGATAGAAGTTTATAAAATCATGAGCGCAGTGGAATGAGCAAATAGGGAACAGCTATTCACCCTCTCAAATAGTACTAGAAGACACCCCATGAAACCAACAAGCGGCAAATCCAAAACAAAAGATTTTTTTCACTCAACGCACAACCAAGTTGTGTAACCTGGTGCATGGTTTACGCATCCAGGCTGGCCAATTATCATCATAATCGCATCCTGCAGCACTGTGACAGAGGACACAAGAGAATCTCTATTGGCTCTTTCCTAAACAGATGCTTCCGACTTCCCAGTAACAAGTGGGGGAGAGATGTTGGGATGGTCACAGAACAGAATGAGCCTATTTGGTTGATATTTCTGCTGGTGAATTGGCATCACAAACAGATCTTATACCATAGTGACACGTAAAAGAATCTCTGGCATAGGTTCATTCTCTGCATATGCTGTGGAGGCATATAAAATTGGGACCCTTTATCACATCTATCTGATATTTGGAAGAAATGATCCTGAATGTGTGAGATACAGCCCTGCCAAGTTTCATGTACACTGGTTGAAGTAAAAAGATGTTAGTCAGACGTACATTTATAAATTAATTGATTATACCACCAGGACCGTTTATCCAATGTTTCTGAAAATTGGCATAGATAGTAAACATGGGGAGTGGTATAAACTAGGGCTGAAACTTGTCTCACTGGTTCTTGGCGAGAAGGGGGGGGCTCCCCCCCCATTTGGCCTCGAGACAAAACAAGAAACATCACCTTCTCACCGAGAATCGGTGAAACTTCAAGGGGGGGCAGTGGGGCTCCCAGACGTGATCAGGGTAACCCCCCTTACCCTCTCCGGGGCCCATGCAACCTCCCTGCTGGGAGGATGAGGAAGTGGTCAAGCAGGAAATGATTAAAGATTTACTTACCTCCCTACAGTGTCCATGGGGGGGATCCCCTCCCGACCCCCGGCTGCTCCACACAGCTGTGTCGGGGGTTGGGTCCTGATGCTCCTCACCACACCACTGGGTTTTCCAGTGCTACAGTTTAAAAAGAAGGGGGGAAAGAGTAGGGATGGGCGAATGTGGTTCAGAAGTTTGGAGTTTGGACCGAACTTGGTCTGTTCTGTTGACCGAACTGAACTTCCGAAATGAACTCGAATTTCAAACCAAACTGAATCGAATTTCCAAATTCCATTCTGTTTGCCCATCCCTAGTGGCAACACACACCAAAAAACCTGGTTTTGAATAGCCGAACTTGGTTCGGAAATTCGGAATTCGACGGACCTCGGTCTGTTCGGTCGACCGAACCGAACTTCCGAACCGAACTTGAATTTCAAACTGAATTGAACCAAACCGAATTTCCAAACTGTTCACCCATCCCTATTTTAAAAAGAGTTCGAGCATGAGTAAAGCAATTGTCTAGCCTTGGGCGCCCCTTTCAAAGATGGTGCCAGCAGGGACAAGCAGTTGCTCTGCACATGCTCAGCCTGCAGGCACCATCTTTGAAAAGGGTACCTGCAGGACTGAGCATGTGCAGAACAACTGCTTGACCCTGCTGGTGCCATCTTTGAAAAGGGTGCCTAGGGCTGGCACATTGCTCTGTTCATGCTCCAGCTCTCTCCCCCCACCCTTCTTTTGCAGAACCGGGAAACCCAGCAGTGTGGTGAGGAGCATCGGGACCCAACCTCCCCTGGTGTGGAGCAGAGCGGCAGGGGGTCAGGAAAAGACCACCAGCCCAATGGACTCTGAAGGGAGGTAAGTAAATCTTTAAGCCTTTCTTGCCTTCTCCCTCCCCTGCAGGTGCCATGGGGGATTGCCGTGCCCCCTGCTCACCCCCCTTCCCTCTGTGATAATTCACAAGGTTCACAATAGGGGGGCGAGAGCTCTCGCCCCCTTGTCTCAAATCTTGCAAATTATCATGAGATTTTTTTAAGGGGGCTCATTTCAGCCCTAGTATAATCTTGCCAAGTTTCATCCACATTATATGGGAGACAAAAGTTACAGCCATGAATATATATGTAGATGTTTACAACTTAACACAATTCAACTGCTTATAAAATCGGATTCCTTTATCCTAACTTTCTGAAATTTGGTACACATGATGCCTTTCACTGGAGATACAATCCTTCCAAGCTTCATCCAAATATAATAAGGAAAAAAAGTTACAGCTGAAAATGTGTTTTCCATTGAAACCAATGGAAAACAAAAGAAAAAATGAAAACAAAATGTTGATATTTATGAAAATGAAAATGAAAGATTTAAATAACAAAAACGAAAAATGAAAACAAAAAATGACATGGGTCCCTGGTGCACACCTCCAGTTTCCTGTTAAAACCCTAGTCCATACTCTGGTTGTCTCTCGACTTGATTATTACAACCTCCTTCTCACTGGCCTTCCCTGGTCTCACCTTGTCCCCCTCTTGTCTATTCAAAATTCTGCTGCCAAGATCATCCAACTTGCCCGCTACTTTGATCATGTGCAGTCCCTCTTCTCCTCTCTCCACTGGCTTCATATATCTGAACACATTCAGCACAAGCTTCTCATCTTTACCTACAAGGCTATCAATGGCCTTTTCCTGCCCCCTACACTAATCTCCCACTATGCTCCTGTCCAAAAGCACTGCTCCTCATCTACCACCACCCTCACTTGCTCACGACTCTGCTGCTCCTCAAAGCGTGTTCACCCATTCTCCCTTGTTGCCCCCCAAACCTGTCATTCTTTCCCTGAATATATTTCCCTGAATATATTCCCTATGGTCCAGGAAGGCCTCAAACAGACGTGACGGGATTGGGACCCCAGCAGGGAATCGGCCCGACAGACCATGGCCCGGGGCAGTGCAACAGATGTGATGCCGATTCCGGGCCATGGTCAAAACACCCAGAAGGCACCAGGGAGTGGTGGGAGGCAGACATGGCCGACAGAGTGCAAAGGAAGCCAGAAGGGCCAAAAGGAAACGCCCACACCAGGGAAACAGGAAGGAAGGGGGAGAAGGGAGAATAGCCACTGAGGCGGTACACACAACAGGCACAGAGAAAACGAGGTCATAGTGGATCACACAGCACAAACACACACCCGGGCGCATACACACCTGCACGGGAAAGGAAAGGGGAACACAGCAGGACAGCCAATACACACGACACAATGGGCAAAGGGGGGAGGGGGGACCCAGGGCCAGGGAAATGGAGGGGATCAGCCCGGGGGCAGGAGAGGACATGGGGAATGGCAGCCAGGACCCCGACAACAGCACAGGCTGCACGGGAAACCTCACAGCTACACAGGCAGCCCTGGCATGGAGGGGACCCCTTAGGGGCAGAGCACAGGAACTGGAGGAAGCCACACGGACCAGGAAGCAGCCCGGGAATGGTCCAGGAAGTTGTCAGGGACCCCACGCACTGGTGAGGGTGTGATGGATGGGATGAAAGTGAGCCAGAGCTGAAGAGCAGAGCAGGCAATCCAGACCACCCCTCCCCCCCAGGAGGATGCCGGGAGGTGCAGTCCGAGGGCCCCAGAACCCCACGGTCACAAAGTCAATCTGGGGGTGGGGGTGGGGCCATGGGCAGAGGAGGGATCATTGCTGGACTATGAAGAACAGCAGCACCCGGGGTGCTGGGTACCGACTCAGAGATCAGGACACAGCCACAGGAGAAGACAGCCACGGAGGGGAACACCAGTTTCAGAGGCGGAAAGGAGGGTCCATGGAGGGGGGCCAGAGGCACAGGCAGGGGGCAGAAGAACCCCAGCACAGCAGCACACCCGGGACATCATGGAGGAAGCGGGCAGCGACCCCCGGCGTCAAGGCAGAGGCAGGAGCTCACAGCGGGACCAGCATCCAGGGCCCGGAAGGAACAGGGGGACATGGGGCCTCATAGCCAGCTGCAGGGGGCTACAAAGGGGCCAGGGGATGGGTGGCCCACCAGATGCATGTAGTAGGGCCACTGCAGCATGCCCCAATGGTAGCCCAGCACTGACATGTGGTGGGTGAGAGGTAGTATGCCTCGAAGGGATCCTGCACAGCGAGCCCCACCTGGACATCGGATCGGGACCACACACCAGCCAGTGCTGTCAGCTCTGCCCCGGTGGACTCCGACAAGCCATAGTCAGCAGCTGGGGGACATGGAAGGTGACCAAGCTCCAACAGGCAGTGATAGACTGCCCCACATGACCGCTGGTACCCACGGGCCCCGTGAACACAACCAAAGAAGGAGACGGTCAGGGCAGGGCCCCCTTCTGCCATACAGGCCATGTAGGCAGCCAGGCTGCACACAGAGAGAGCAGAAATGGTCTCCGCCATGGACCACCCCATATGTGAGCACCTCATCTCTGGGATGCGCCCATCGGGAAAAGGATGCAGGCCAAGCATCTCCGCATGCAGCTGGCAATCGTGAGCACTCGCCTTATAACCAAAATAGCGCAGCCCGGAGCTCAGACTCACATAGGCCCCTGTGAGTCTGTCCGGGAAGCTCAGGAGCAATTGCATGGCTGGGGAATGCCACAGGTCATGCAGGGCCATGGTCTCATGGAAGGTCCAGCTATGGGGGCGCCAGGGGTGGTGGGGCCCGCGAGTCCTGGGCAAGTGCTGCCAGCCATGGTCCAGCAAGTGCCTGATACTAATTGCAAGAAAAGAGGGCCCTCACAATCCCTGGAGGGATGGGAGAGGAGGCAGGGCAGCTCCAAGGCCAAGCGATAAGGCCACAGGCCACAACATGGCATGGCAAGCGAGCAAGATGTGGGGTGTGGACCCAGCCCGGCTGCTGGAACCAAGCACACATATGGGACAGCCTACACACTAATCAGAGCAGCGAGGACAATAGGCAGCCAACACAGAGAGGTGGGAGGTGATGACAGCAGGAATGCAGTTGCTGCCTGCATGCCCGGGCGCAGGCTGGACCATGCGCCAGGCCCCGTGCAGGGACTTCAGGTGTGCGCAATGGGGCACCCACTGCCTCCCCGCCCCGGTTGCCCTGCAGGAGGCAGGCCAGACAGCCGGGGGGGCAGGAAGAGGCAACCTGCCCCCCCGCCAGGTCACCAGGTCATGACCTGTGGGTGGGGTGACACATGCCCAAGCCTATAACGGTTGCAGCTGCAACCCACCCAGGGCACCGTTCACCATGGAGCTGGGATGGTTGGATGCCTGTGGGCTGCACCTAGCAGTCTGCACAGAGTGGTACCACTCGCACACAGACCTCATGCGCATCCAGACTGCAGAGGTGCACCTGGCCGCCCAGCTGCGGGTGTGCATGGCCAGGAGCGCTGCTAGAGCCCGGCAAGCCCACCATGGGCAGAGGCGCTCCCTGGCCCAGCTCAGAGCCCAACGGGTGTCCGGGACAGCCTGACAGGCCCTCATCCATGCCAGGGAGTGGGCCGCTGCACTCTGCGAGGTGGCCAACCACCTCCAGTGGTGGAGGGAGACCATGGGGTGCACAGCCCTGCTTGCTATGCCCATTGCCTGGTGGGTGTGGATCACGGAGCGGGCACAGGGGTGGTGGGCCAGGGAGCTGGCTCCCTGGGACGAGGCCGCCTGGAGAGCGCACTTTCGGATGAACAGGCGCATCCTCCTGCGACTCACAGAGCTGTTAATGCCCTGGCTGGGGCGGCAGCACACCCCCATGTGGGCCCCCAATCACATGGTCCAGCACGTGGCCTTTGGGGTCTGGGCCCTAGCAACGCCTGACTCCTTCCGGTCTGTCTCTGTCAGGCCCCGGGGCCTGAGGAGCTGGGGCTTGCACTATCGGCAGGGCAAAAGGGGGATCCATCGCGGCACGCCGAGCAAGAAGCGCCCGGCCGCGGTACCGCACCACCCCACGTACCCGGAGAGAAAGGAAGGCGCCGCGGGGCCCAGGGCCACGCCCCCGCCAGCACGCCGACAGACGGCTAGGGAGATCCCGGAGGCAGTCATACCTCCCTCCAGCGTGCCTGACGTGGCCACACCTCCCTCCAGCGTGCCTGACGTGGCCACACCTCCCTCCAGCGTGCATGACATGGCCACACACCCCTCCGACGTACACCATGCGGCCACGCCCCCGCACGCCCCTCTGCGACGCTCCCAGCGGCTACAGCGTCAGTCCCCGGCACAGCCTTCATAAGGCAGGCAGGGACACACCTTCCTTGCTGGTGATCAGAGCCTTAGCCTGTGAGACCGGCCCCCTGCGTGTGGAGAGACTTGAGAGACGTTGAGAGCGAGAGAGAGAGAGAGAGAGAGCAAGGTGAACGACTGAGTGAGTGTTTGAGGTGTGCTGTGCGAAGCCCCGTGGATATCTGTGAGTGGGTGTACCCCTTCCTCCCCTACAGCCCACGTGGTGTCCTGGGAAGTCGGCAGTGCAAGGAGCCCCTCTCCCAACCTCGTTCCCCCCTGCCCCTACAGGGGTCCCTGGCACCGGTGTTCTCCCCACCTCTCTGCACTCCCCCTGGGTCCCCGGTTACCGTGTGTGTGTGGCCCGTGCCTGAGGGGCCTTCCCCGGTTGGGAAGCGGCTGCGCCTAGATCCCTGTGATGAGCTTGGTAGGGAGTGCCTGAGAGCCTCCGAACTACCACATAAGACCCTGAGGGAACCTTTTCTAGCAGCACCGCTTCCCAGACCTCGAGGGGAACGCTCTCCCCGGGCCCGTGAAGGTCCAAACCCCCCTCCTTCCTATACTTCCCCCCGTGGGACCGTGGGCTGCCCTCCCACAGGCCCCACAGTCTCGCAACACTTCAGCGTTGGGATGAGCACTGTTGCCAGGATCCTGCGAGACATCTGCGAGGCGGTGGAGGGCGTGCTCCTGGACCAAGCAATTCAGCTGGTGGACCAGGAGACCGTGATGCAGCTGGAGGGTTCCCCAACTGCATGGGCACTGTGGACGGCACCCACATCAAGATCCTCCGCCCATCCTATGGGGAGGCTGCGGAATATGTCAACCGACATGGGTACCACTCCCTGCAGCTGCAGGCGGTCATGGACCACCGGGAATGGTTCATAGACATTTACATGGGCCAATCAGGTGCAGCCACGATGCCTGGATCATGACCATCTCTCCCTTCTATGCCTGGATGTACCACGGGGACTCCGTGGACATGGGGATGACCTGGATCGAGGGGGTGCTGATGCCTCCATGCATCCTGGGGGACCCGACCTATCCACTCACCCAGTGACTGATGAAGGCATACCTGGTCACCAGGAACCCTGTGGAGGCGCTGTACAATACCCGCCTGTGTGCAAGCAGGACCATGGTTGAGAGTGCCTTCAGGACACTGAAGCAGTGCTGGAGGTGCCTCGCAGGTGGGCTGGACTACACGGTGGAGACCTCAGCCCTGGTGATTGGAGCCTGCTGTGTGCTGCACAACATGTGGGAGACCGATGGGGCCGCCCTCGACTACCCCAAGCCCCGGCACCCTCCCAGCCCCGTGCCTCTTTATGTGAATGCTGAGAACCCATGGGAGTACCGATATGCAAAGCACATTCGTGCTGCCCTGGCTAGGTGGATCTGCTGGGAGACTGAGGCATGAGGCCGCACACCACCATCTCCACCACCCCAGGGCCCCACCAGCACCCTGGGCACGCCCTTAGGTGCCCACCCGCCCCCAGCCCTAGGCCCGTTAACAGAACAGCAGCTGCGACTGTGGTACCCGTGCATTTATTGTGCATACCTCCTACAGTTAACCACCACCACCACCCACCTCCCAGTGCCGTCCCACCCCCCTCAGGCCGCTCGCCCCTTCCCCACCTTCCCCCATGACCCGCATGCATCTGGGGACTCCCTCTTGGCTGCTCTATGGCCGCCGTGGAGTTCTGGAACCTCCCCACCCCCCACTGTCCATGTCGCTGACGCCAACCATGTCCTGGGATGCCTCGGTGCCCTGAGGGGTAGGCGGTGTTGGGAGGGAGGGTGGACCCGAGGTTGGAGGCCCCCCCCCTGGGAGGCTTCTCCCTCTGGAGGTCTACAGGGACTGGTAGGCAGATGTGCGGGCCCAGCGGGCATGCCGGCAGCTGGGGCGGTGGCGGAGATGGTGGGGGCACCGAAGGGCCTGGCATCGGGGCTGGGGCAGGCAGGTTGCCCGGCAGGGCAGCGGCCATCACGTAGGTGCTCATGGTCCCCGCGTGCAGCAGCAGCGAGGTGCCAATGTCATGGGACCGGTCCATCTTGGTAGAGTGCTCCCTCACCATCCGGTCTATGTCCTGTTCCAATCGCCCGAATGCCTCCACCTGCCAGCTGTGCTCCTGGTGCTCCTGCCTCCATTTGAGGCACACCTCCACATGCAGCCTCTGGTACCTTGCCTCTGCTTGCTGCACAGCCCTCTTGGTGGCCTCTTCCATGCGGTCGATGGCTGCTATCATCCGCTAGCCCTGCTCGGTGGTGGTGCGGACTATGTCCTCCACCTGCTCTTCCCTCCAGCACTGTACTAGTGCATGGTGCTCCCTCATACACTGAGACGGGGGCATGGGGCCAGCTTGCTGGGACCCAGCGGGTCGTCCTGTTGGGGTGCACAGTAAGGGTTGGTTAGGCACCCCAGCCACCTGCCCCCCATCCTGTGCCATGGCTGGGGGCTCATGTTGCCCCCCCTTTCAGGTGGACGGCCGGTGCCTACCCCAGCATTCCCCTGTGCCCCAGCCCCCCTCCCCCGCACCACATGGGCCGGGTCCCCCGCCTGGGCTTCCCTGGCCTCCTCTTCCCCCACTTGCCGAGTTGCCTCACCTGGAACCTCTGGCTGCTCCTAGGACTGCTCACTGCCGTCCTCCTCGCCAGCTTGTTCCGGGTACCGGGGCGTGTCATGACCTGTGAGGATATGGGAGGGGGTGGGAGAGGGAAGGCTGAACGTGTCCCCCAGTGGCCCCTGGGCCCCCTTTCCATGGGCTGGGGTGTCCAGGGTTGCTGGGGGCAGCCCCATGGCCAGTATGCCCCTCTCCCTCCCTCAGACCGCCCCCTCCAGTCCGTTTCCCATCCCACCCGCTTGCTTACCCTCGATGGCAGTCTCGGAATCCTCCGAGGCCAGTCCCTCAGTGTTGCTGGGGTCCCCCTGCGTCCCCTGGCTGAGGGTGACCAGTGTACTGGCCTCAGCTCCTCCCGGTACGGACATCAGCTGGGGGGTTCTTTGGGCTGGTGTGCAAGCGGGACCTGCTGCCCCCCGAGGTCCCGGGGCATTCCTCTTGGGGGCGGGGCAACTGGAGCTGGTGCCTTCTAGCATGGCAGCAAGCGGAAGGGGTACATTGACCCGTTCCCTGCCCTGGACCACAGTGCTCCCCACGAGGCATGGGGAGACTATGGAGTCCTTCATGTGGAGGACACAGTCCAGGGCGTCATAGTAGGGGGCGGTCCGGGCTCCATGCCCAGACTGCCGGTTGTTGTCCTTAATGGCCTTGTACCCCCTCTTGAGCTCCTTCACCTTTGACAGGCACTGGGCCACTGTCCTGTGGTGCCCCGCTGCCTCCATGTCCCACCCGATCCCCTGGTACACGTGCTCATTCCTCTGGTTGACCCCTAGCTCCAGCTGGTGCTCCAGGGTTCCCCAGCTTCTGATGAAGTCCTGGGTTTCCCTGTGCCCCCATTGCACCCCTCGGTGGTACAGCCTTCTCCCGCATGGGCCGTCCTGGTCCTCCTCCTCCGCATGGCCTCTGCCTGTTGGCTCCAGGGGCTCGGGCTCCCGGGCCCGTTTCCATGTTCATGGGTTGTAAGGGGGGTTGCCACATCCCCATGTCCCTCCCCCTTCCCCCCACCCACCCCCCTTGGTGCCCCTGTGCCACTGCCCCCCCCTTTGCTCCCCTTACCTGTTTCCGGGGTACCTCGTCCCCCAGGCTGGTTGTCAGCTGTGGGGCGGCCTGTCCCGGCTGCTGCTGCTGCTGCTGCTCTCCCTCCACTGCCTCCATGTGCAGCACGACCACCTTCTCTGCCTACACCTCCTCCACCTCCCTTGCTCGCTCGCTCTCCACTCCATTCCGCCTCGCTCCATCCCGCCACGTCCCCCTGCTGCCGGGTGCCCTTTAAATCTCCCTCCCCAGCCTGTGGTGTTGCTCGTTGTCTGGCAGCCACGCTGCGTGCTTTGTCCCCGGCTGGGAATCATTTTGATTGCTTCTGGCTCGTGGTTGCCGTTCAGTCGTTACGTTTTGCTGTTTCCCAGTGGGAATTGCTTTGACCACCCTTTCGGAGATGGTCCGGGCCGGAGCTCCGGAAGGGTGGTTAGTTTTGTCCTGTGCTGGGGATTGTCTGTAGTGAACATCTGGCGACCACCGAATACATGTTTGGGGCCCTTTGGCCCCACTGCGAGGTTGTGTGTGGTTCACTGTGGTTGACTGTGATCTTGTAACATCTGAAAACACCCTAAGTTAAACATGTGTACCTGCAGCCTCACACCTTCATGTAAGTATCCTTGTCTCTCCCTCTGATGCTACCATCCCTCATCTCCCCTCTCTTGTCTTTTTTAGATTGTAAGCCCCCTGGGGCAGGGACCCTTACTACTTTCAACAGTTGTAAAGTTCCAGGTACATTGTTTGCACTATATAAATATTTAATAATAATGATTAATAATATCTCATGTGTCCTTACTCAATGCCTTCTTCAGGTAATAACACTCCCTTTTATGGGGCTGTTCTGAGGATAATTTCACTGATTATTGGGAGGTGTTCAGCGCCTGTGGTAAAGAGGGCTGTATCTTTTTTATTTTATTTGTTTATTTATTTAAAATTTATATCCCGCCCCTCCTGTCTACAGGGCAGCTCGAGGCGGCGAACAACATTCAATAATTATTTTTAAAAAACAATTTTAACAATTTAAAAAAATTTAAAACACAATACAATGTGGGGAAACCCCCCACCCCTACCCCTCGCCAAAATCCTGATGGAACAGCCAGGTCTTACATACACGCCGAAACAGCAGGAGAGTGGGAGCCAACCGAGCCTCCTCCGGGAGTGAATTCCACAGCACAGGGGAGGCCACCGAAAAAGATCTAACATTGGTGGCCACCAGCCTCACCCAGGGAACCTCCAAAAAGGCTCCCAAGGACGATCTCAAGGGTCGCACGGGCACATGGGGAGTGAGGCAGTCCCGCAGATAAGCAGGGCCCAGGCCGTGAAGGGCTTTAAAGGTTAAAACCAGCACCTTGAACCTGGCCTGGTGCTTTATAGGCAGCTAGTGCAGAGCCTGGAGCACAGGTGTCATGTGCTCCCTGCGACCCACCCCCATAAGGAGACAGGCTGCAGCATTCTTCACCAGCTGCAGCCTCCGGACCAGCCTCTCGGGGCAGCCCCACGTAGAGCGCGTTGCAGTAATCCAGTCTCGAGGTGATGAAGGCATGGATGACAGTGGCGAGGTCGGAGTCTGAGAGATACGGCCGTAACTTTTCCTAAAAGGCTAAATAGATCATGTTGGTCTCTTAATCTCCCCCCACACCCCAATTCAATCCCTCATTCGCTTGCTCCCAGCTTCCCTGGTACTTGCCAGCGCTGATTTTTTTTCTAGGCAAGTGACCTTTCTAAGGGGACAATGAGAAATTGGAATTAGTTCCAGGGGGTTAACACACTATTTGGAGCCTAGATTGCTTGATCTTCTGTTTTCAGATAATATAGCTGCTAGAGGACCTGCTATTTATTGCTCTGACCTCTGGAATATCAGAGCAGTCTGATAGATGAGGGGGCAGAGTCCTCATGGCTTCTAATTGGGGAACCTCTGGAAAGTAAATAGCTCCACTGCTTAGTCACTAGGTTGTAAACTATCCAGGCTCTCAGGTCATGGTGGCCACTACTAATTTCACCAAGTGTCAGTGTGTCCTTTCAGTTCCTACCCTGCAGCTCACCCAGCACTAGTTCTTCCTTCTCGGGAGCATGTGATGTAGGGATATGAGTCGCCTTTGGTGGGAAGGGTGGGATAAGAAATGTAAATTAATTAAATAAAACCTAACCTTACAGCGCAGCACATTGCTGTTGCAAATTGCAGGATCAGGCTCTTTTATTAAGGTCTGTCTACTAAGTGCTGAGCTATTCAGAAAAGTGCTCAATGTCCATGCCAGCCAGTGGGGTCAGAGGGTGCTGAACACTTTTCAGGGACGTTTTAAGGCTTGTAAGAGCCTATTAAATCAGAATGGCAGTCCTCTGACTAGTGTAAATGGGGACATGCTGGAGGGGAGTGGACACTGTTAAATCTCTTGGGGAGGATGAGTAATGATGAGCTTTTAAAAGAATTTCCCTCTTGGAGACCTTTTATCTTTCAAGTCTACAGGCTTAAGCTATAGGGATGCAGGCTGCTGCTGAGCTTCTCTCAGAGAGGATTGTCAACTCCCTCCAGGAGGAAACCAGGAGCGAGTGGGACAAAAGGGCCAACATCCCCTTGTCGGCGCACCCCAATGAGACACAGAGACTTGAGTTGGTGTAAAACTGGCCGCACTCATTTATTAAATTCACAACCATAGGCAGGTGGGGAAATTGCAATCTGCAATTCAGGGTCCAATATGCCCTTTAACTAATTGCACTTATTAACTCAGGTACTGCCCGGACGTGCCTTCCGTTGACAGTATCCTAACCAAACTTTTCATCCCCTCCTACGACAGGGCAAGGCCGAAGGGGGGACAACCCACTGTGGGTTTGAGTAAGAAGTGAGGTGTCCACCGTGTCTGAAGACAGCGCATGTCCCTGCAGGCCCCGGTTAAAACACCACTTCCAGGGAGCATGATCACAGAGCATGTTGTGCCCTGCATTACACTGTGTATCATCTCCCCATCTCTTACTGAGATGACTCTAACTGCTTAATAACCTACCTATTAAACTTGTTGGCATATTGGACCCCTGCCACTAAGGGGTGTTCAACTTTGAACCATCCCGCTCCCCACCTCCTATCCAAACATTAAATTCTCCAGGTGACCGGCCAAGGCTGCCAGGTACATTTCGTTACCTAGGTCTGATAAGTGGACTCCATCATCCCTGTATAATTCGGGTCTCTTGTGTACAATCCCTACATGTCTGATGTTAGTTCCCCCTAAGCTCCTCCACCATTTCCCAAGTTCTCAATTAGTGTTTTTCCTGGCCTTGTCAACCCTCCCTGGATTTTGGGCCCTGCTCCATTTTATCCTGGGCACCCAGTTTGTCCATACTATACTAACCCCTTGAAACCATTGCCTAACTGTTAACAAATCTTCCTTTATATTAATTATTAAGCTAACACCCTTTCAATCGGGGAGATCATTCTCCCCCAGGTGTAATACCAAAATTGTCGGTGGAGGGAGGTGGCGCATGCTCCCCAACAATGGGAGGAGCTGTTTCCACCTCAGACCACTCTTACCCAACTATTGAACATGTGCCTTATTACTTAAACCTAACTGTGAACCCCATTTGGATGTTGTTGTGGCTGCTTCTGCCCATCGTACAAGGCTGTGGCCGATGATCCACACCTCCTCTCGTGCAGACCTGCCAGCCCTGGGTCCTGGTAGGAACAAACAGGGTATTGTTAGCGGTGGTAGGGTCAAATGTATCTCTTATATGTATTCGATCGCCATCTTCCGACCTGTTGGATCGCTGATTCAGGCAAGCCAGCTGCTGCCGCCATTGTTGCTGCCCCAATCCTAAAAGAATGTGATCCAAAATCCATAGCCGGAAGGCCAATCTTTTTTATGGCCGCTCGAAGAATAGTTGTAACTTGATATGCTGTGGCAGATACACCCGTTAAATGAACAAAAAACGGTCCAGTAATTTTTGGTCTAATTGCCATATATTTCAGCATTTGGGACACGGGGCATGTTATCTGGTCCTCCTTTATATAGTTCCACCCTCTGACCACGCCCCTTTGATCGGTCTTTGACTGATGGAGCCAAAGTATTACTTGTGGATGAACTGCCTGTAGGTCTTGTAAATCGAAGGCAGTCCTAGATGAATCCCTGGGGAACTGCTGACCATTTTGCTTACCCTGAAACCCCCAAAATACATAATGGCATATATTGTTTGGAATAATTGGACCTCGTAAGCGTTATAACAAATGTCACCTAGAACCGCTACTATTAAAGTCAGAATTGGGGATGTTATGGGGGCTCGTAGTTTACGAGCTGCCGACTGCTCGCGGGCCCATGCCTCCAGCATATGTTTTATATAGAAACCTTTGTCAGGAGGCTGGAATCCTTTCAGCCTGCTAACAAAATTGATGGCAGCGATCTTTCCAGCTATGGTACCCCCACCTAGGCCCCATTTATGTAGGGCTAAGCTAAATTGGAGGACTTCAGCTTCATCTATGGGAAACCCATTTCCCCATCCTTTACCTGCCCTGAATTCTTGAAATTCCCTGAAGGCCCTACCATATGCAGCCTGTGTTCGAGGGGCCAGTGCCCCCTGGATGGTGGTCTGCACTTCTACCTCCCAAGGGTCCAGATTCCTTCCGGCAGCTGGTCCGGTTCTGCATAGGCCTCTGGGGCCAATTCCCAAAAGCGGTCCATCTGGAATCGAGAAAGGGCATCTGATATCCCGTTGTCGATTCCAGGTACGTGCCTTGCAATGAAAAGGATGTTATCTTTCAAACACGTCAGCACTAGCACCCGGACCAACTGCATGACCCTGGGTGATCGAGAGGAGAGTGAGTTAACCACGTGTACAACGGCAGAGTTATCACACCAGAAGACAACTGTCTTGTTGGTGAATTGCCACGTCCATAAGAGCACTGCAACTATTATGGGGAATAACTCTAAAAAGGTGAGGTCCCTGGTAACCCTGGTGTGATGCCTCTCATTGGGCCATGGTGCATTACACCAATGATTTCTAAAGTATAAACCAAAACCAACTCTACCTGATGCGTTGGATTGAACTTGTAAGTCAGCTTGCAGGAGCAATAACTCTCTCCAGAAGCTAACTCCATTGAATTTTTCAAGGAATGCCTTCCAAACCCCCAGGTCATGCCGCATTTCACTGATAACCCTTATCCGAAAATGAGGGGGCAATTCTCCTTTTAATTTCTCATATAACCAAGATAAAAATGCCCTCCCAGGTGCCACCACTTGGCAAGCGAAATTTAGACTCCCAATCAGGGACTGGAGGGTTTGTACAGTGATTTTTTGAGTTGAAAGGCATTCGTCGATCTTATTCCTTATACCAACTAACTTTTCAATGGGTAATCTGGAAGACATGGCTTTGGTGTCCAATTCAATACCTAAGTAGGTGAGCTTGGTTGCTGGACCTTCATTTTTTTCTGGGGCCAATGGCACACCCAGCTCAGCCGCGACATTTTGAAACAAATGGAGGGCGGCATTACATTCGTCCATGTCTGGGGAGCCGATTGTGAGGAAATCATCCAGATATTTCGTTACTGCACCCCCTTTTAGCCTCCGGGTAAAGACCCATTCTACTAAGGTACTGAATCGTTCAAAAACTGAGCAGGAAACTGAACAACCCATCAGCATAGCCCGGTCATAATAATACCCTGCCTGAAATTTAAAACCAAGGAGATGGAAGCTCTTAGGGTGTACTGGCAACAGTTGAAATGCTGATTTTACATCGCACTTTGCCAGTAGTGCTCCCTTCCCTGCAGTACGTACTTTGGCCACTGCCTCGTCAAACGACGCATATTTAATGGTTGAAAACTCCTTGGGTATGGCATCATTGACCGAACTACCCCAAGGGTGAGATAAGTGATGAATTAGGTGAAATTCGCCTTTTGCTTTCTTGGGGACTATTCCTAATGGGGACACTATGAAGTTCCCCATGGGTGGGTGTACAAAGGGCCCCACGACCTTCCCCTCTTGTCTTTCTTTCTCGATTTTGGACCTCACCATGTCCTCCATCCCCATCGTTGATTTAAGGTTCCTTGCTTCAGTTCGCTGACTCACCTCAAACGCCGGCATGACAAAACCTTTCTTGAAACCTTTAACAATGTAATTATTAACCTCGGCCCTATCTGGGTGCCGTTGTAAAGCTCTTTCCAGTGCATCTATTCTAATTGGGGTCGGGCCCTTTTGTATTACATGACCCAGCGGGAGAGCTGGTGCTCCCTTTTCCTGTTCCTCCCCCTGGGCCATAGCCCTTCTTAGCCCCTTTTTGCCCAGCCCTATAACAGTTAATTGCTGGGTGTCCACCCCCGCATCCAGAACAGGAATTCCAGAACCTACAAAATTGGCGATTGCATCGACCTTTTTTGTGGTATTCCCGACAGGTGCCCGAGGTGCCTTGACCTCCTACATGGCTGTCTGCTCAAAAGGAATCGTACCCCCACGCAACCCTGCCCCGGACTACGGGGTGTCCACTGTCAGCTCTGGGTGCCCTAATGACATCAACCATACATTCTAACCAAAGGTCAGGTGCATGTATATCCCACCAAAGCCCAGGTGTGGTGGCAGCTCTGTGGCGAAACGCTTCATCGTAGCGCAACCATGCACCCACCGGTCCTGTTCCATAGGCACGCCGAACTATATCGGCGTACTTATGGAGCTCTAGCTGGGATCAGCTTGCAAAATTACACCCATGTACACCATGAAAGCCACAGTCCAATTAGCCCAGTTACGGTCGGCTTTTGGGCGCTTGAATTTTTCTTTGTCTTTTTCTTCATCAGGCTCGGAGTCATCCACTATTGGGTCACTGAACAATAGAGCATAAATGTCTATATACTCCCCTTTTAAAAAAATTTCTTTCACAGAAGGCAGTAAATGTGCCCCAAATGGCGCAGCCACACTGAGAATAGCTCCCCCTGGGGGCAGGAGTGTTCCTGTTTGCTCCTTTGATATCGACCCAGATGTCGTGGACTGTTCCCTGACTGACTCGGTAATGGCTGGGGGCACTACGCCGTGTGAGGCTCCTACTTGCCCTGTGGCTCCGATAGGTTGGGTATCAACTGAGGTGGCAGGTCTCTGAGTCGTTTCGATCGGGCCAGACCACAATTGTGTGTGACCCGTCGAAACTGTTGGTGGGGGAGGTGCCGGTGCTACCCACACCCAACCCCCATTTAAACACATCAGTTGAGGGGAAGATACGCACTATCCTGGCCTTCCTTCCAGCGGTACTGGACCCCTACATGCCACCGTCGCTTGCCCTATACTGTTCCCCGGTGTGGTCAATCCCTGTCCCGGGGAGCTGTTAACCATTGTCGCGCTGGCTCTATTACCCTCTACAGTGTTGCGTTCACCTTGTGCTCTCATCGACGCCACTGCCTGTGTTCGTGAGGGGAGACTGCCTGGTCCTTCCACTACCATTGTTCTTCGAGCATGTAGTTCATCCTCGATGGCGCGTATTCGCCTCCAAATGTCCTCGTCGCCATGTTGCTTGCTGTCGTCCGTTGTTTCCACTCACCGCCTGACCGCTGGGGGCGAACCCTCATCTTGTAGGGGCCTGGAAAATAGAGAGGGAGCGGGACCCCCGCTCCAGAGCCATGGGCCCTGGTTCCTGCTCTGCTGCACTTGGTCATGGTATTGGGCTAGGCCCGGCACCCCCTGTGTATCAATAGCTCCCTGGGGGTACATGCTCACATAGTCCTGCCCTCCTCCGTGATATTCTACTTGTCCCCTGGGGCCTGTGCCTCCTGGGGTATTCATTGATGAGATGTGTTCCCCCACCCCTTGACCCTGACCCATCCAGCCGGTGTTACCTTCGTGAGGGGTTCCAGGATTAGTGTACTGCCCCCTTTCTTGCCACTGCTTTTGTTGGCCCTGTTAGGGGCTGCCTACATACTGGCTATCCCTGTAATGGGCTGGTGGGCCCACTACTCTTCTCTCCTGACCTCCAGAGGGGAGTGGGGTTGCCTCCCTCCCTCCCTGGGTGTTGAGGCTGCTTGAGCCCTCCCCTGGAGCTAAATCCATTAAGCCCCTTTTGCCCATTTCACTTGTTGGGCAAAGTGGGCCCACCTCCCCTCTCTCTTTCACCCCAGGGGGAGGGGGATTCCCCCATCCCCCCATGGGGATTGAGTCCGCTTGTGCTTTCCCCCAGGGTTGGCGCAGCCACTCCCCTTGCCCCCCTTTCAGTACAGGGCAATCCCTGGTGCACATTGGGGGCCCAGGCCCTTAGGAGGGCCTCGCATTCCCATAGCTGCTCCATCATGGCGGCCCGAGTTGGAAGGGTCTCACCGCCCTCCTCTGTTGACTCAGTCGGGGCGCCATCCCGTTCCCCCTCCTGGCGCGTCGGGGGAGCCTTCTTCTTTTTTCCCCCAGTCTTCTTGTTTGAGCGCCCCATGGCCGCTTCAAACCTTTTCGGTCAGCTATCAGCGGAGTGGAGCAGCAGCAATCAATTCTTGCTGCTGCTTCTCTGCCCTCTGCTTTGGGAATGCCACGCCACGTGGTGAACAGAGGAATGCCCCTCCTAAACAGGGCATATCCTCCTGGTCCCGCGAGGTGCACATGCGCAACCTCACTCTCGGGACGGTTGCTCCGGCAACCTATTTCAGGGCGCGAATGGGGCTCTCTAACAAGCCCCGTTTCGCCGGCCATTTTCTGCGTCTCTCCCCACCAGGGGGGGGGGGATGCGACAATCACCCCGTCGCCGCCATTTTGACGGCGAAGGGGACTTTGCCCAAGTAATCCTGCCCCCCTTACTGTGCATTGTGATGTCATGACACTCGGGGGGTTTGTGCGCATATCAGAAAAGAGCAGGAGAGTTACTTTCTCTCATCCCTTTGCGGTGAAAGCAACCCTACGGGCAATAGCCTGGGTATTTTTGATGTGTAACGTTGGCCAATGCCAGACTCATAGAAAAATATCAAAAACAAGTCAAATCTCAAAAGAGAACATTGTGGAATCATAGATTATGCTGCCTCCCAGACCCAGTGACAGGTATATGTGGGCCCTGGGAAAGGGCCCACCAGTTTTACCCACAGTCTGTGGGTCACAAGTTAAGAAAGGGTCTGAGGCTACTTACTGGGGGTTCAAGCCTCTTCTGACCCCCTGGGGTTTCAAGGTTGGAATGCAGCTCTGCCATGTTCTAAGCTGTCCCCAGAATGTTACAAAGACATATCAGGGTCAGCTCAAGGTTTCCTAGAAGTATAAGCAAAATTGAATTTTGCTGCTTTCAATAAGCTTGCCCCACCTTCCCTGCTGCTTTCCTCCCTCCCTTACATCCCATGCTGCCTCCCTGCACTCCTCTAGTGCTCTTGGAAGCCCCAGTTATCCCTCTCTGCCCCATCACCTCCTCTGCCTCCCCTTGCTCCACCATACCACTCACCTCAACCCCTAATCCACCACTTGCCTTGTTTCCCTGCACCCCATTCTGATTACGCACACTTCCTACAGCACTCCCTCTGCCTTGTTGCATTGGTCTCCTCTGTTCCTTCTCCCATACACAAGTGGGACAGCAGGCCAGGTGGCTATATGTTACTGAGGTGGAGCAGTCAGCAGCCTCTTTAAAGAAGGTCTGCCCTCTGTGGACTATAAGAGTAGCAGCAGACTGAGGATTCAGGAATGTGCTGGAGAAAGAGAGAAGGATGTCAGAACAAGAAAGCTCCTACTAGGGGAACATACTGTGTACTGGAGGGAAGAGCCAAGGGAGGTAGCCCTGGCCATGTTCCAATCAACAATTAATTCAAGGTAGTTGGGCCTTATGTGTGTTTCATTCCTGAAGCATTCACACAAACAGAGCGCTAAACCAAAGTTATTCAGGAGAATGAAATGATGTACTCCTGAAATACCAGAAGTGGAGACTCCCCTTCAGTTTGTATTTCAAAGCAACTGTTTGTGTGAACATTCATCAGCATGAGGACAGTGACCTTGGTTCAGTGAGGATTAAATCTCAGCTGGGGGGAAACTGACACAGTTCTACTTTGGTTTGCACTGTTTGTCTTGATGCTACCAAAGGGGATTAGTTACTTCAAATGTATTAAATCAAAGCAGATACTTCAGTTTGCCTCTGTCAGAATGTGGCTTTAAAAGGTAGTTAATTCCCTCAAGGAATGGAGAAGAGAGCTCCAGAAAGGCAACTGAAGGGTAGGGTTGCCCAGTAGTTCTAGTGTAATCACTAAAGTTACATCAAGAGTGTGGCCCTTCACAGGCTGTAACCTATAACTACAATGGCAATCCCATTCAATCAGTGAGTGAGCACCACTTTCAGAGACATCTGACCAGAAGTTGTCCAGGCCTGAAATGAAATGGTGTTTCATTGAAAACTGGTCATTCACCCTTCACTCATGCAACAAGAAAACGTACCAGCTTTTTGCTATTTTTTGCTAGTTCCCATTTGGGAATCAGAATTGTTTGCTACTTCTGGTAGTTCTTCAGTAGCATGCAGAAGTGACTGTTCCAGACTATGGCAGATCTTTCCCCCCTCGCCCTCCAATCCACCATGCTCCCCCCAATTCTGGAACACCCAACTAAATCTAATCTATCTACAGTGTGCTGCCCTAAGGCAAAATGAACTGAACTGCTAACACTATGGTTTATATACTGGCTAATTGATGGAAAACGACAAAGTGCTGCAAATCAATGGAAAATTGACAAAAATACAGGAGACTGATGTAATTTGCCAGGGACTGATCTCAAAAATAGTGGAAGAGTGGAATCAGTTAATAGTTACGAAATACCAATGAATAGCTGCATTGCTTTCCTTGTTCCCCAGATTTAATCCCCAGGATTGACTCTCTGGCCTTGACCCTTAACATTGGCTTCTTGACTATGCCTTGTCTCACACCTTGGCTTGTACTTTTCAATCCAGTTCTCCAACCCTGATCCTCCTAACACCTCATGTTCCTATTCCTAGCCTTGCTCTTGCTCCCTCAGCCTTGCTTTTGATCTACTGCTTGGACCCAGCCCTGCTCCTGAACCCCTGGTCTTGGACTCTTGCATCGTGGCACTGATCCTGCCCTGAACTTATACGCCAATGTCCACCCATTTCCTGGATGCCACCTTGCCCCATGCACTGACAGGAGTGGTGGTAAGTGCCATTGGTGAGACTAGAGCTGTGTTGGGGCTGGCAGCCACTAGGTCCTTTGAATGCTATGTCTCTGAGATTTCTAGGGATCAGGGGATGGGTTTTCAGTGCCCCTAGTTGGAAAGTCTAGCTCCACCACTGTCCCAGTAGTGATTCTTATACTCTGCTATTCAAGGAAATTGTCATGAATTAATATCCCAGAGAACTGGTTTCTTTGCAAACCATCTTACTGCATCTGCAATACAGATACAGCAAGATGGTTTGGTGGCTAGTAGAGGTGGGACCCCGGGCCCATTACCAGCTACTGGATTTACCGGTTACCGGTTCTGTAAAAACCGGATTCCTGGATTAAATCCGGTATACCGGTACCGGATTTATTTCATTGATTTCAATGGGGTGCTGTGTCCCCATTGAAATCAATGAAATAAATGAATTCCTTCCCCCTCCCCCTCCCAGGCTGCGCGGGTGGAAGGGGGGACACCCCCCACCCACCCTGCCCAGCCTGGATTTTTGTTTAAAAACAGACTCAGAGGCGAGCCCACCCCCCAGCACCAGCGGCCGCGGCATCCCCGCAGCCGCCGGTAAGTATGACCCGATCCCTGGGGGGGGTGTTTAACACCCCCCACCCCCCAGGGATCACCCCTACTAAAGTGCATAGCTTGCTTACCTTGCGGAGCTCCGGGTGTGGCGGGCGGTCCGGCGGCCTCAGCGCCGGCTGTGGCTGCCGGCGTCAGAGATGCTCTAGGCCTTCCAGGGAACCGGGTTTCCCCGGAAGGCCTAGAGCGTCTCTGACGCCGGCAGCCACAGCCGGCGCTGAGGCTTCCGGACCGCCCGCCGCCGCCGCACCCGGAGCTCCGCAAGGTAAGCAAGCTATGCACTTTAGTAGGGGTGATCCCTGGGGGGTGGGAGTGGGTGTTAAACACCCCCCCCAGGGATCGGGTCATACTTACCGGCGGCTGTGGGGATGCCGCGGCCACTGGTGCTGGGGGGTGGGCTCGCCTCTGAGTCTTTTTTTAAACAAAAATCCAGGCTGGGCAGGGTGGGGGGGGGTGTCCCCCCTTCCACCCGCGCAGCCTGGACTCAGGGAGGGTTTGTTTTTTTTAACTTGGGGCTTTAAGTTTTTACATTGCAGCCATTTTTAAATGGCTGCAATGTAAAAAAATCAGGTACGGGAATCCGGTCCCCTGGACCGGATTACCGGGTCGAATCTGATAATGCCGGTACGCCCGGTACCGGCATTATCGGATACCGGATTTTACCGGTTTCCCGCCCCTAGTGGGTAGGTTTAGGATAGGGATCTGAGGTGGGGTTTAGATGTGAGAATGATTGGGTGGGGATTGTGGGAAGGTTGGGGGTTTTGAGCGGTGGGCAGGGATAAGGATTAGGTGGGGGGGCTGTTATGGGGGGTATGGTGTGGGTTGATTTTTTGTTTTTCGTAAATTGTATTTGAATGTTCTTTACTTACATTTTATGGTTTTTGTAGGCTGCCCTTATTGTAGAGTTAGCTTTCTGTTCAATAATACACAGCAGAAGTTTCTCAAAACAGAACTATACTAAGAGCTCATAAGACATGCTTCCATACTATACAGACTGCATGTGACAAGATGGAGGACAGAGAGAAAGGAGACAAGGAGGGTAAAAAACTGTTTCATCCCCTGACCCTCCCCCTACTGGACAAGCCCCATATTGAACTTGCAGGGCTTGCAATGGGCTTTTACTTGTGACTGTTGTACAATCCAACAACCCTTCTCAACAGTCACTAGTCAAACCCACTAGGTTAATTCTTCTGGGATGGCGTTCCCCTGCTAGTGGCTTCATGAACACATCCGCTGTCATATCCTCTGTAGGACAGTATTGCAGATTTATGAGTCCTTGTTCCTGTGAGTCTTTCAGGAAATGGTATTTTACATCAATGTGCTTGGTTCTGGGGTTGATTCTTTCTGTTTGCGCCAGCGCTATACATCCTTGGTTGTTTTCCAGGATTGGTGTGGGTCTGTCCAATTTTTGCCCCAGATCATTCAGAAGCTGTAGCAACCAGATAACTTCTTGGCTGGCGTGTGCCCTGCCACGTACTCTGCCTCCATCAGGAAAGTGTCACAGAGGCTTGTTTCCTACTGCACCAGCTGATGTGTCCTCCACCAAGCAAAAATAAGTACCCACTGGTAGATTTTCGGTCCAAATGGTCTCCAGCCCATTCTACATCCATGTACCCTATCAGGTCTGACACGGAAGTTGCTGGAAGTCATAGCTTGAGGTGTACAGTCCCTTTCAGGAACTGTAAGACCCTCTTCACTGCATTCCAATCCCTTTGGGTTGGGGCTGAGACTTGTCTACACAGTATACCTATTGCCACCATAATGTCAGGCCTTGTGATTGTGGCAATGTACAAGAGCTTTCCTATCGCCTTTCTGTATTGCTTATTGTCTGGCAGCAATAAGCTCGGTTCTTTGATCTTCTTTGGGTAGCTGGTTTCCATTGGGGTATTTGCTGCCTTTGCACCCCCCATGCCGAAACTTTCTATCATCTCTTCTATTGCCTGTCTTTGGTTGAGAAGATAGCTTCTGTGATCTTCTCTTTCAATTTGTATTCCAAGGTAGTGCGTTATGTTACCCAGGTCCTTAGTTTAAATGTCCTGATTTAGAGCTCTCATTGTTTCACACTTGTCCCCTTCTTGCTCAAAGCATACAATAAGGTCATCGACATAAATTAATACAAAAATCCACCTGCTCCTTAGTCTCTTTGTGTATAAGCAGGGATCTGCTTTGCTCCTGGTAATATTTTCCCTCATGAGCACCTTTATTATTTTAATGTTCCACACTCTGGCAGCTTGCTTAAGCCCATATATGCTTTTGTGCAGTTTACATACAAGATCCGGCCTTTCAGTATCTGCAAACCCCGGTGGTTGGTCCATGTAAATATCTTACTTTGACTCACCATTTAGGAATGCTGTTTTCACATCCATATGCTTGACTTGCATTCCTCTTCCGGCAGCTATACTTAACAATGTTCTGATTGTAGTGTGCTTAACTACATGTGCAAATGTTTCATCGTAGTCTTCTCCGTACTTCTGGGAGTATCCTTTTGCAGCAACTTGCGCCTTGTATCATTCAATATTTCCCTGTGCATTGTACTTTATTTTAAATGTCCATTTACAACCTATCATCTTTCTCCCCGCGGGCAGCAGAGTAATTGTCCACGTCGCGTTGTCCTGCATGGACTTTACTTTTTCTTCAGCCGCTCTTACCCGTTTTTCTGCTTCCCCTTCTGCCATCTGCAAGATGTCCTCCCAGGATGCTGACTCTGACAATTTACTGGTGCTGACTTTGTAGGACAGTTGAGTGGGGGGAATGCTTTTGTTAGACCTTGTCGACTGCCTTGGCTCAGCATCAGCAGCCGGCTGTATCTGTTCCTGCACTTCTCTTACCTTTCTGCTGATTTTGACTATTCGTTCAGAGGATTGCTCCCTTTCAGTGGTTTCATCCATGGTTGATTGTTCTCCTTCACCTGGACCTTGAAGAGTCATCACACTGTCATTTGAGTTTTTCACAAAGGTCACACTGTTACTAATGGTTATTCTGTCTGTGCGTGGATCCAGGATCCTGTAGCCTTTGGAATGCTCACTGCATCCTATGAGGATGCCTTCCACTGCTCTGTTTTGCAGCTTGGTACATTTCTACTCTGGGATATATACGTAAGTCTTACTTCCAAATACTCTGATGTGGCCCACACTAGGTTTTTGACCATGCCACAGTTTATATGGAGTTTTCCTCACTGTTCTAGAATACAGCCAATTTTGTAGGTAGGTACAAGCAACTGCTGCTTTGCCCCAGTATCTTTCCGGTAGTCCAGAGTCTGTTAACATGCATCTAAGCATTTCGGTTAGCATTCTGTTTTTTCTTCCAGCTGTTCCATTCTACTCGGGTGTATATGGCACTGTCCTTTGGTGCTCAATTCCATGGAGTCTCAGGAAGTCCTCTATTTCCTTTCCTGTGAACTCACCTCCATTGTCAGTCTGCAGTGTCTTTGGTCTGCGCTGGAACTTGTTGCTCGTCATGATCACATAGTCCTGAAGTTTGTCAAATACTTCATCTTTACTCTTCATGACGTAGATGATTGTGTACCTTGAATAGTTGTCAATGAAAGTTACCATATACTGGTTGTCTCCTGGCGTGGGAACCTTCATTGGGCCACAGACGTCACTGTGTACAAGATCAAGTGGTTTTGTGGCTATTCTGACTCTTTTTAGGAAGCATAGCCCTCGTGGGTTTGGCTTTGATGCAGCAGTCACATTTCATGATCACGGGACACGTTGATACCTTAAGGTCTTTGGTCAACTGCTGTCTGTGCATTTCCTTGATGCTGTCTGGGTGTCTATGTCCCATACGTCTACGCCACAGGTGAATGCAATCATTGTGTGGCTTGTGTGCAGTGAACTTCACCTGTTCTTTTGCTGTGCTCAGATGGTACAGGTGCTCAACTGCAGTGACTCTGGCCAGTACTTTTGTCCCACTTTGAATTGTGCATTCGTCTCCCTGGAAACAGATGGTGAGCCCTGTTGCTGCCAGGTGCCTCATGGACAGGAATCCCCCTTCTAAGTTGGGCACATAGAGCACATCTTTCATGGGTATGGTCAGTGTGCCTCCCTGTGACTGGTTGTAGTACAGGAATCCTTGTCCAATTCCTTCCGCGTTGATCTACCTTGCAGATGGGAGAAGCATCCTTTCTTTACTGCTCAGAGCCCTGTGAAGAATCCTTTATCACTAGTCATGTGGCTCGTTGCCCTGGAGTCTAAACACCAATTTTGGGATGAGCTTTTCTTGTGTTGATCTGAAGCACCTACTCCATTGTTGAGTGACTGTGTTGCTGTTTGTGACTTTAGCCCTCTGCTTAGGTGTTGGTGGAGACAGTTTCTGCTGTTCTGTTTTCCTTATATAGCAGTCTTTCTTTAAATGTGCCTCCTTTTTGCATCTGAAGCATACTATGGTTTCCCTCTTAAGAGCTTTGTCTGAGGTTTTCAGTGCAGTCTCATTACCCTGCTTTAGATCATTCTGCAGGTTTTCCTTTCTGTGCTGGATTTCATCCACAAGTCTACCTTTAACAAATTCCAGCTTCAGTTAAGCCTCTGGCCTTGTCTCCAGTGCATTGATGAGGGCAGTACAAGATTCAGGCATGCTGAAGAGGAGTAGGGCTACCATATGGCTGTCCTTTATATCTTCTCCAATGCTTCACAACTGTGCCACTACTTCCAACATGCCATTTATATGCTCCTGCATTTCACTTTCTTTGTCAAGTCTCATTTTGTATAGTTTCCTCAGTAGAAACAGTTTGCTATTCAGGCTAGTTCTCTCATGCAAGTTTTGCAATGCAATCCACATGCCTCTTGCTGTGATCCCACTTCTTATATGGATTAGGTGGTCATCTTCTACCAATAAACTTATTGCAGCCTTTGTTAACCTGTCCTTTTTATCCCATTCCTTGTGATTTGCTGTTGGTCTGTTTGTGGTAATCACCTCCCATACATCATCTTTAGACAGCAGCATTTCCACTTTAAACTTCCACAATTGGTAGTTCACATTGTTCAGCTTTCTTACTGAAAGTCTGAGCTCTGAGCTGCTTGCAATATTTGCTTCCCTCTCTTTCCCCTTTTGGGGTTTAGGCCTTCTTACTCACAGTCAGTAGGCCTCTCTGCCTGGGAATTTTCTTACACAGTCTGCACTCCTCCTGGGCTGCTTCTAGTCTTCAAAATTGCCTTGAAGATATCCTGGGCCCATAACCTATTGTAGAGTTAGCTCTTTGTTCAATAACACATAGCAGAAGTTTCTTCAAAACAAAACTTTAGTAAGAACACTAGACATGCTTCCATACTGTACAGACTGCATGGGACAAGATGGAGGACAGAGAGAGAAGAAGAGAGGAGAAAAGGAGGGGGGAACTGCTTCATCCCCTGACCCCCCCCCCTTCTGGACAAGCCCCATATTAAGCTTGCAGGGCTTACAATGGACTTTTACTTGTGACTGTTGCACAATCCAACAGCCCTGACCCTTTGGAGAAGGGTGGGGTAAAATGTTAATAAATTAAATCAATAAAACTGAATCTGGGTCCAAAATAGGGCCATGATAACAAATACTTCCTATGTGTAAAATGATGTGGCAGGGGGAGAAGAAAAAGAAACTCCTAACAAGGAACTCTGGGATATGTTTCATTGATGCCATGTAGATTAAAATTGCAGTCACCTCAAACATCCTAGTAAGTCATCCAACAATATGACAGGCTCTTAAGGAATCATTACTACCCATTCCTACAAGGTAATTAATTTGTTGCATATAATAATTCAATAGCTTCATACACAGCACAAGAAGAAAGCTAAATACCTTCCCTCCCCCCCCCCTTTTTTTTTTTTTGCACCATAGATAGGATTTTCCTGTTAATTTAGAGCAGGGGTGGGGAAACTCAGGCTCAGGGGCCAAATGCGGCCTACAGCAAGTTTTTATGTGACCCCTTTCCAGTTCTTGGATCTGGCCCTTGGATCCAGTTCTTACCTCCAATCACTAAAAACAGAGCTCAAGGGAAGGGAGCAGAGATGAGGTCATGTAAACATTTATATGGGCCAGATCCATCCTTTCCTTAAGTGCATCATCCCTTAAGCACCCCCACCCCACCTTCTGTGCAGCCCTCAGAGCTTGTGCAAGCTTTCAAAGTGGCCCACGGGAGGGAAAGCCCCATCCCTGATTTAGAGTTTATGAATGCGATCCAGCTCCCATTGAAATCAATGGCTAAACTCCCATTGACTTGTATGGAGCTGGATCACACTCTAGAAAGATAGCTTTGATAAATCAGACTGAAAGGGGGAATCTTGTTTGGAAGGTTGTGTTATTCCTATCTGGCCAAACCTATGAGGGCAAATCATGAAGCGCTAAGAGTTGCTGAAAATACTGGACCAGTAATTCAACTGGATTAAATTGGCACCCTATGACTGAAGGCAATTAGCACCCTATTACTGGAACTCTGGTGATTTACACCAGTTGAAGGTCTGACATGGGGTGATAATAAACGTGATGGGGACTCATTTTGACCCGCCTGGGCCAGAAACTCCCCTTCATGTTAACCAGCTGCCAGATGTGGGCCTGCTGGTCCCCTGGCCCAGGTAGGTGGCTGGCCCAGATGTGGTCTCCTGTATGATTCCAGACTCAGCCCAGGCCAAGGCTGCCAGGCAGGTCATAATGGGCCTGTGCATCTGTTTACGGTCCCATCCCCCACTGGAGATCGGGGGGCCACCTTGGTTGCCTTTGATTGGTTGCCATGGCTGCCTCACATAGTGGGGGGCAGGGTGCTGTGGGCGTGCTGGGAGTGGGGCCACTCAGCCGCATGTCTGTTTTGTTTTCCCGCCAGTGGGGTTGGCAGGGCATGTCTTTGGCTGGTCACAGCATATGTTTAATCTGTGCCCCAGCCTGACCCCAACAGGGGCAGCCCCCCATCCCAGAGCATGTAACCAATGTCGACATCCCCCGCAACTTTCAGCTCCAGACAAAGTGCTTCTAACAGCTCTTCTTCTAGGGTCCAGTGATAGGAATGGGCATGAGGAAAAGTGTGTCTCAGAGAATGGTTCTTTTCGGTGTCCTTTTTGGTGTGGTTGCTTTGCAAAGAATTGGTTTGGCTACTGTAGCAGTCGGAGGTTTGGAGTACCTGTGACTGATTCCCACCTCGGTCAGATTCACTGTATAAAGATGGGTCAGTCCAATATATTCCAACATTTTCACTTATAAGACCAGTAAAATCTTTCTAAGACCAATTACAATCTATGGGGGCAGGGAGATATCTCTAACTTGTAGAGACTTTTAGGCAGAGGACAATGTGAGGAAAGGGTTCCTTCCCAAGATTTTTTTCATCCAGGTCTGTTTCATCTGCCTTGATCTAGAAACCTTTTCTATAGGGGTGGGTATCACTTCCCCCATTTTACAGATGGGGCATCTGAAGAATGGTGAAGTAAATTGTCATGGTCGTGCTGCATCTTGGAGTGTTTCCATATATCCAAACCCCAACCCCACCCCTGCAGTAAAAAGGGGATGGACAGAAGCACATTCAAAATCCTGCACCAGAAATTCACACACGCTGCAAAATGTGGGAGTGCACCCACAGCACCGCTGGTGGAAGCAGTGGTTTCTTCACCAGTAGAAGCAGGCTAGCCTCACTGCTAATGTACTTCTGCTACTGGCAGCTCCCTCTTCCCCAATTATCAGATGTTCAGCAGGGAACCCTCACTCATACTGAATTGCTGTGGGCAGGTGGAAAGGGTCAAAGTTAGTCTGCTTCTAGCTCACTAGCTCCTCCTTACTACACCCATAGCTGGGAGTCCACACATAAGATTGGCTACACATGAAACCACTAGGCTATACATGTCCCCCATTGTTGAGGTGATCCCCATCAGTTCAGGGCTGGTGGATCCCACCCCAGCTTCTAGAGGCAGGGCCCAATCCCCGGGAAATGGCAGCAGAGAGAGGAGCAGCAGCTATAGGGGGGACAGGGAGAGTGGCAGCAGCATGGTGGGCAGTCCATCAGCCTCACAGTTCCAGTACTTCCCTTTGCAGGACATCACTGTGATTGGGGAGAGCAAGGCAGATGCTACTCCTGCGACGAGATGTCTGGTGCTGAGGCGATGGCTGTCCTTCCGTGAGCTGTGTTGCCACCATGTCCTGCCCCTCCCAGTAGCGCTGTCAGCGGTGCATCACCTGGTGTGGGCCAGAAGGCAGGAGGGGGGAAAAATTCCTCCATCTGGGTGCATTTTCAGTTGGTGAAGGTGGATGATCCCAGGGAGGTGAAGTGCACTTTGTGCCAGAAGGTGGTGAAGCATGGGCAGGTGCTCACCAACCTTGGCACAACTGCCATGGCGAGGCACCTGAATGGATGCCACATCACTGTTCTGCTAAGTGTCAGACAGGGGCAGTGGATGCCAGCGGGTTTCTGACTGCAGTGGCCAGCCATCCGCCTCCTTCAGCGAGCAAGCGTCCTGCTCCAACAGCTGCCTCTAGCAGCATGAGTGGAGCAGCAGAAGCAGCAGCAGAAGCAGCGTCAGACCACCATGGAGGAGCTGGGGTGGGGGCAGCTGGCAAGTCCATAGGCAGCTGCAGGACATGGAGGGTGGTGTAACTTTCAAGCGAAAGCCACACGTACATTGGGGGAAACGATCGCCATGGATGGGCAGCCCTTCTCCGTGGTCGGCGATATGGGGTTCAAGCACCTGATTGGCTTCCTGGCCCCACAGTTTAAGCTGCCCTCGCGCACCACCCCAGGATTTAAAGGAGCAAGTGAGGTAGCAGCTGCCAGGGCTGGGGCTGCCACTGCCCACTTCACCACCGTCCTGTGGTCGAGTCGAAATGCACAGCACGTCTACCTGGTGGTGACAGAGCACTGGTGGCAGGACCCAGAAGCAGCATTTCGCATTGGCAGGAGGGGTGGGGTCCCGAAGCAGAGTATAGGTGGGCCCAGCTTCAAGTGGAAGTCATGGACAGCCCCCTCATGTCCCAGAACTAGGGATGGGTGAACAGAATGCGGTTTGGATGTTCGGATGTTCGGTCGTTTGGTTCAAAACCCGAGTTCGGGTTCGATGGTTCAGTTCAGCCGAGTTCGGGTTCACCAAACTTGGCCGAACAGTCAAAAATAGCGCTATCGAAACCGAAACGAAACCGAAACCTAATTTTTGGCCCTGAAAAGACATTTTTTCTGCCCCCAAGCTCATCCAAACACAACTGAACTGTTTGGTTATTTGAGAGTTCAGTTCAGACATTTGGTTCGGACATCTGAACAGACCGCGTTCGGTTTGAACTCCGAACATCCAAACCGCGTTCTCCTATCCCTACCCAGAACATTGAGGCAGCACTGACTGCCATGGTGGGGGAGTTGTTCATACCAGGAGCACCCTTCACCAAGGGGTGCCTGGTAGGTGTCGGACACCGGGGAAAATACTGGGTACCAGATGTACCGGTATTGGATCTCCCAGGTACTGGATATACCGGTATTGGCATAGCAGATTTTTAACAATGGCTGCGGTACCGGATTTTTTACATTGCGACTATTGACTTCAATGGCCGCAATGTAAAAAATCAGGTACCACGGCCAGTGTTAAAAATCTGGTATGCCGGTACAGGTAAATATCAGATTTATCGGATTAAGTCAATACACCCAAATACCAGCAATATCAGATCTCAGGGGAACTGATATTCCCACCCCTAGTGTGTAGTGACTGATAACGTGGCCAATATACTGAGGGTAGTTCATGAGGGGGGCTTCATGGGCATCCCTTGCACCGCACACACCCTTCACCTTGGGGTCAGGGACACTCTGGGCTTGGGGAATAAGGGGATTGGGGCACGCACCCTTAGCTCCCTGATTGAGCAGAGGAGGAAGCTGGCCGGTTTCTTTAAACAGAGAGTGAAGGGCAGCTACCTCCTCCTGGCAAAGCAGGCAAAGCAAGGCTCCCCAGTACACCAGCTGGTGTAGGATGTGTCCACATGGTGGAATTCGACCTTCCTGATGCTTGAGCGGCTTCTCGAGCAGAAAACCGCCTTGCATCAGGTGCAACTGGTCACAGACAGTGGGGCACCTCCAGGGTACAATGGGGTGGAATGGGAGATCCTGGTGCACACGGTCTTCATTTTGAGACTGTTTCTCGCCATGACGGAGACCATTAGCTCCTCCACGGCCACCATCAGCCAGGTGACCCCTCTGATACACAGTCTCCTCAGGAGGCTGGAGGAGATTCTCCAGGGGCGGAATCGTGGCCCTCAGGGCAGGAAGTTGGCCGATGAGGTGGTTGACCTGGTGTACCAGCTGAAGGCAGAGATGAAGGCGCAGTTTGATGAGCTTCTGCAATGCAGGGAATATGTCTTGATAACCATGCTGGACCCCAGGGTCAAGGGCAGCATGGTATGCCAGACAGCACTCTATGGGCACTGGAAGGGTGATCTGATGGAGATGGTCTGGCTCCTGCAGGCAGAGCGGGTTCTTGAGAATGCACAGCAGCAGCAGCAGCAGCTGGATGCCCCTGGGGATGGTGGGAGCAGCCAACCCTTTCAGCCAGCAGGGTCTATTCCTGCCCCCAGCCGTAGCGGTAGCAGCACCAGCAGCAGGCTGAGCAGCAGCAGCACCCCTATTGCCAGCAGCAACAGCTCTTATGTTCAGGCCACTCTGGGGAACATGGGGTCGTGCACAATAGGGCAAGCAGCATGGCTGAAGGCAGTGGTGGAGGGAGTTATCAGAGGGAGAGTTATCAGAGGCAGAGTTATCATAGGGAGTACGACAGCATCTCAGCAGCAGTGGTGACCTACCTGGAGGAGGAGGAGTCATGCATCGATCCCAGCAGCGATCCCTTGGCCTACTGGGCCGGCAAGACCAACATGTGGCCGGCCCTGTCGAATGTGGCCAAGGGTCTGTTGTCCTGCCCACCAACCAGTGTCCCGAGCGAGTGGGTGTTCTCCATGGTGGGGGACATTTGCTCTCTGCACCACCTGAGACTGGGGGCCAAGTTGGTGGAGCAGTTGCTGTTCATTAAGGTGAACCTTCCGCTGCTGGGATACCCCAAAATTCCAAATGACATGGATTGATGATGCAGTGGCACACGCCATCTCATGCCAAGGGCAGTCTTGGGACGGAGCTCCTCCTCAATCTGGGCTGCTGCTGCTGTGCTGAGGTGCTGTCCCTCCCTTCCAATGGCTGGCACCCGCCCTGCCCCTCTCTCTCTCTCTCTCTCATACTAGATGACCTTGGCCAGCTTATCTGATTGACCTCATGATGCAGGGTGGCATTGGGAAACTATAAGTCTGCCAGCCGGCTTCTATCTAGATGATTTCGGCCCACAAATCTGACTGCCTCTCTCTCGGACTACACAGTCTTCGCCAGCCTATCCGAGTGCCCTGCCAAGGTCCCAGCCTACCTTCCCTACTGCCTCTCATGCCACGCTGCCTGTCTGCCCGCCCAGGTTGCAAAGCTTTGACCCTGCCTTAGTCTGCTTACCTCTCATGCTACGCTGCCTGTCTGCCTGCCAAGGTTGCAAAGCTCAAACCCTGCCTCAGTCTGTCTTCCTCTCATGCCACACTGCCTGTCTGCCTGCCTGCCTGCCCAGGTGGCCTAGATCAAAGGCTGCCTCAGTCTTCCTTCCCATGCTCATGCCACGCTGCCTGTCTTCCTGCCTGCCCAGGTGGCCTAGATCAAGCCCTGCCTTAGTCTGCTTTCCCATGCTTATGCCATGCTGCCTGTATGACTGCCTTCCCAGGTGGCCAAGATCGAACCCTGACTCAGTCTGCCTGCTTCTCATGCTACGCTGCCTGTCTGCCTGCCCAGGTTGCCAAGCTCGAACCCTGCCTCTACCTACCTTCTGCTCATGCCAAGGTGCCTGTCTGCCTCCCCTGGCAACCCTGGGTCATGTGCCCCACTGGCCTGGTAATAGCGCTAGATTATGTCAGGGCTGCATTCTTGCACCTGCATTGTTTAACTTCTATATAAACAATATTGTGGTTTCCCTTGCATCAACTGATTTCTACCCTCCTAAGCTTGGAGACCGCAAAATACCTGTGTGACTCTATGCGGATGATGCAGTTATTCTTTCGCAAACTCCTATTGGTCTCCAACGAAGCATGTCCAGATTTAAACAATTCTGCCATGAGAATAAATTACTCGAAAACCAAAGTTATGGCAGTGAGACAAGCTAAGAAAACCTTTTTTTCTTTTTCAAGATTTTTTGTTTTAAAGTAATTATTTGCAGTCCAACAATTGCATATAAATTTTACAAAAAAACTACAATCCCAGACAACACCTGGGTATTTTTCTCCCAGCTTAAACACTGCTTAGGAGTTAACTCTAACCACCAGTTAATCCTCCTTACTCCCCCTATCTTGTTCTCTTCATATTCTTTGACAAACACACATCAGATATAGAAGTCAAAAAGGTATGATCTTTCATCTGGAGAAAACGTTTTTTCCTGCATAACTCCTAGGTAAGGGAGCCACCAAATCTGTAATTTTTCCATCTGGTCCTGTAATTTCACCATCAGTCTTTCCATAGAGAAAACAAACCACACCTGACTCAGCCATTCCCCTTCAGAGAGGGGGATTTCTGATTTCCAATTCTTTGCGATTACATTAATTGCCGCCAAGGTAAAAATTGTGCAAGAATCTCTCACTTTCCTCATTATTGATTGCTTTGGATATAAACCCAAAAGGGCACTCTCTGGGCTAAAAGGGATTGGGAACCCTGCCATTTCTTCCATATATCCCCATACCAATCTCCACAAACTTTGTACCTTGTGGCAGGCCCACCAACAACGCAGATATGTTTCATCTTCCCCACATCCCTGCCAACACTTACCCGTTTTCCCTGTCTCCACATGCTTAAATTAAGCCGGTATCATGTAGTATCTTAATGTGAGCTTCACTTGAGTTTCCCTTGCTTCCAGAGAAGAGGCACAAAGATAATCTCATTCACTTGAGAATCCTCAAAGTGCTTGCCTAAATCCTTCTCCCAGCTGCCTATGTATCTCAGCTCCTTTCTATACCATAATTTCTTTAATTCTCTGTAGATCCTACCCAACCTGCCCCTATTACTTGCTCTTTTGTATAATTTTTTTTCAATTTTATGGGGTTCCCTACTATATTCGTTAATGTGCCCTGGCTGTGTAAAACCACTCCTCAATTGGAGATACTGAAAGGGGTCTATTTGTGTTTGTATTTTTTCTTACAGAGCCTCCTGTGTAATAAAGGTTCCGTCATCGAATAGGTGTTCCACTCTGAGAATCTGTTTTTGATGAAGTGTAGCTCTAGTGCTAGCTGCCGTATTATGTTGTGTTAAAATCCTAAGGTCAATGGGAGAATATGATGAGGCTTCCGTTGAGCCTTTGATTTTTTTCAGAATTAACTTCCAGTTTTTCCATGCCACGTATGCAAACGGATGTTACCTCGATACTGATCCCTCTATTTGACCTGTATCCACTAAATGGTTCTTAGGAATGGGCGAACGCGGTTCGGAAGTTCGGAGTTCGGCCCGAACTTGACCTGTTCGGATGACCGAACCCCAACCCGAATCCGAACACAAACTGACTGAACCGAACCAAATTCCAAACATTGAAATGACTGAACAGTTCAATCAGTTTGGATCGCATTCAGGTGAGTTTGGATGGCAAAAAAAGGTTCACTGGAAGGTCAAACGTGACAGGGAGGGGTAGTCACTGAGGAGCAGACTTCCAGGCACCAGGGGAGGAGAGGCTTGCAAGAAATGAAACTATCTGCCTCCCCCCTTCCCAACACCTTCTGAGCTAGTCACTGTTCCTGAACAGCAGGCATTTCAGAAGGCTCCCTCTCCCAGCATTTCCCATCTCCCCAATCCATTGCAATCCTCCTCCCATTTCACCCATCCAACCCATTTACCCCCATATTCTCATTCATTTATTTAGCTTAGCTTAGATAGACTTAGGGTGAAAATAGACATGATGCTAACCACCCTTTAACCACCCTTGGTGGTCATTTATGCATGTTGCAGGCTGCATAGGGCACCAATACAGCCCTGCAACATGCATAAATAACCACCAAGGGTGGTTAAAGGGTGGTTAACGTCATGTCTGTTTTCACCCTTAGTGGTTATTTTTTGTTTTTACCCCTCCCTGTGTTCAATTTTCCTTCCTCCCTCCCCCCTCCATTGAATCCTTTCCCTCTCTCATATATTCCATCTCAGATTCCCTTCCCTTCCCCTGTTTTTTCATTTCATTTCAGTTTTGTACTGAAATTAAACTTAAACCTTAAACTGTAACCTTGTGTTGTTTGTGATTCCCCCATCCCAGATAGATAGATAGATAGATAGATAGATAGATAGATAGATAGATAGATAGATAGTACAGATAGTAGACAGTTGTAGGAGTTAGCTTAGTGATAGAGATAGCGTTAGTGATTTAGTTTTAGTGTTTGTAGGAGTAGGCCTGTGTACTTATTAGATAATCGATTTAGTTCATAGCATTTAGAACAGTTAATAGCAGTTAGATTCAGTGTAGATAGATAGATATAATATTAGATAAAAAAATTAAATTAAAAAAACCCATATAAAAAACAAATAAAAAACAAAAAAAAACCCATATAAAACCAAATAAAAAACCATATAAAACACACACACACACACACCATAACAAAACATTTCCTGAACGGCTGAACCTGAACCAAATGGCTGAACCGAATGGCCAAGTCCGAATGTGGCGAACTAACCGAACGGACGAACCGAACAGACGAACCAAACGCAGCCGAACCAAACGGTCGAACCCGAACCGCGATCTGTTCGCCCATCCCTAGTGGTTCTTGAAGTTTCCTATCTTTAGGCGAGTTGCTTCTAGCTGGGTCCACTTATGTTGTTCTGAATTGTGATACCAAGCTTTAAGTGCGCTCAGTGTTGCTGCCTTATGGTAAAGCCCAAGGTCTGGGAGGTTTAACCCTCCCATTTCCTTAGATCTCATCAATATTTATTTCTTTATTCTACGCTTTTTGTGAGACCACACTACATCTGCAACCAACTTATCCACCTGGGCAAAAAAAGAGTCAGGTAAGTGAATTGGCAATGCCATCATTGGATATAAAAGTTTTGGAAGGGCAATCATTTTAAATAGATTGATCTTTCCCATCCAGCTACAGGCCAAATCTCTCCATGATGCTGCTTGAACTTTAAGTTTTTGTAATACTTCTGGGAAATTCATCTTGTATAATTTTTTTAGATTCTTGGACAAATTCACCCCCAGATATTTAATGCTTACTTCTTGCTCTTCAAATGGTAATTTAGCTCTTATTGCGTGAATTTGTTCCTGATCTGTGCCATAAATCAGTGCGTGAGATTTTTCATAGTTAATTTTGTAGCCTGAAACACTACTGAAGCACTCTATCAGGTTCTTCAAGGCTGGTACTGAGTTTAGTGGATTGCCTATGAAAAGAATCCTATCATCTGCAAAGAGCGTGATTTTTGACTGCTCTCTGCCAATCATTATTCCCTTAATTTTTTCCTCTTGCCTAAGTGCACAAGCCAACCCCTCCAGAGCGAGATCAAACAACAAAGGCGACAGTGGACAGCCCTGTCTCGTTCTTCTTGACAGTTTAAAAGAGGTCAGTGAGTTGTTATAGATATACATACTGGATTTTTGGTCACTATATATAGTCGTTATCCAGCTAAGATAATTGCCTCCAAAACCCATTGCCTTCATTAACTGAAAAAGATATTGTGCCTCCGCCCTGTCAAAGACCTTGTCCACATCTACTGAGACTATTACGGCCGGTTTCCTCATTTTACTGAGGTAATGCATTATATTGACCACTTTACGGATGTTGTCTGTCCCTAAACGTCCCGGGATGAACCCCATTTGATCCTGATGAATCAGCTCGCTGATTATTGCTGCCAGTCTGTTGGCCAGGCATTTGGCAAATATTTTATAATCATTATTTAGTAAAGAAATGGACCTGTAACTTCCACACTGGTTTAAAGGGCAGCCTGGTTTTGGAATAACCACTATCCTCGCCTCATAAAAAGTAGGCGGCATAGTTTTTCCCCTCAAGATGTGATTAAAGGCATCTGTTAATGGTAAAGCCAATTCACCAGCGAAACTTTGATAAAATTCAATGGGGAACCCATCAGGACCTGCTGCTTTATTCTTTGGCATATCTTTAATTACTGCCGTGACTTCCTCAATGTTGATTAATGAGTTTAGGAAACTCCTTTGAGTTGCATTGAGTTTAGGTAGTCTATACTTTTGTAAAAAATTGTCAATTGTATCTTTTTGTGGGTTGGTAGTGATATATAGTGATGCATAGAAATTTTTTAATTCCTCTTTAATTTCCTTTGGGTCTTTTAAACATGTACCATCTGTCTTTTGAATTTCTTTAATAAAATGTTTCTGGGTAGCCTTTTTGTTAACCTCACTAAAGCTCTCCCCGATTTATTGTTTTGATCAAAATATCTGCATCTGATCAACTTCAATTTCCTAGTAGTTTTATTAATTTCTTCTGTGTTAATAGCTTCTCTCACTTTTAATAATTCTTTGTGTAACTTCAGGGAGGGATTCTGTTTTAACTTGACTTCTGCCACTTTTAGTTGTTCAAAAAGTCCCTTTAAGACTTTCCTCTTCTTTCTCCTGATCATAGCACTTAAAGCTATAATGTTCCTTCGGGTCACCGCTTTGGCAGCTTCCCATAATGAGCTTGGGGAACTCACTGAGCCTCTATTTAACTCAAAGTAAACTCTAATATTCTGGTTTAGTTGTTCGTTAAAAAACTTATTATTGCATAACATTCTGTCCATTTGCCAGTGAGACCCTCTCTCCCGTGCTCCCCCTGGTGTCCATTCAAAGAGTGCTGTCAGCCCATGATGGTCTGATAATGCTTGATGCAGAACGTTTACTTTCCAACATAGCCCAGCTTCTCTTTGTGGAACTAAAATATGATCGATCATGGAGAAGATTCTATGAGGGATGGAGCAGAACGTATATTCTCTTGCCCGCTGGTTCTGGTGCCTCCATATATCTATCAGACCACTATCAGTTAGAAATTTACTTATCCCCATTTGCCAATTCTTTAACTTTTTGGAACTTGAGAGGTCCCGCCACGTAAGTGGCGTATTCAAATCTCCCTGTATGATTAATCTCTCTCCTGCATGTTCCAGAATTTTTGGGATGAATTGCTGGAAGTACTGGAGGGTACTTTCATTAGGGGCATATAAATTAACCAACCTAGTTTCTTCTCCATTTAAAATCCCTTTCACCAGTAGAAATCTACCCTCTCTGTCCTTGATCGTCTTTTGAGGATTAAAAACACTGGGAGCCATCACTTCAATTAGTACTCCCACTTTTTTCTTTGTAGCACATGATGCAAACATCTCACTTAAAATTTTGTTTTTAAATCTATGCAGATCTTTCTCTAACAAATGGGTTTCTTGCAGGAAAAAAACATCACACTGTGCCTCCCGCAAATGATCTTTCACCCTCCTGCACTTTACTGGGGAATTAAGTCCCCTTACATTCAAGGTAAGTGTCCTGATAGTACTAGCCATCTTGAGTTATCCATTGGTTGTTTCCTGGGCTATAATTGATGCTAACCAATTCCTTCCCCACCATTCTTTGGCATAAAGATTCCCCTACTCGTGGGCTTAAATTTCTTTCCCTCTTTGGCTGATTCTCCCCATTGTTAAGCTCCCTTATCCGGTAGCTTGCTTGACTCCTCTGTTTCGGTGTCTGTCCCCTCCTACTCTGAACCTTCGATTGACCCTTAACCTAACTCTAACCCCTAACTGTCCTCCCCCCAACCCCCATCCTACTACGTTCCTCGTTTTGAGGAAGGCTTGCTCTGTGGGTTGCCCCGAACCGCTTCCCCCCTCCCCCCTTCCCCTTTGTGATAACTGAACCAGCAGGTTATGCTCTAGGTATCCTCACAAGGATTCCTAGTTTTCTTTAAATTTTTCTCCGCTTGTATGAAGGTTGGCAGCCAAACTGTAACCTGGGCATATTCACTTCTCTTATTGCTCTTATCTTTCCCCTGCTTTAAATCCCATGAAAACATAGTAGATCAAACAAATAGCATTAAGTTCAATACTATTACCCACAGCATCCTCGCCAACACCCCATTGTCAATTGTTTTTCACTTGGCTCAGACAGTCAGTCTTTAAGAAGATCTCGAGTTCTGCTGGGTCTTGAAAAAATTTGCTCCTTCCCTTCCAGAATATGGATATGCGTGCTGGAAATTGCAATTGCAACTGTAATTTTCTTTCATGCAGTATTGCGAAAAATGTTCCCCATTTTCTCCTTGTAACCGTTGCTGCCGAATAGTCTGGGAAGATCCTGATCTGATTATTGCGATACTCCATTTTCTGCTTGTTTCTTGCCATCCTCAATATTTTTTCTTTATACTGGTAGTCTTGGAACTTTACAATGATTGTACGAGGGTTCTCTCCCTCCTTAGGCCGCTGCCTGGCTGTTCGATGAGCTCTTTCTATCTTAGCAGAATGCAGAGCTGGTTCTTCAGGAAAGACTGCTGTCAGCACCTCTGTTATTAGTTCTCTTGGGCCACCTCGCTCCAGGCCCTCTTGCAGGCCTGAGAATCTTAAATTGGATCTCCTTGAATGGTTTTCCAAGTCTTCTGTTTTATCTAAAAGATAGTCCAGGGAGTCCTTCTTTTTTTTTTTATCTGGTCCTCATTCTCTAATGAGTGATCTTCCATAGTTGTAATTCTGGCCTCAGCAGTATCCATCCGTTTTGAGAGGCCCTCTAATTTTTTATATTAAGGTCTGTGACTGTTTGCAGTTTATTTATCTTGCCTGCCAGTTTCTCCCGTGCTTGGGCTGCTGCAGCTAAATCCTTTCTTAGTTCCAGGATTAATGTTGCTAGCTCCCCACCTGAGCTGGCATTCTCCACTTCCCCCCGATCCGTCTGACATGTTGCATCTGCCATATTGGGAGGCTCCGCTGTTGCCGCTGCCTTTAGGCCTGATCTTGTTTTTAGCTGGTAAAATCGCTCAATTGCGGTTTGCTTGTTCTTTTTTCTTTTCCTGCTGGCCCCTCCAGGCATTTATTTGCTTAGTTCTCGCTGCTGCGCTGCCATTAATGATCCTTTAAAGCGGGTTTCTCGGGACTCGCGGAGGGAGCGTCGCTTCACCACAGCTGCTAGGTAGCACACATGCCCTCTTCCATCTTCCCTAAGAAAACCTTTCATTGGCGAATTGAAGATAATTTAATTGAGCAGGTTTGATCCTACAAATATCTGGGAATCATTTTTGCAGGCAAATGTAGCTGGCATGTTCACTAATCTTCAGTCCTTGAAGTGGTTCGCTCATCAGTAAATAGTATCCAGAGCTATTATTTCAGCTATGGGGGTAAGTTAGTCCATCCTGCTTTATGTTTGTTCAAAGCTAAGGTCCTGCCCCAATTATTATATGCAGTTGAAATCTGGTGTTTTCACTACAGGGGGGAAATGGAGTGTATCCAAAATCAGTTCCTTCAGTCTATTCTGGGACTCCCCAAGGGAACTCCTCAGACTATTTTAAGAGCAGAAACCTTATTCTCATCTATTAAGGTAAAGCCTTATATTTGATAATCAAGTTTTGGCTGAGGCTGAACTTATTTCTCCTAGACTCTGATTCTTTGCATTCTCTACTAGTGAAATCTGGTGTGAGTGATGTCTGGAACAAAGAGATTGAGCAAGAAGTTGCTAGGTTGGGACTCTCCAAAGGCCTTCTGGCCCCTCTGGGCCTCAAGGCTGCTGGGGTGCTTATTAATAAGAGAATATTGGACCAGGAAATCCAATCTGAATCTGCCTTAATAGTAAACCAGAAGGTGACCCTATTATATTTGGAGATTCAACTCTACTCAAAGTCCAACCAGTACCTTTTTGTATGGACTGATGCCAATCTGAGACATGCTTTGACTCTTTTTATAGTAGAACTCTACCCTTCTGCCATCTTAGAGGGCCAATATAGTAAGACTCCAAGGGAACACAGATATTGTATCCACTGCTCGAATCGACAACCTGAGTCAACCAAGCATGTTTTCTTTTTCTGCCCTTTTTACTCTGAAATTTGGGGAAACTATTTAGCTCCTTATATAAGAAACTCTCATGAATGGCAAGATGACACTCTATTATTCATGTTTTTGTCTGGTCTTGATTCCGATCATTCCAAGCGAGTAGCTTGGTTTTGTTTCTTGGTACTAGCTCTTAAGACAGCTGTTTTAAATGGATAAGACACTGGAACCCATTTTCTAAAAGTGTGGTATGTATTTACGTTTATTTCAGAACAACATTTCCTCTGTCTGTTTATTTAAAATTGTCTATGCATAATTCTCATGTATAGCTCTTTGGCATTGTAATAACCCAAGTTGTTGATCAATAAACATTTAATTTGAATTTTTTTAAGTCCAGGTGGCCTAGATAAAACCCTGCCTCAGTCTGCCTGCCTCTCATTCCACACTGCCTGTCTTCCCACCCACCCAGGTGGCCTAGATCAAACCTTGCCTCAGTCTGCCTGTCTCTCATGCTACGCTGCCTGTCTGCCCACCCAGGTTGCCAAGCTCGAACCCTGCCTCAGCCTGCCTTCTGCTCATGCCAAGGTGCCTGTCTGCCTGCCCTGGCAACCCTGGGTCATGTGCTCCACTGGCCTGGTAATCGCTGATGTCTGGTGGTCCATGGGTGGTCTCCCCTTGCAAATCCAAATGTGCCCATGCAATCCTGCTGCTTCAAATCCTACCATCCTGGCTCCATGGGTGCTGTGCACAGGCAAATCCTGCTGCTGTCTCTGCTGTTCCATGGGTTCTGTGCCTGATCAATCCAATGTCTGCTGCTGCTGCCAATGTTGCCTCTGCTCTCTGTGCCACGGGTTCTGTGCCTGGGTAATCCAATGTACGCTGCTACTGCCAATGCCACCTCTGCTGTCTGTGCCACGGGTTCTGTGCCCAGGAAATCCAATGTCCGCTGCTGCTGTCAATACCGCCTCTGCTGTCAGTGCCATGGGTTCTGTGTCCAGGCAATCCAATGTCTGCTGCTGCTGTTGGTAATACATGTGAGCCATTTGCTCCTCAATCTTGTAGACGGCCATAGCTCGGATGAGAGGGCTGGTGTCTGAGGGCTGGATGAACAATGGGGCGGAATGGGAGATCCTGGATCACACACTCTTCATGCTAAGACCGTTCCTGGACTGGTGTTCGCCTATCTCTTAGGACCGACTGACCCATGTTCAATGGCTGTTCCTATGGAACCCTTCTCCACTTCGGCCATAAAAGTTCTTCAGCCACTCCAGCCCCAGGACCCACCATCAGGGTTCTAGGGCCTACGTTCCTGTCAGGGAGGGCTGTCGTTCCACTTCATCCAGAAGCTGCCACTCTAGTCTGAGGACCCACCCTCAGAGTTCTGGGGCCGTCATTCCTCTCATGGGGACCCATCATTCCACAGTATCCAGAAGCTGCCACTCCAGACCCAGGACCCACCATCAGGGTTCTGGGGCCATCATTCCACTCACAGGGAGCTGTCATTCCACCTTTTCTTTAGGAGGTAGCAACCATCTGTTCGTGCCCAAAGCAACTGTCCACCACCATGGCATGCCTGTCCTGATGGCCTTGAGCTCCTCTCTAGGCTAAGAAGCACTCTCCCTTTCAGAGTGACAGTTCCATCTAACCCTTTTTAAGGATATAACACAAGTCCATGCAGGGATGGAACACAGGGTGACGTGGTGAGAATGATGAGAGCCAGCGCGAAGAACCTTTATTTACGAGGTAGCAACCTGCTGCTCATGGCCCAAGCAACTGCCCACCACCATGGCATGCCTGTCCTGATGGCCTCGAGCTCCCCTCTAGGCTAAGAAGCACTCTCCCTTTCAGAGTGACAGTTCCATCTAACCCTTTTTAGGGATATAACACAAGTCCATGCAGGGATGGAACACAGGATGACGTGGTGATAATGATGAGAGACAGCACGAAGAACCTTTATTTACGAGGTAGCAACCTGCTGCTCATGGTGTGAGAGAGAGAGAGAGAGAGAGAGAGAGAGAGAAAACACCTCCCCACTGCTAGAAGGAGAGACAGACAGGATCCCACCCATGCTGTCACCTGCAGTATATGGCCAGAGAGAAAGAGAGAGGGGGAGAGAGAGAGACTCCTTGCTAGAATGAGAGAGATGGGGTGGAGGGGGAAATGTGTATCCAGCTCAAGCTGTCACCTGCCAGAACCAGTGAGAGATCTCATCTGTTCTCATGCTCAATGCCCACATCCAGGAGCAAACCTACCAGAATGAGACACACAACAAAATTATGTGCCCCTGCCTGTGTGCATCCTTGTATCACCTGTACCTCCCTGTACCACCTATCGCATGATTGAATGAAGTGGGCCCAGTCAAGCACTAATTCTAGGAACATCATTCAACTCCCATGGGCTGTCATTCCACTGCACCTGAAGCAGTCATGCCAGTCCCAGGAATCATCATCAAGATTCTGGGACCATCATTCCAGTCACGGGGGGCTGTCATTCCATTCCACTGCATCCAGAAGAAGCCAATCCAGTCCCAAGAACCATAATCTGGGTGGTGCTGCTGTTTGTGCCTGACTGGCCAGTGGCCACTGGCGCCCACCCACCAGCTTCCCCCCCCCAGCCTACTCCTCCTCAGCCACCTGCTGATGCCCGCTGCTGCAACTGAAATGTCCCCTCTGCCTACCCACCACCTGCTGCCAAAGAGCCTCTCTCTCTTTCTCTCTGGCACCCCCTCACAGGAAATATGATATTCATGGCTAGCTGCTCTACCAGGGGCACTGTCTGCAAGCCTTCTGCCCCCCCCCCCCAGGCGATCTTTCTATGAGCTGAACACACCTCTCCACTCGAGGGCTTCAAAGGGACCAACCAACAAATGTAACCAAATATTATATATCACAACTCGGCTTCCCAAGGCTTCTCCCCCATGCAGCGATCTGTCTGTGAGAGCAGGCAGTGCACCTACCAATGCCCGCTTATGCCTCTGCTAGACTGCCACAGCCTATCTCTCTCTTTGGCACACCTACACAGACAAAAGTCCTACCCCTCCTGGGGGGTTGCCTGCAAGTTGAGACCCTGCTTGCACATCTTGGGGCTAATACATGTGCTGCTGCTAACAGGTAGAGATCTGACAAGCTGTATATACAATGAGATTCTGCCACCTGCCAGAAGCAGCACAGAGGGATAAAAGATTGGACACAGGTCAAACAAAACTGGTAACAGCAAATATAACATTTATAAAAACTTTTTAAACACATACATAACAACTTTATAAAGCAAAAAACAAACATTAATATATATACAAAGAAAGGAAAATAAATTAGGGGTCTGTGGGCCTGTCCCCCGGAACGTGGAGGAAATGAGAAAGGGGTGTGCGGGTCCCAGGGCTGGCAGCACGTCCTCCTCCGCCTCATAACCATGTTGCCGGGCAATGTCAGGGCCCCCACCAAGGATGCCTTCTATTTTTCTACTGACTGGCGGTACAGTTTGAAGTTCTACTTTTCAGTGCAGAGGTACTTTGTGTACGCCTTCAACTTGCACTTCTTTGCTTGGAGCTCCTCAAACTGTACACCAGCTGGTCCTCCATAGTGCGGGTTTGGACCCTTAACTCATCCAAATATTTGTTTGTGGGCCTCTCCAGCTTTGCCTGAAAGGCCCTTGTCTCATGGCTCTCCTCCCAGGGGGCTGGAGACTCCTCAGCAGAGCTGGAGGGGGAAGGGCTGTGGTGGCGGCGCGTCTGCCGGGCCTTCCCCCCTTCCTGAGCGGGCTGTTCCTCCTGGAGTGGTCCCTGCTGCTGCTGCACCTTCCAACCTGAGAAGGACCATGTGCCACCTCAATTAGGTGGACGTTCTCAATGTGGGCGATGAGCCCAGATGTGGTCCCCTGCAGCCCTCTTTTTATCTTTTTGTCACAGATCTAAAGAACATGAAAAGATAGGAACATAAGAAGTGCCATACTGTGTCAGACAAATGGTTTATCAAGCCCTGCCTGCATTCTGTCTCCACAAGTGGGTGGCTGGCCAATCTCTCTCCCTGCGGGGGACTTCCTAACAGGTCATAGGACAATCCATTCCCTGTTGTTCCAGCCCCCATGCCTTACCTTGCATTCGGCAAATCTGCTTTCAGGCTGTAGTAGTACTGCCAGACCGCGGACCTTGTCGGCCTGGTTTCGAGTCACTCAGGCTGTGTCTGTGACCTCCGCCATGATGGGGTTCTGGGGCTGGCACCAGCAGTGGCATCATCATCACCCTCTCTGAAACAGGAACAAATAAACAACACTGAAATAATATCATGCATTTATGGTAATGCCCTGGCTGGCAAGTGTCTGGGTGGGTGCTTCGGCTCGTGCCTGGCTGCTGGAAGAGCTCCCCCATGGCGGACCCAAAAATAAATAATCAACAGCTAATCGCACCAACGAAACAGCAAGTGTTCTCTGTTACAAAGTATTTAATAAGACTAGTAAATGGTCTTGAACACATAGGTCACACCAGCAAAATCTGCGATACAATACTCAATTGCAGACTGGAGAACTCCTCCTCTCTCCCCAGTAAATAGATCTCAGCCCAACATTTTGCTAACAGAAATAGCTTCTTCAGGGGTTCTTTCCATTCCCAGGACCTGGCTGGAAACCACAAAAGTGCCAATTCTCTTACCAGAGAAAACTGTTTCTCCCTTTCACTCTTCTTGAATTCACTTAGCCCTCCGATGTTAACTCAAGATTCTTTCTTTATCTTTCTCAAGGAAAAAGGTCCTCCTTGAGCAATCCAATGTCTGCTGCTGCTGCCAATGTCGCCTCTGCTGTGCTACGGGTTCTGAGACCGGGCAATCCAATGTCTGCTACTTGATGTCCACATAATTCACCCTGGGCAAGGCTTGACCAATTGGCAGTAGAGCTTCTTGAGTTCTGTTGAGTACGAGCCAAGCCTGCAACACCCGGCCAAGTGGGGGCGCTGCCAGCCACCAAGCCTTGACCGGGCCCCTGCTGCTCCACCCATGCCAGCCAGCCAGCCTGCAAGCAGGCTCCTCTTGGCTATTTCCTCACCTGCCTCAGTGATGATGCTGGATACCTCCTCTAAGTCCAAATAGCTGTCTGTGTCCAACAGGAACAGAGCCGGCTGTCACTGTTCAATGCTTTAAGCAAGTAAGGACCCTCCACGTGGGAGCTGTCATTCCAATTCATCCAGAAGCTGCCACTCCAGCCCCAGGAGCCACCTTCAGGATTCTGGGGCTGTCATTCTGCTCACGCGGAGTTGTCATTCCACCACATCAAGAAACAGCCAGCCACTCCTGACAGGACCCACCATCAGGGGTCTGGGACCTACGTTACAGGCAGGGAAGAGGCCCAGCAAGGGCTTGGTGGCTGGCGTGGCACCCATACAGGGCCGGGCATTTCAGGCTGGCATCATACTTGCCAGATCTCAACCAACTCTCCTTCAAATTGGTCAAGTAGCCTTGCCCGGTGGTGATTCACATGGCCAGTCAGCCAGCCACCACCTGCCATGATGGCTACTAGAAATGGAGATCCCAGCCAGCATAGAGCAAGCAGAACTCAAGGCCTGTCAACCTGGGGTGCCAAGCGCCAAGCCTTCCCAGTCTCTGCTGTTGGGTCTCTGATGACCTGCCATGCCACCACGGGCACCCCTGGGGGTCCCTGGAGCACCCCAAGCCTTGTGGTGGAACCAAACTCCGCCGAACCGAACAACAGAACCTGAACTCATTTCCCAAACTGAACGACTGAACAGCTGAACCCAGTTCTGTTCGCACATACCTATGACTTACCTTTATTAAATTCGTGTTGACTCTGCCCCATTAAGCCATATTTGTCAGCATGCCCAGCAATTCTGTCCTTAATGATGGTTTCCACCATTTTGCCCAGCACAGACGTCAAGCTTACTGGTCTGTAGTTTCCAGAATCGCCTCTGGATCCCTTCTTAAATATCGGGGTTACATTTGCCACCCTCCAGTCCTCTGGTACAGTGGCAGATTTTAGTGACAGGTTACAAATTACTAACAGTAGGTCTGTGATTTCATATTTGAGTTCCTTCAGAACTCTTGGGTGTATGCCATCTGGCCCTGGTGACTTATTAGTATTCAGTTTGTCAATTTGCCCTAGAACATCCTCCAATGTCACATTGATTTGTATCAGCTCTTCCAAGTCCTCGCCTACAAAGCAAGGATCTGGTGTGGGTACCTCCCCAAAATCCTCCGCAGTGAACACTGAAGCAAAGAGCTCATTCAGCTTCTCTGCAATGTCCTTATCCTCCCTGAGTGCCCCTTTTACTCCCTTGTCATCTACTGTCCCAACTGACTCCCTAGCAGGCTTCTTGCTTCTGATGTATTTGAAAAAGTTTTTGTTGCTGGTTTTTGCCTCTTTAGCAAGCCTCCCTTCAAAATCTCTCTTGGCCTGCCTTATTAACACTTTACATTCCTTGGTAAGTTATTAAGTAAGTGGTAACACTTACTTCCTTGGTAAGCCTTGGGGCAAACCACTGCAGCTGCCAATCCTCGGGTTGGTGGAAAGGACTGGTCACATGTGCAGCCCTCCCCCCATAACCTAGGCATGAGGGCTTATGTCACAGGTCCCTCCGTGCCCTGGGTCGGCCCGAGCAGCTATTCACAGGGGAGAGGACTCCCGGCAGAATGCTGCTCAGCAAGATTGGGCCCCAGCAGGAGCTACTGCGAAACAACTGATGGGGGTCCCCATTTGCACCACCAACAACTGTTTGGTAGTTCAGGTGCATGCACCAAACAGATGATGGAGGGGCCAAGAGTGCCCCCGATCAGCTGTTTGGCAGGATGGGTTATTCCACCAAACAGCTGATCAGAAGGTTGGGGTGCGTGTGCTCCTCCAGCCCCCACCAACCAGCTGTTCAGCAGGGCCAGGGTGTGCACACTACTCTGGAACCCAGATCAGCTGTTCAGCAAGGCCGGGGTGAGCGTGCTTCTCCAGTTCTGGCCCCTCTTCAGCTGTTTGGCAGGGCTGGGGAAAGCATGGGGGCTCAGTCCTCTGACCTCACCTAGAGGCGGGGCATGGCAGTCACAAACTGATGGGAGGGAGACATTCACCCGCTTTAGCCCAGGTGGCTGGGCCTTAGCTTAGGCTGCATCTCCGACCTCTGCTGCCCAACACATCCCATAGTGGCTGGAAGCCTGTCCCAGGACAGATGCGGGTAGACATCAGGCGGTGACAGAACAAACTTGCAAGTGAGTCCCAGGCTAAGGCGGGGTCCCCAGCCTTAGCCTGGTGCTAGTCTAACTGTTATCAGCCTTTGGCTTCTGTCCCTGCCCAATTGGACTGACCTCCCAATGAAATCTTCTAATTGGATTCTTCAACTCTGTTCCTGGTTGCCTATTGGAACCTACTCTGATCTGATTCTTCTTTCTCCTGGACTATCTATCCACACCCTGAAGAACCTCTGACGTGTTTTGTGTGAACAAATGTGCACATAAACATGAAAATTCAAGGAGCTACTGTCACGTGTAGAGAAACTCTTGGTGACTGATAAAGCAAGTGAACCCAAGCACCTAAGATTCAGCTCTGTGATTGTACCATTAAAGCACTTTTCCTCTCTGGACTAGATAGATGCTATCACACTACGTGTTACACCTGAAAGGACTGCAGGATGAGCTACAAGGGGCTAAGGCCTACACAGAGGATGACATCATCAATCATCATCATCATCTTTGTCCTTTATAAAGGATACACAGAGGCTAATAAGACTCTTGGCCTCGATATTTAGCAACACCTTATTCCTCACCTAATTAAAGCAGCCTGCACTAGCTGCCCTGCCATTGACTACTCCATCACCATCAGGGAACAGCTCAGAGCATCATTTTGCAAGCATTGAGCACCTACGATCCTTGTTGTGTAAATCTGAGATCCTGGGACTCAAACCAGAAGTGTTGCTGCTCTGGGGCAACAGCTAATTTAGCCCTACCACGCCATGCTCTGGCTTGAGTCCAGGTTCCTGCCTCTTGATTTCTCTGATCCAGTGTTTTGTGACACCCTTTCAGCTCTGGATTGGCCACCTGCCTCCATATAAGGAGCCTTGGTAGCTGCGGGGAGAGGGGTATTGGGCAGAGCAATACACGATTTCTCTTTCCAGTCCTGTTTCTTGCTCTCTGCCTCTCCCTTGAATTTGCTCAGCCCTGTCTCCCTGATCTGGACACTTACTTGGCTTTTGTCTCTGACCTGGACCTTGCATCTGCACTTGATCGAAGTCTGTTGCTTCTGAACATGATCTTGGACTCACTTCTGGCTAGCTGTCTGCCTGCGTCTTGGATCGTGGGTCCTGAAAGTAGAATGGTTGGAAATTCCGAGAATGGGTCCCTGGCTCTCTGGTGGTATTCACTTAGTATGCACGCACCCAGTTTGAGACACCTCACTTTAAGAAGGCTACTGATAGGTTGGAGAAGGGTTCAGAGGAGGGCAACTATGATAACCAAAATGGTGCCCAGTTATTTTCTCTGGCTATTGAGGATAGGACTAGAGGGAATGGGCTTAATTTAAAGAAGAAACAATTTAGGCTAAACATTAGGAAGCATTTTCTAGCTGCTAGGGCAGTTAGGTAGTTGAATAACTTGCCACGGGAGGTTATGGGGGACTCGTCACTGGAGGCCTTTAAAAGTAGAATAGACCGGTATTTCCCCAAGAATAGCATAGATACAGTAGTTATTGCTTAATGGCAGTGGGTCCTGCTTAATGGCAGGTGGATGGACTAGGTAATCCTTGTCGTTCCTTCCATCCCCCTATTAGCCTATGATTCTGTGCCAAACTGTAGATCATTATCCCCTTTCCATGGGGCAGATGCCTAAGATCTTGAAATTTACACCAGAGGAGGGTGATGTAAACACAATAGCAGCAAGCAGCAAACAGGCTCAAAACCAGCCATCTGGAGAGTATCATCCTACTTTTATAACGTTGTTCCTTGCCTTTGACTCTTGCTGTGTGCCCACACCTACAGAGACCACTAATTTCCACTTTGTTTGTATAATTTCTTCATTTTGTCTACTGCAAGTTAGGTCTGCTTTTTGTGCGAGTAATACCTCATGGATTAACGCTCCTGAACTGCTTAATGGAATGACGCATGATCTTGGGCTCGGAGGAGTGCTTGCTTCAAGTTCTATTTGGATAGATTCCCATCATGAACCTTAAATTAGCTCCTAAAATTCTCTTTCCTCCCCTTTGATACAATAGGAAGACCTACCCCACATACAAAATATATAATTACTGCTTACGTAAATCTCAGACGTAAATTACTGCTTACGTAAATCTCAGACCTCCATCGGTGTCATTAATCTCTCTGTGCTCATGTGAGAAGAGGAACAAAGAGAGTTTTGCTGATGAACTGTAAGCTGTAGAAATAACTCAAGAGAGAAACAGACCTTCTAGGTTACAATAAAGGTGGCCACTCCATCAGAGGCAACAAAAGTGCAAAATAATCTTGGTCAATACTCTGGAAGCCTGGACCTGCTGAGTAACCTTTTGATTTAAATGGAGTTGATGGTCCTCTGCACTCAACAGGAGTGGATGCTCAAACACTGCTACATTACAGGTACAAAAGTAGGTACTGTAGCTTCCAGTCATTTACATTTTGGAGTCCAATAAGATATAAGTTGTATATAAGAATATTATATATGTTAGAGCCAACATCAATCTGAAGAGAAAGCAAATAGTACCCCATATTGGAATGTAGACGTTAGTGACTCATTAGCTTTAGGTAAAATACAATGGGTCAGATACTCAACTTGTGCAAGACAATAGGGCTGTTATGTTCTGTAGAACTGACTCAGAAGCTTTACTTGAAATGAAATTTTGACTGCCAAAAAATCATATAAAGAGCTGCGACGTTTTTCGGGTCAAATTCTGCTGGTATTTGAAAATTTTATGAAAAATGCCAGAATGTTGAAATTACGAAGTGTTGCATTTTAGTGTATCAAGATTATTGCAAAAATTAAAATTTCTGTGAAACCTTTGAAAACAACATTTCTGATTCCAAAATTTCAAAAGCAATGATGGCATTTTTTGAATAGTTTCAAAAGTTTCTTTTTTAGAAATTGATTTTTTTCACGAAAATGCCATTGCAGTTTTCAGCATGTACTGTTCGGGATTATACGGGACTTCCTGTCATTGCCGTAGGAGTAAAAGCACCATTTAGAAGTGCATTGATTTATGCCAGTTAGCATCAAACTAAGGCTGCTTTCCCATGAGCTGCTGTGGCACCGCGGGAGCTTGCGCAATTCACATCTAGCGCAGCTCCCGTCTCGTGGGAAATGAGGAAGTGTGACTCTCATGCGGCCAAGCTAGCGCAACGGATAGGGCAGGATTCCACTATCCTGTCCGTTGGGCTAGCTTGGCCATGTGAGAGCCGCACCTCCGCATTGCCCATGAGATGGGAGCTGTGCTCAATTTGAATAGCACAAGCACCCACAGCGCTGCAGCAGCTCGTGGGAAAGTGGCCTAAGAATTGTACCCTCAGATTTTAACTCTATAGGAATTAAAGCAGTGGAAGTGAATTCAAAGAGACCGCTAGGTTTTTGGTTCAATATTTTGGCCTGTTAAATGGGAAGTAATATACCAAAACCAGTGCTTTTCTCTATAGATGTCCCTCACCATATGTTTGGTGCAATATAGCCTGGTGGCCACTGCACCATTATCCTCCAATCAACTACCCAACAACCCTCTATAGATGTCTACGTTTGACAGTTGGGTTTTTCTTCTCCTTTTATTTCAGACTAATAAGCAAAAAGATAATGCAGTCACTTAATTCCTTTTCTTAAATGTAATTGTACCTATAATTGTAGGATATCTTTACAAAGATCTACACTAAGTATATTGATTTCTTACTGCTGTATTGAACACCACCACATTCCTGTTACTTCTTGCTTTATAGCACTGCAAATCTTATGCATTATTAAAACCTCTGCATTCTTATTTCCCCCCAATCTAAACAATGCACCAAGATATACAAGGCACTACAGTTAAACTCACCACACTTTGAGACCACCAGGAGAATTACAGCTTGGGAGTATTCTGCTGAGCATGGAAGAAGTACAGGAAATATAACATAAAGGACAGTTCTCACAGATAAATGCCTCACCCCAGGTTGTGCTAAGGTGCTTTCTGGGCATAAGGCTACGCCCTTCCGGGTCTTCCTGAATCCGCTTACCTTATCCCTGGGTGGAGGGTCAGGGTTCCCACCAATTCAGTGGCATAGCAAGGCTATGGCTGTTCCAGGCTCATGTCCAAATTATTCCCCACCCCCAAGAGCAAGCGGGGAGGTCTTCCTGAGCAGTGACCCTCCCAAGGCTTCAGGTCAACCTTGTCCTCCCCTTGCAAAGATTGTGGTGCTGCCCTCCCAGAGTGGTAGCAACCCCACCAGGATGTCTTAGGAGCCAGAGGGGACAGTACTCTACCTCCACCTAGGGTTACCACCTCTCATAGTTTGACCCTGAGCCTCCCATTTTGGCCTATGGGAGTCTCAGGGTCAAACCGTGAGAGGTGCGACCATACCCCCACCCACTCTGAAATGTTCCTGCACGCCATAAGAAATATTCAGATTGGGTGGGGGTGGAGTATTGGCCTCGGTCCTTCCCCGCCCCCTCTAAAAATTCCCTATAATTGCTCACACCAATTGTAGAGGGCCCACCTAGAGTCCAAGGTCTGGGCCCCCTTGCTCCATGGTAACTACACCCCTGTACCAACTTCCACAGCAGGATGACTCCAGGAGCTCCTTACCCTGCTTTCTCCAAGGCCACTTGCCCATGTTACCACACTGCTGAAGCTCCTGGAAGGGATCGCTCCCGGCGGGGACTCTTACGGCACACTGTGCATGTGGGCACTTGTAAAAAGCTGCATCCATCAGCTTTTTTTCTTTCAGTTGTCAGGGCTCAAAATCCAACCCTGACAATAGAAAGAAAAAAACCCAGTGGACATGGCTTTTTTACAAGCGCCCACGTGCACAGCGCGCTGTAAGAATTCCCTGCCAGGAGTTTCCCCACTGGCAGATTTGGTGGCACAGTAACATGGGCAAGTGTGCCCCAAGATGATACTGAACTGGCTGGGCTACCTTTTCCAGCATAATGCCCAGCCCATGTTGTGTGATCAGCTCACTTTTGGGTCACCTGACCCTAGTTCTCCATGGGCTCCCACTTAACCCTTTTCCTACTGGCCCTTGGCAACTGAGTGGTAAGGTGATGACATTGTAGCAGGTAAAGGTTGGCTAAAGGAGCCCGGTCCCTTAGGAGAAGTTAGTGCCTCAGCGGGCCAAACCCCCAAAGCCTGGCAACTAACTGGTTATGGGGGGTCAGCTGAGTCTAGGCATGACTGAGCGAGTCCAGAACTTCTAAGACTTCTAAGAGCTCAGTAATGGGGTTGAGAGGGATGGAGAGGCTAGAGCTAGACACCCTGCCTCAGAGCTTAACCAGGAAGACCGGGGTTCAATTGGTTTCAGGAGGCCTGAAACCAAGACTAGCCACGGAGACTGGGTAGAGGCCTGTGAGAAAGGCATGTGATGGGGCCCTAGGAAGGATGCCCAGGGATAATATGGACTGCATATGTGACATATGTACTGGAGAATTGGACTGCCTGTAAAGAAAGAGTGCTGGAAGTAAAGATCCTGCATGGACAGGGTTTTGGGGGCAGGAGTCTGACACTACTCATCCCTCAAGGGCCTTCCCTGTTAGACATGCTAAGGGAATGTCTATTACAGTCCCCTCCAGTCTCCTGGCGCATGTCTGCCCCCGGAAAGGTGTAGGACCAGTTCGTTGGGTCCGCCCCTGGAGACTTATGGAACCAGAAAGGTTCCAGAATGCTCTAGGGGAATTGCCTCCTGATCTTGATGATCGTTCACTTGATGACCTCATTGCCTTCTGTAACAGCTTGTTGACTGAGGCCACTGACCGAACGGCTCTCAGGCGTCTGCTTCCAGAATGCTGACTGTGGGGGTCACTGTGGTTCACGGAGGAACTGTGCCGGATGAAGCAGGTTGGGCGGCAGTTGGAGTGACGGTGGCGCCAGACTCGCACTGAAGCTGACCGATTGCAGCACAAAGCTAGTTTAAGAGCATATGCTGTTGCAGTGCGGGCAGCAAAGAAAGAGTTCTTTGCTTCCCTCATTGCATCTGCAAAGTCACATCCGGCGGAGCTTTTCTGGGTGGTGCAGAGGCTGATCAGTCTGTCCTCTCTCCGCCTGGAACTGGAATCTTCCAGTGCGCGCTGTGACATGTTTAGTGACTTTTTTGCAGATAAAATCGCTCAAATTCATCATGACTTCAATGCTTAACTTGCAACAGTGGGTGAATCAGAGGTATGGGATGCCCTGCCATGTCGGTTGTTGTGGGATCAGTTTCAGTGGGTATCGCCAGCTGATGTGGCAGAGGTCCTTGGGACAATGCGGGCCAAATGTTGTGAATTAGATCCATGCCCATCCTTGCTGGTGAAGGTCAGCCGAGAGACATTAGGGCTGTTGCTGGCAGGGGTGGTCAATGCCTCCGTTAGGGAGGGCAGTGCCGATCCGCCTCATATAGGCGGTGGTGCGGTCTCTACTCAAGAAGCTGTCTTTGGATGTTGAATCCCTGGCCAGCTATCAGCCAGTCTCTAACCTTCCCTTTTTAGAGATGTTTATTGAATGGGTGGTGGCCCGGCAGTTACAGGGGCACGTGGACTGGGTCGGTTTTCCTGATCCCTCGCAGTCTGGCTTTCACCCTGGGTTTGGCATCGAGACTGCACTTGTGGGCTTGGTTGGTGACCTACGCCATGAATTGGATCAGGGCAGATCATCTTTTTTGATCTTATTGGATCTGTTGGCAGCGTTTGATACCATTGATCATGAGATGTTGGTGACAAGGCTGTGGGACTGGGCTGGGGTGAGTGGGATTGTTCTTGAATGGTTCCGCTCTTTCCTGGCTGGGAGAACTCCCAGCCAGGAACAGCCCCGAGCTGTTCTCAGGAGGGGCTGGGTAGAAATCTAGAAAATAAATAAATAAATAAACTCAGCAGGTGGTTCCGGGGAATGTACGTCATCTCCCTGGAACCTCATGTGTGGAGTCCCGCAGGGTTCTATTCTGTCCCCTCTCCTGTTCAACGTGTAGATGCAGCCTTTGGGTGAGGTCATGAGAGAGTTCAGCATGCAATGTCATCAGTACGCTGATGATACACAACTCTACCTCTTGTTTTACGGAGACCCAGGCTCGACAGTCTCGGTGATTGCCCGGTGCTTGGCAGCTGTGGGGGACTGGATGAGGGTGAGTCGGCTGAGGCTAAATCCTGACAAGACGGAGGTGATGTTGGTGGGTAGGTCTGAGGGGGTGGTGGCTCCCATCATTGGCAGGGTCTGCCCTCCTTTGGCCACCCAGGTTCGGAGTCTGGGGGTGCTCCTTGACCCACAGCTTCGCCTGAATTGTCAGGTGGAGGCTGTGGTGAAGGGGGCATTTCGCCAATTAC
>QEPC01014636.1:975586-987764 GCA_003113815.1 Sphenodon punctatus
CGAGCCCCGACCTGTTATTTACATGTATACAAATTGTATACACTTCATACAATGAACTTAAGAATGTGAGTGTAGACAACATTATACAATTCATTCTACAGAATGAAGTTCTGAAGAAACAGACTTAATGCACTCTGAAAAAATTGTTCCTTGTCGAACTATGATATATTAAAGTTTAAGAATGGAAAAATGTGAAAGTTTAGTTATTGATTAAAATGAATATAAGTATGAATGGCAAGGAATTAGTACATATATTACATGTATGTTGATGTCCTTAAATATTGCTCAAATTCTGAAATTATTTCTATGTTTTTTGGCGTTTATGTTTTGTTGCAATGTATGGAGTGGAAGGTTTTTAAAATTGTAATTGTACTGAATTTGGAGGGTTTTTTGTATCTTAAGAAAACTCTTGTGCATTTAAGGTTTTTTTAAACTGTTAAGTTTTTTGTTTTGGTTATTTTTAATTACAATTCTGACATTATTTCATTGGGTTATACAATTTGTTGTTTGGGTTTGATATACAATTTAAGGTTTGAGCAAGTGCAATCCTAGTGATAAGTGTATCTAATTAGCCATTAGTCTGTGCAGATACTGATCTCAGTGTTCAGTTATGGTAATTATACACGTACATTAAGAAAGCTACTTCAGAGAGATCCTTCCTTAAAATCTCAGAAGTTGGACAAGGCTTTACGACTAAAAGTGATGAGGAGAAACTGTGCTTGATGAAAGCAGAGAATAGGGGTGTGCATGTCATTTTTGTTACTACAATAACAATAATGAACATTTTTGTTTTCATTATCGTTATTGTAATAATGGAAATGACAAATAATAATAATAATAATAATAATGAAAATAGAAATGAAAACGACATTATGTTTTTGAAATAAAGGGAAAAATTGAAAGATATATTTCCAGCTATAATTTTTTTGTTTCTTATTCAATTCTGATTAAACCTATGAAGGTTGTACCCCCAATGGAGAGCACTAGGTGTGCCAATTTTTGAAACAATTAGATAAACTGAACCGATTGTAGAAGCAATTGAATTTTGTGATTTTAAGAAAAGCTCCATACACATTCATGGCTACAACTTTAACTTCCATCCTATTTGCATGAAATATGTGACTATTATGTCCCTCCACATGCTTAACAAACCTGCCAATTTTCAGAAAGATTGGATGAAGGGTTCTGATGGTATAAGACATTAACTTGAACATACTTTTCCAGCTGTAACATTTTTATATTCCATCCGGTTTTCAAGATATTTGGCAGAAATTTATCACATACCTTCCCTTTCATCTCTGCCAAAATACAGGACAATTTGATAAAGGGGTCAGATTATATAAGCAATTGAAGTTGTCCCCTTGAAGACCATTATTCAGATAGATAGCAGCACATGCAGTGCCAGTCAGAGGCAGGCACCTGGCATGGCAGGGGGAGAGAGGCTATAGGAGGGAGCATGTGGAACCAACTCAAAAGACTGACAGACACATTCACTGGCCAATTACTAGCTTTACAGGACTAATCAGTAGTGGCTTCGAGGCAAGCATAGGGGGCAGCCCTCAGGCGGGTATAGAAGGGACATAACTGGGACTTTGGGTATAGCATTCCAGCAATCAGTAAACATAGCTTACACATCCAGGCTGGCCAATTATCATCACAATCACACCCTGCAGCACTGTGACTGAGGACATAAGAGAATCTCTTTTGGCTCTTTCCTAAACAGATGCTTCTGACTTCCCAGTAACAAGGGGAGAGAGATGTTGGGATGGTCACAGCACATAATGAGGATATTTGGTTGACATTTCTGCTGGCCAATTGGCATCACAAACCGATCTTATACCACAGTGACACGTCAAAGAATCCCTGGTATAGGCTCCTTCACTTCATATGCTGTGCAGGCATATAGAATTGGGACCCTTTATCACATCTTTCTGATTTTTGGCATAGATGATCATAAAAGTATGATATACTGCCCTACAAAATTTCATGTACAATGGTTGGACTACAAAGATGTTACAGTCAGAAATACATTTATAAGTTAATTGCTTATACCACCAGGACCCTTTCTCCAATTCTTCTGAACGTTGTCATAGTTAGTATAAATGGGGAGTGATATAAGCATTCCAGGTTTCATCTACATTAAATGTGAGGCAAAGAAGTTACAGCTAAGAATATATATGAAAATGTTTGCAAAATAATATAATTCAACTGCTTCTAAAAACTGATTCCTTTATCCAATCTTTTTTGAATTTGGTACACATAATGCCTTCCATTGGAGGTATCAGCATTCCAAGTGTCAGCCAAATATATTGGGGGGAGGAGTTACAGCTGAAAATGTGTTTTCTAGTGAAACCAATGGAAAACGAAAACGAAAGCAAAAACAAAAACGACAATTTGATATTTATGAAAATGACAGATTTAAATAATGAAAATAAAAAAAAAAACACTACATGGGCCCATGGTGCACAACTCTACAGAACTCACATCACAATGCACAACAGCCTACAACTAGTGTGTATCTGCAAGTATTATTTTGTTTTTTCAAATAGGCATCCGAATAAATATTTGCACCAGAATGGATAGTCACATATTTTCTACTTTGGGCATTTCATTTTGGATACTTCACTTATTTCATCAATTTGGGATTTTGTTTGGAAATTTTGGGAAATTCAGATTCATTTGGAAACTAGTGCTATCGCAGTATTAATAGCGAAATAACCGCAACCTCCTACCTCTCTGACCGCTCCTTTAATGTGTCTCTCTCCAACTCCGCCTCCTCCTCCTTCCCCCTCTCAGTTGGTGTTCCTCAAGGCTCTGTTCTTGGCCCTCTCCTCTTCTCGATCTATACCTCATCCTTAGGCAAACTCATTGCCTCCCATGGCTTCCAATACCACCTCTATGCTGATGACACTCAACTCTATCTCTCTACTCCCTCTCTCTCTCCCTCTGTTCAAGCTCGTCTCATCAACTGTCTCTCTGACATCTCTACCTGGATGTCTCAACGTCAACTCAAACTCAACATGGCTAAAACTGAACTCCTTATCTTCCCCCCTCATCCTTCCTCTCCTTCCTCACTGTCAATAACTATTGATGGAGTCACCATCCTGCCTGTCCCCCAAGCCCGTAGCCTAGGCTTCATCTTTGACTCACCCCTTTCTTTTAAACCCTACATTGACTCTGTTGCTAAATCCTGTCGCTTCTCCCTCCATAACATTGCTAAGATTCGCCCTTTTCTCTCTGTCTCGTCTGCCAAAACTCTTGTTCATGCTCTGGTCATCTCTCGCCTCGATTACTGTAACCTCCTTCTCACTGGCCTTCCCCGGTCTCACCTTTCTCCCCTCATCTCTGTCCAAAACTCTGCTGCCAGGGTCATCTACCTCGCCAGTCGCTTCGACCATGTGCAGCCCCTCCTCTCTTCGCTTCACTGGCTTCCCCTTCCTGAACGAATCCTGCACAAGCTCCTAGTCTTCACCTATAAAGCTCTTCACAACCTTGCTCCCCCCTACCTCTCTGCACTTATCGCCCTCCATACTCCAGCCCGTGCACTTCGCTCCTCCTCTGTCCCTTCTCTCACCCTTCCACGCCTTCCCTGCTCCCCTAAGCGCCTTCGTCCCTTCTCACTTGCTGCCCCCCATGCCTGGAACTCCCTCCCTGTCCACATCCGCCTTGCCCCCTCCCTTCATACCTTCAAATCTCTCCTTAAAACTCACCTCTTTCGCTCTGCTCTGTCTGACTCTTTATCCTGCTGAGCCACTATTCCTATACCTACGATCGGTTTACCCTTATCCTTGCAACATGGACCTGCCTGCTGTCATTCTCATCGTAACCAAGCCAAGTACGTGCACTTGAGACCTCGCATCTTCATGAATGTTAGACCCCTTGTCTCTCCCTCTGTTCCCCTTCCTAAGTCTCTCCCCCAGCTCCTGTCTCTCAGATTGTAAGCCCTAGGGGCAGGGACCGTGTCTGTTTTATTACTTTGTAAAGTGCCAGGTACACTGCTGGTGCTATATAAATGTTTGTTAATAATGATAATAATAATAACCGAATAACTGGAATGAATCACAGAATCAGAGTTGGAAGGGAACTCAAGGATCATCTAGTCCAGGGGCGGCTGGTGGGTTTTGCTGTTGGAGGGGCACTGGGGCAGTAAGGCCGGCCCGGCGGTTCTAGGGGCGGAGCCAGGGGAACGGTAGGCGGAGCCAGGGGGATGGTAGGTGGAGCCAGGGGGATGGTAGGTCAGTGGCATGGCATAACCCAGCAGCAAGGAGTTCCCAGGGTTAACATCGGATGGAAGAAAACATAGTCTACATGCACATCAAGCTTAAAATAAATAATTTATAAACCCAAAACACAGGGAAACACCCAAAACACTGGCAAAATCCAGCATCAAGGAGTTCCCAGGGTTAACATCAGATGGAAGAAAACACAGTCTATATGAACATCAGGCTTAAAATAAATAATTTATAAACCCAAAACACAGGAAAACACCGAAACACTGGCAAAACCCAGCAGCAAGGAGTTCCCAGGGTTAACATTGGATGGAAGAAAACACAGTCTACATGCACAGGGGGACGCTCCTGGGTTCCCTGGAGCATCCCCCTGCTCTAACCCAGTAGCCCCCCACTCCTCTCCCAGGGAAACCAGGAGTCCTGGCTCCCACCCACCCATCCGAGTGGGAGCCAGGACTCCTGGGTTCCCTGGAGCATCCCCCTGCTCTAACCCACTAGTCCCCTCCCCCACTCACCTTCCAGGGAACTCAGGATCCCTGGCTCCCACCCACCCATCCGAATGGGAGCCAGGACTCCTGGGTTCTCTGGAGCTTCCCCCTGCTTTAACCCACTAGCCCCCCACTCCTCTCCCAGGGAACCCAGGAGTCCTGACTCCCACCCACCCATCCGAGTGAGAGCCAGGACTCCTGGGTTCCCTGGAGCATCCCTCTGCTCTAGCCCACTAGCCCCGCACTCCTCTCCCAGGGAACCCAGGAGTCCTGGCTCCCACCTGGGTGGGAGCTAGGACTCCTGGGTTCCCTGGAGCATCCCCCTGTTTTAACCCACTATCCCCCCACTCCTCTCCCAGGGAACCTAGGAGTCCTGGCTCCCACCCATCCCCCTTCTCTAACCCACTAGCCCCCCACTCCCCTCCCAGTGAAACCAGGAACCCTGGCTCCCAGCCCCACTATTCTAACCCACCCCCAAAATGGATAAAATATGTGAGCCTTTCCTTCCAAGAGATTGTCTGGCCCACTAGAACACTGACATACTATGCATTTTTATTATATATGAAGATAGGAATCTGACCAAATGCCCCTATAACAATACATCCCCAACCATGTGATCTCCTTGTATTACCTCATGGCATCCTTGGGAATCTATTGCCTTAATCCTCTAATGTAATTACCTGCCACATTTTAACAGCAAACTCCATTAGTTGAATATGCCCTATCTGAATGAGGTCTCAGATTTTATAAATAAGGCCCACTGAATAAAATCTATCCTTGTCGTTTATACATGGGTCACTTACAAAAAATGCAGTAAAAGGCTAGAATTGCAGTTGTAAAGGAAAGCTCCTTCTTTAAGTAGAGACATGCCAGATACAGGGATGCTGTTCACTGTGGACTTAGATTTTGTGGGTACATCTGTTTCCCTAGGAAGAGCTGTCAGGGAGTTAGTTTATGGGTTAAAGGTTCATCTGGAAAAAGTTAATAGGGAACTGGTAAATTGCTGAAGCAGCTGAGGACTGAGAATTTCTGGCACACATATATCTTTCATGACTGAACACTTACCATGGCTGCAGATAAGAGACTGAAGCTCAGCACCATTTAGAAAAGAAAATAGAATTCCATCAAAATGTTATGGGGAAAAGAAAAGAATTGTAAGAGAGAAACTGTCAGCCAAAGGGATCTAGTATCTATGGCTATGTCACTATTAGGCTAGGGAGAAGACTTCTTTCTTCCTCTTCAAACTTAGTTTCTCGGTAAGCTCTTGTTTATTCTCAGCCTGGCCAGCTGAGTTTTTAAAAAAAACACAAACAAACCTGTAAAGTCTTACAAGTTCTTAAGTACTTTGCTGTGTAACCATCAGTTCTTTTACTTTTGTACTTTATATGTTGTTCATATCGCTCTACTCATATTTTTAGTGTTCTCAGATTTTATTCTGTTGCATTCATATACTCAACTGCAGTGATTAATTTTAAAACTTTTTAGTAAACATTTTAAACTTTGTATCTTGCGATTGGCTTGGTTATTCCTGGAGTGGGAGGCATGGCACCATACCTAGAATCTATCCTGATTAGCCCCAGCATTATGCAACCTTAATTCTGGCCACCCAGTGCACTGAATGAGGTTGGGGCTCCTGTGGGGAAAATACTATGAGAGCATTAGAGCGGAAATTAATGTTAAATTTTATATTAGCAATAATAATTTAATATTCATTTCTATAAATATCTGTTACAATACTCAGAACCAGTTATTTCTAGATTTGGTACTTTTTCATTTTGATGTCCAGTAGTTTGTTGTTTAATAGTCTTGTGATTTTTCTCCTTCATTGTGTCACACAAATTCATAAAAAGACATGAAGACACCACCAAAGACACCAGATGCCAAATAGCAAAATACTTGGTTTGCTTCACTCTTTGGTAACAGAAGTAAACAAAGTATCAAATGAATGAATAAATAAATCATTGAATGAACAGGGACAAATTTCACATATGAATAGATTTGAATCTCATCTTTAAATTAGCCTCACACAATATGTTCATGACACACACACACACACACATGCCATTTTTAAACAAGACACAACCATGCAGGTCCACGCATCGCACATGTATCCAAGCGCACTTCTGAAGGCAGTGAGGAGGGGGGGGGCGCTCCTGTAACTTATGCACCACCCTCCCATGGCCACTCACGGAGCATCAGAGAAAAATCCAGACTGCTCCATGCGGGGGCAAGCTACAATGTGCATGGGTAGGAACACACATGCATCCCTGGCCCCCTTTGAATCACTCCCCACTCACCCTACATGGGTGGATGGTCCACAGCCATCCCACTTAGCACACACGGACCTCCTTCCCAGCCATGCTCGTTTAAAAATGGCCACGGACAGAGAGCGAGATTTCAGATATTTAGTGTAGTATCCTGCAATTCAGTTTTGAGCACCACACTTCAGGAAACATGTTGATAGATTGGAGAGGATTCAGGGGAGCCTGCAACCAAGATGATAAAGGAGCTAGAACGTAAGTTGTACGAAGGAATTCTGAAAGAATTTGGTATGTTTAGGTTAGAGAAAAGAAGACTAAGGGAGGGGGGAAAACATGGTAACAGTTTTCAAATATTTGAGCCTTTCCTAAAATGATGCCACAAAAAGACGGCAAACGTTTGTACTCCACTGCCCAGAAGACAGAACACGAAGGAATGAGCTTAAATTGCTGCATGATAGATTTCTGTAAGAACTGAAACGGGTAGTAGGTTAGTCAAATTTTTGGGTAACTCTTCAAGTATTTGCATGATAGCCATGACTGAAATGGGTACTCCTATATCTGTTTTTTTCCCCTTTTTTTCTTTTTCATGTATTTCATTTTGGTTTTATTTTTTTGTTCAGTTATTTCAGTTTTTCAGTCACATAACCAGAATACTGAAATAACTGACAGGCTGAAATATCCACATTTGAAAAAAAAACCACAATAGTGAAGAAAAAAAAACCTGAACAACTGGAAGTAACTGTATTTTGCTTTTATAGTTTTTGTTGAAAATGTTGTTGAAAATGTTGTAAGTTGTATTTTGGAGAGTGGGTGGTATGGTTTGTGTATTTGTTTACTGTGTTTTATTACTTGTAAGCTGCCCTGAGTCCATTGTGGAGAAGGGCAGGGTAAAAATCTAAAATAAAATAATAATAATGGCTACCCAATAGAGCATTAAATGGGTATTGATTATTACCCAAACCACCATTGGTGGTTTGGATGGGGTATTTTCAACAGGTTTACCCATTGTTTGGGTACTCATTTCAGCTCACATTTTGGTGAGATGTTCTAAAAAAATGTCCTAACTAAAAAGTGTTGAGTAGAATAGGTTGTCTAAAATTAATTGATTAACATGATTGTGGCAGGCCAAAGTTCTTGAGAGTTTCTGGCCCTTTAAGGGAGCTAGCGCCAGCACAGTGGGCTGCGCAAGTAGAGCTGCAGACACTGGACTAGTAGGAGAACCATGCTTAATGGGGTAGCAGCCGGGTTAGGGTGTGGCACTATCCAGCCCAGAGGATGAGCAAAGCCTGAGACTAGCTCAGGGCTTGAGAGACACAGCAAGAGAGAGAAACCTGTGAGACAGCCCTTCCCTGAGAAGGGATCACTAGAGGGGAACTAGCTGCAAGGATCTGGGAAAGGGTCACAGCTTGGGAAGTCTGCCCTAGAGACTGTGAGAGCTGCTGGGAGTATCTGGGAAGGGTAAGCCCAGCGGGGTCTTGACCAAGGCTGGGAACCTCCTGAAGGGTTCTGCTGGAGAACCTTAGGAATTGTTGGACCCAGGGAACCTGGAGAGATATTGGGGTTACCCACTGTGTGAGTGGAACAGTGTATGGAGAGACTAACGGGTAGAGATATGTAAATGAAGTGACATTAGGGAGCTAATCCCCAAAGAGACTGCAGTTATTGGGCCCTGATCCCTGAGAGACTTGCATCAGGCAAGCCGCACTCAGAGTCAGTCACTCTGTTACAGTGACCAATTAACTGATTAATACTTTCAACCCTAATTGACATAAGTATGATCTTTGTTAAGAAGCCAATATGTACACCAGTTTCAAGCTATCTAATTTAACCAAAATTAGATAGCTTGAATTAGATAACAAAGCTGTTAAACTCATGAAAATACTGTGATACTACCAAAACCCACCAGATGCGCTCCTCACCCAATAAAGTCAATGGGAGTTTTGCGTTTGTATTCACTGTGTTCAGGACTCTAGCCACTGTGCGGTGGGCATTGTAAAATATGGACACCTGCATGTGCGCATGAGAGAGACAGAGACTTTATACATGTCGATTCATTATTTTGAATAATGCTTTTATTGATTAAGATGTCCCTCTGAAATTGGCAAATAGGTTTATGCTCCCCTCCCAATTAAACTATTAATAAATAAATGTCCAAACCAGAGTCTCTTATGGTGGTGTGATATGAGCAGCAGTAAGCACAAAAATTGAAGGTTCTGCTAGTTTATGGTGGCATGTGCAATATTCCATTTTAACACCAACTTAATCAATGCAGATGTTTTAATTGAAAGTTTTTAAAGTGACAAAATCATGAGCTGAGAATGCCATCTGGGAATTTCATTTGTCAAATGGCTCTGAATCTGGTAAATTACTGTGGGCCAGATCTTTATGGTGACAAAGCTAAAATGGGAATGTTGAGTGCGTATGGGATGGAAGATAATTAAATAGCACTGTAGCATGTAATTTCAGGGGGTCCATTAAATTTCCCACTAATAAACAACTGTTGTTGGTGATCGGCCTAGGAAATAGTACAGCCACATTAAGTAAGTTTGCCTTCTAAATTCGTTTGCCCTACTAATAGCGATATGATTTCTGGGAAATGTTCATAACAATCTCAGTGCATATAGACTGAGTGAGCAGCTGATTTGACACCCAGAACCAGGCAACTTTGGACTCTGAGCTGCAATGGGATTACTCTGGGGTAAGTGGTTTGTGGATTGCAGTCTTTATTACAAAATGTTCATGTCCTTAGTTGTTTTTTTTAAAAACATCAATACACATTAGATGTAGATGCCCCTGTTGCCAATGGTATATTATGTTCAATATGACTACTCACAAAATGAAATGAATACCCAAAGGCATTCCTCTTGCATACTGGATAGAGTGTAGCACTTGTATTCCCTTTCCTACTCACGATCCTGACAGCACATTGTGCTTATGGCTTCACTCTAGCATGTTGGTGGCTTGAAAATGGAAGTGGCCATTTTGTGCATGCAGGGTTCTTCCCTCCTCCCCTCACGTTTCTCAGCAAGAATACAGCCAAGATGCTGCTGGTCCTCTACTTGTTCTCAGTTGTCAGAACGAGCCGAGAACTCGCTGAGAATCATGAGGGGAAGTTTCAGCTCTAGTGGTAGGGATGGTGTGTGGACATGGTGTTGTGTCTGCTGACTGATGAAAGTGCCCAGCCAGCATGTGTGAAATCCCTGAATGTAACAGGGATGGACAGATGTATGGAACTGGCTACTGCTTCATTGGATGGGCTAGGGGCAGAGGGTATTTTCAAACGTGATAACCCCACCCGTGACCATGCTTTCCTCAGTGTGGTTACGGGCAGGGGTTTCATGTCTGCTCCTGCCCCACCAGATGTTCACCACAGGCAGGAGCAGAAGTTACCCCAGACCATGGCAGGGCTAACACAGGATGTGCACTGGGCTCCTGACCAGCACACATCCTGTGTTAGGCCTTGCCACGGTCCACGGTAGGCATCCCCGGACCATGGTAGAGCAGACCATCACGACTGATGACTGGCTCCAACTAACGCTGGCCTGTGGCTGGAGCAGTTCTGGGTGGGAACTCCTCTGTCCTTTAGGGAGGAGGCTTGGCCGCACTGAGGAGCACGGGGGGCAGGTCCATGTGGACATACATCTCCCTCCCTGGCCACCTGATAATTAAATAACCAAACTTTAAGTTAAGGAACTTGATCTGAAATGAGAATCTGTGGCTAATATATCAGATTTTACCCACTTTGAATCAGGTCTCGCAATGTGGATATGAACTAAGGGTGTGTATATCATTTTTGTTATTACAATAACAATAATGAAAATTGTCATTTTCATTATTGTTATTGCAATAACGAAAACAACAAATAATAATAATGAAAATAGAAATGAAAACAAGATTTTGTTTTTGAAATAAAGGGAAAACACTGAAAAATGTATTTCTGCCTATAACTTTTTTGTTTCATATTCCATTGTGATGAAATTTGGGGTGCTTATGCCCCCAATGGAGCATGTTATGGGTTCAAAATATGAAATGATTCAATAAAGGGAACAGATTGTAGGAGAAATTGAATGTTGGGATTTTACAAAAAGCTTCATACACATTCATGGCTACAACGTCTTTGTCTTCCAACCACTTTGCATGAAACCTACTAATAACATGTCCCTCCATACAGTTAACAAACCTGCCAATTTTCAGAAAGTTTGGATAAAGGGTCCTGATGGTATGAGACATTAAAATGAAACAGCATTTCCAGTTGTAACATTTGTATATTCCATCCTGTTTACAAGATATTTGAAAGGAATGTATCACATACCATTCCTATAATCTCTACTAAACTACAGGACAATTTGATAAAGGGACTCAATTTTATAAGCAATTGAAGTTGTCCCCTTGAAGACCATTATTCAGATAAACAGCAGTGCATGTCAGAGGCAGGCATCTGGCATGGCAGGGGGAGGGAGGCTGTAGGAGGGACAATGTGGAGTGACCAAAAAGACTGACAGACACATTCACTGGCCATTTACTGCATGCTTCTAGCTTTACAGGACCAAATCAGTAGTGCCTTCAAGGCGGGCATAGGGGGTGGCCCTCAGACGGGCTTAAAAGGGACATAACTGGGACTTTGGGGATAGCATATCAGCAATCAGGGGACAGGGCATTTTTACACACACGTTTTAGCAGGAAATTCACAGGAGGCTTATGTTTCTTTCTTACTGGCTGATAATATTCCAGCCATAACTCTTGCTGTTGCAAATTCTTGGCATATGCGTGTAGGACTAGAACACAATATCTCAAGGACTGGGGACTAGAATAGGTCAGTTTATCTAAATGTTTTTTAGTTATTAACTGTTCCTTAGTTATGCATTCAATAGGAGGATTGTTTTATCTGTGTATGCTTATTTTTGTATGATTTTATTTTGTTGTTTTCTATTTGTTTGCATATATGCCATGACCTTTGGTCAAGCATTTAAATAAATTCATTTATTCATTCATACACACACGTTAAAGTTCCGTATTTTTCAATCGTCTGTGTTTACAGGTCCACAAGTAAGTTCTGGATTCATTTTTCACAGACACACTGCCCTGAGGCAGTTCCTGGATGCATTCTTCACACAAACACTGGCCTGAGGCAGCCTAAAGTAGCTGCAGCTGTAGATGTGACAGGCTGCCATGGAAACCAAGTGACCACAGCTGCCTGGAG
>QEPC01014636.1:990197-1043110 GCA_003113815.1 Sphenodon punctatus
CCCCCCCCCCCCCAATATTTTAACAGAAATACTGAAGTGACCAAAATACTGAACCAAGTAACCGAAGTACGAAAGTGACTACAACACCTGAGTAGACGGATATGTGAATGACGCTTCTGTGGCAAATAACTAAGCATATTTTCAGTGGGCTATCCAAAAGTGCTAATAAATATTCACAAATACAAAAATGCTTCATTGTTATGGCTCTAATAGGGAACTATTTAAGTGAAGCATATTTAAAGGTAAAAGAAGAGAATTGTGTGTCAAGGCACCCAGGACTGGCGCAAAGATATTTGCCATCCGAGGTGGCCTCATGCAGCTGCCGTCCCCCTTCCTGCTGAGAAACTTAGCAATGGCTGGATGAGGATGGGGGGATGGGAGAGCCACACCCTGGAACTTGCCACCCAAGGTGCCCCCCTCCCTGATCTGGCCAATGCCACTAAGCTCCATGGCTGGAACAGACATGGAGGACAGGAGAAAGAAACAGGGCCAACCAGTGGCTCTCCCCCCAACCCCAATCCAGCCACAAAGCTTGGTGGTGGCTTGATCGTGATCGGGAGAGCTGCCCCTTGAACTTGCCATCATCGGCACCCACCTGTGATGTCTATATGGTAGCGCTGGCCTTGAAGGCACCTGGCTTGTATTTCCGCATATGCCCCAGCCATGGATAATCAACTCTCTGTACCTCATTTAACTCCTGTGTAAAACGAGCAAATTCTCTACTCTCTAGAGTGTTTCAAGGCTTAATCCATTGATGTCTTTAATTCACCTTAAGATTCTGAGATGAGAGGTGCTAAAGAGTGGCAAGAAATCATTCATTATATATGTACAGTGAATTACCAAACTAAGTCGGGCAGATAGGGAATGTGCATTATTCTTGAGTTGCCGTGTCTGCATGTTCATGGTGGCTCACGCACAGCCTGCATTTTACAGGGAATGGAGTCTCCAAGCAGCCTTTTCTATCTGAGTGATTTGACTTCACCTAAGCAAACATGCTCAGCAGCTGCAAAACATAAATTTTTTACTGCATAAATGAGTCATCTTAGGAGCTCCAGGAAGAAACAGTCACGCAACATGCCAGAGAGCCATCTCATCCAGGCAGGTCTATGTTACCCTGGTAAGCTTCATTTGCTAGGAAAAATGCACAAGTTGGGGGACTGGAAAGTTTTTTTACACCCTCTTTCTTAATTTATTTATTCATTCATTCATTTAATTAAAATGGCCATTGATTGTCCTTTCTCTCTACTGGCACTTCTCATCCCCATATATCATGGGGCTGATCTTCAGAGAGCACCTGCAACTTACATTTCTTTCCACAATCATAGAACACCGCTTTGCAAATATTAAGGGTCCCATTCTGGCCCAATTTACCTGTTCAGATTCTTATATGGCCCTCATTGTGCTAAGCATTTCATGAGATAGGGAAATAATATGTCCATTTTACAGATGGGGTAATGTAACTAAATGACAGGGATGATTGGATTTGTTTTAGAGTTGAAATGGGATAGAGCTGGTTAAAGCTGAAATGGGTAGTCAATTCAGTACTCACAGATATTACCCTCATTATTGAATAGCCATTTGTTTACCTAATCAGTAACTGTGTACTAGGACAGACACCCAATTACCTCGATAACTGGATAATTATTGGATAACTCTTTCCATTTTTCTGATTCATTCTGACATTCCATTGTACCATCGTTTCATCATTTCAGTTTACAGAAAATGGAAAAGAGCAGAAAACACACTGGGAAAAGAGAATACAATTTAAGAGCCGCATGTTTGTGTGGAATCCATGCCGTGTGCCCACAGTGCTCCTCAATTGTGGAAGAAATGCAAACAGGTGGGAAAATGGCAAAATAGAAAAATATGGCAGTGGTAAACAGGTACCTGAGTGGGTAGTTAGTTAATGGGTACCATTCTGTGCTTGAACCATCTAAGATGATTAGGTATGTAAAACCTCAAGATTTTACACATCCGGTTTTAAAAATTATGTGCGAGCTGCCAGGCGCCACTATTTTCAATGGCAGCTGGCAACTTCGATGTGTGTAAACGTTCCCCGCTTGACTTTTTAAGAGCAGATTTGTCAGTCTGCTAGATTCCCCCACTCATCTAAAAACGCTCTAATAATACTGACCTATCCACCTTCAGGAATGTTGGTTAATAAGATAATGATTGCAAAGTGTTGTTACTTGTCTAGTCCTATTTTATGGGTGGGGAAGCGGAGGCAGAGGGTGATTCAACAGCAAACTCAAGGTCACACAGAAGGTCTGTGACAGAGCCAAAACCCCAGAACTTGGTGAAAGAACAAGCCTTCATAATAATAAAAGAGGCACTGGCCTTTCCAAGTTAATTTTTCATTTGTGTTATTAATAAAAAAGCTCTTAGCAAGTGACATGAAGAAAAATTGATTTGGTCCTTCTGCAGAGTAAGATCTAATCTTGTTACACAAGGTGACATCTCTGAAAGCTGGGTGTCTGGTTACAGTATAAAGGATGGCTGTTTAATTTAAAGGGCTGTGCACCCTATTTGTAAGGCTACTAGCTGGAAGGCTGAGCTCCTAATCATGTAGCTGTGATTATCTTCCCAAAGCTGGGAAAACTTGTATTATCATCTCTTTAAAAACAAGCATAGCACAGTGTACCATGCAAATCACTCTCTGTGTGACCCCAATACTGCTGTGGAGGAGTAAAAATGAAATTACTCGTTTGTTCTCAAAGAAAAAAACCTTTTCATTTTCATTCATTTTTCTTATGCTCTCTTGCAGAGGAGGAGTTTAAAAAGAAAAGAAGGAGCCAGTTTGCATTTTGGGGGTGGAACTGAACTTTTGACAATAATGGGCATATTTTGGCTAAAATTTCCACTTCACTGCAAAAGGCCCTTTTTTACCTGAAAAACCATTTGGGAAGAAGGAAAATTTGATAAATCCTAGTTCTTTATTTTACATTCAGGTTTCTCTTTGTGCATAATGTCTAAGATCCTGTTCCAGATCTAGGAAAGTTGGGGGTCCATGAGCAATGGTGGTGTCCCACCCCTGCACAAATTGCTTTGTGCTTTCCCTGGGCCAGGACTCTGGTGTCTGAAATCCTATGGACTCGTATTGTAACTAGTACCTCTCACATTAATGCTGTCTTTTCGCATGTATTCACTGACACATGGGGCTCTACGTGACCACAGAGTTTGCACATCCCTGGATCTGGCCAGCCTAAGACACACAGCTATGGGGCCTAACAAAAGAGGAAGGGTGGAAAGCATTAGAATTTGCAGAGGTTTTGATGTTAGTTATTAATTTGCTGTACTCCTAACTGCCATCTGAGACGGTCCAAAAGTCCATCTAGCCTAGCATCCTGTCTCGAACAGTAGACAGCACTGGCTGCTTCAAAGAGAGTGCATGAACTGATTATACACAAAGTGATCCATTCTATGTCAGTCTTCCTAGCTCCTAGCAATTGGTTGACAGTGATTTGCAAGCCCATGGGCTTATCCAGTCATGCTGGGCACAACTGCTGTTTGGATGTGTTGGAGACCTTTGGGGATGTGCATATACAAATGCTATTAGGACATGTGGACTGATAGGGTAAAACAGATGTGACAGCGGCAAGGCACGTTCCCAGCCACTCCTCAGGTCAGGGAGGGGCACAGAACAAATGTGCCTGCAGGTGCCTGCAGGGCACCCCTGGTGGCCATCCCACTATCCGCATGCTCCGTCGTGTAGGGCAAAGGAATAAAAAAATGTGTGGGTGGCCCCGCCATGACATATAGGCATGGCGAACTGTGGGCAAAAGAAGCTGCAGCAGCCATGTGTGCCCACCCTCCACCGTACTCCAGGAGAGTGGAGGCCGAGGAACCATGCCAGCACACAGAGGTGCCAGCAAGCCAGCCACAAGGGGAACCAGTCACCACCCACCAGAAGCCAGCTGCAGGGGGGAAAGCACACACCCCACAGTGAGCACAGGAAGAAAAGGAAAACTCAGAAGGGAGACACAGGAAAACAGCCGGACACAGCCCAAAACAACCTCCAGTCCCTTTCAGATGCCATCAACACCACAGGTCACAGATCACTCCCAATGGTGGTTCATAGGGAACAGTTCTAACAGGGTCCCTGCAGCTGGGGAGTGGGGGTGGGCAATCCCCTTCCCCACAGAGAGATCACATATGCAGGATGGGAATTCATAGCTGAAACTCTGGGAACTCACACATCTCCTGCAAAGTCATGCTCACACTCGCATCCCATGGTCCCATCTCCCCTGGGTCAGGGAGGCCATCCAGCAAGTTCCAGAAACCCAGCTCAGCAGTCCTTTGTTTGCACTCTGATCTGGCCATACGGTGACCCAGCAGCTGCATAGACTGGCTGACAAACCCATAGCCTGCCTCTCGTGGGGATGGATCAGTCCTGGCATACAATCCCTCAGCCAAACGAACTTGGTAATGGTTTCAGATCTTGGCGAGAATCTCGTCAAGACTGACAGTTTACCATGATTTACCATGTATTGATTTACCATGTACTGCTTACCATGTACCACATTCGGCCCAATAATGGTGTTGCACTTCCCGAGGACCTTGGTCCTGTGGGATCTCAACATCCACACCAGCACTGGCCTTGCAGGTGCGGAGCGTGATTTCATGGTGGCCATGGCAACCATGGGCATGTCCCAAATGGTCAATGGCCCAATGCATGAGGGAGACATATGCTCGAACTGGTATTCTGCTCTGTGCACTGGGGGAGGTGTCTTTGGACCTTGATGGCCGCTTGGCTGATCATCTTGTCCAAGCATGGAACATCTTGCTAGAGGGGGCCATCAACCAGGTGGTTCCGGGGTGCCCGCTGCCACTGTTTCGTCATGGTAGGGCTCCCTGGTTTACCGAGGAGCTGCGGTGTATCAAGCGGGAGGGACAGCGGTGGGAGCAACGCTGATGTCATTCTCGTGCTCAGTCCGACCAGCTACAGCATTGGGCCCATTTGTGGTCCTGTGCTGTGTCTGTGAGGGCAGCAAAGAAGGAATTCTTTGCCGCCCTCATAGCTGCTGCAAAGTTGTGCCCAGCGGAGCTCTTCCAGGTGGTGAGGGGGCTGGTCAGTCCAGCCTCCCTCCACCTGGAGGGGGAGATATCCCAGGCCCACTGTGAGGAGTCTGTCACCTACTTTGCAGATAAGATCGCTCGGATTCAGCGCAATTTTGGAGCCAGGATTGATGCAGAGGAAGGAGAGTTTGGGGTTATGGATGCCCTGTCTGGTCCATCTTTGTGGGATCAGTTTCAGGAAGTGACACCGGCTGATGCCGTGGGTGTCCTGGGGTCTGTCAGGGCCACATTTTGTGAATTAGATCAGTGCCCATCCTGGTTGGTGAAAGCTTCCAGGGAGACCTTGGGGCTGGGGCTGGGGCTGGCGGGGTTGATCAATGCCTCCCTTCGGGAGGATAGGGTGCCAGACGGCCTCAAGGAGGTGGTGGTGCGGCCCCTGTTAAATAAACCATCTTTGGACGTTGACGCACTGGCCAGTTACCAGCCTGTCTCTAACCTTTCTGGATGGTCACCTGGATGGCATCAGTTTTCTAGATCCCTTTCAATCGGGGTTTTGCCCAGGGTATGGCACCGAGACTGCATTGGTGGCCTTGGTGAATGACCTCAGCTGAGAGATGGATTCAGGGTGTTCAACACTACTCATCCTGTTAGATCTCTCTACCACCTGGTGGCTCCTCGGTGGCCAGTAGGTCAGCTACTCTCCACCTTGTTCTTCTCTGTCTCTTCTCTATTACCTATCCTCCCCACCATCATGGCTTCCCTAATCTCTCACCTTCCCTCTCACTCCTTCTCCCCTCTTCCCCTTCCCCCACCTCTTCCTTTCTCTACTTCTTTTCCCCCTGCTCCTTCCTGCCCCCCAGCCCATCACTTCTCTCCAACCTCCTCACACTTCCTCCTTCGTCTTGGTTACCTTTCCCCCTCTGCTCCTTACCCACCCTCCCTATCTCTCACCTGCCCCGCCACCCCTTCTCCCAATCTTATCCCCATTCCCTGCCTTCACCCTGCTCAGCTCCCATTATCCTGCTCCCTTTGGAACTGTCACTCCTCTGCCAATAAACCCCCCTTCATCCGTGATCTCTTCCTCTCTCACTCCCTCCAGCTCCCTGCCCTTACTGAAACTTGGATTTCCCCCTCCAACTCTGTGACCCCAGCTACCCTCTCCTTTTTTAAAATGTATATATATATATATATGTTTATTATTTTTTCTTAAAATTGAACATCACATATTAATAATAATAAAAAAAACTATATACACAATTACAGTTCTTCAGATTGGACCAGTTCGGGGCGTACCCATTACAGTGTTGGTCCATTTACATCAACTTCTGTATTTCTTAATCTCTGTATTAGTTCATATTTTGGTTAGACATATTGTTATGTTGGTTTCAGACATGTCCATGTGTTGCTGCAATAAGCTCCAGACACTGTTCCAAATAGCATAATAGCATTCTAAATCTTGATGTATCTCAGCTTGAATACACTCCATGGTTAAAGTCCACCACAGTCTTCGCCACCACTTATGCATTGCAGGTTTCTGTTTCGACTTCCAGTTAAACATAATCATGTGCATAGCAGCTAAACGAAACTGCTGGCAGGCTGACTTTCTTTCCTTCGTGATCTGCAATTCTGGGGAAATTCCCAGTATCACAAACTCTGGCTGCATTTGGAGTTGCTGTTGTGCAACTATACTAATGTATTAGCCCACTTTTGTCCAAAATTCCTGTATAGCAGGACATTCCCACCAACAATGCAACATGGTCCCTGTCGCATCACATCCTTGCCCACATTTATTTGTATAGTTCTTATTCATACCATGTAAACGTTCAGGGGTAAAATATATCCTATATGTAGCTTTAATTTGTGGTTCCCTGACCGCTAATGACCCTGAGCCTACCCGCATCTCCGTCCATATAGCCTGGGGTTTTTTTGCTTTCTATTTCAACATTTAATTCCTTTGCCCATTTCTTGATATACCCCTCATCAGGCTCTTGAAACATTTTTTGCAATACCCGGTAGATTCTGGATAACATATGACTATAACTGGCATCCCCATATAACACCGCTTCAATATCATGTATTTTTCTTGTATAGGAGGGTCTGTCTTGTTTAGAGTTAAATTTACTTTTAATTTTAGCATATATTAGGAATCCCGGATCTGTAATATTTTTCCAGCGACCCTCTCCTTTGGGGGTCTCTCCTTTTCTCACCAGCCATGCCCCGAAGGCTGGGGTGGTGGAGTGGGCCTCCTTCTCACTAGCTCCTGTCAATTCCAACCACCTTTTCCTCCCCTCTCTCTCTCCTTTGCTTGCTTTGAGGCTCACTCTGTGCATCTCTACTCCCCCCTCCATCTCCGAGTCTCTGTCATCTACCTCCCCCCTGGCTCTCTCTCTTCCTTTCTCTCTGAATTTGAGTCCTTGCTCACTTTCTTCCTCTCTGATGATACCCCCACTCTCATCCTCAGTGACTTCAATATTCACGTTGATGTCCCTTCCCAGCCCTCCATCTCTCGCTTCCTCTCACTAGCCTCCTCCTTCAACCTCCACCTTTGGACCAACTCCCCCACCCATGCTAATGACCATTCTCTTGACCTCGTCTTCTCTAGGAATTGCTCTGTCTCTGTTCTCTCCTTTGAGCCTCATCCCATCTCTGACCACTTCCTTGCCTCTTTCAGTGTCTCCCACTGTCCCCCTTTCACTTCCCCTTCTCCATGCCCCTTCCGTGACCTGAAGGCCATTAACTCCATAGACTTTGCCTCCTGTCTCTCCCCCCTTCTCCCCTCAGTCTTCTCCTCCTCCTCCCTTGACTCTGCCATTTCTGCTTTCAATGCCTCTCTCTCCTCCACCCTTGAATCCCTTGCCCCCCTCTCCTCCTGACCGGCCTGCTCCCACAACCCCCATCCTTGGTTCACCCCCAGGATCCGCCACCTCCGCTCCTGCACCAGTGTTGCTGAACACCTTTGGCGCAAATCCCACTCTCATGCTGACTTCCTTCACTTCAAATTCTGTCTCTCCTCCCTTACTTCTGCTGTCTCCCTCGCTAGAGAGAATTACTACGCCTCCCCTATTGAGTCCTGTTCTCACGACCCTCGCCACCTATTCTCCACCTTTGCCTGCCTACTCAAGCCCCCCTGTCCTCCTCCTCCCTCTTCCCTTTCTGCTCAGGATCTTGCTTCCTTCTTCACCTCCAAGATAGACAAGATCCGCCTCGACATCACTTCCCACTCCTCTCCTCTTCCTATTCCCTCCCCTCTCCCTCCTCCCCCTCTTTCTCTCCTGTCCTCCTTCCCTCCCACCTCCCTTGAGGAAATCTCCTCCCTGCTCTCCTCCTCCAACCCTTCCACTTGCCCCCTTGATCCCATCCCCTCACGTCTCATGACCTCCATTGTTTCCACTGTTGCCCCTTCCCTCCTGCACATCATCAACCTTTCCCTCTCTACTGTCTCCTTCCCATCCACCTTCAAGCACGTCACTTTCTTTCCTATCCTCAAAAAGTCCACCTTTAACCCCCTCTGACCCTTCTAGCTACCATCCTGTCTCACTCCTTCCATTTGCTTCCAGGCTTCTTGAATGTGTTGTCTACTTCCACTGCCTCGACTTCCTCTCCGCCAACTCCTCCCTTGACCCCCTCCAATCTGCTTTCGCCCCCTTCACTCTACCGAAACTGCTCTCACTAAGATCACCAATGATCTTCTTGTGGCTAAATCTAATCGCCTCTATTCCATTCTTGTCCTCCTGGATCTCTCTGCTGCCTTCGATACTGTTGACCACTCACTCTGGTTGGATTCACTTCACTCCCTTGCCTTTCGTGGCTCTGTCCTCGACTGGTTCTCCTCCAACATGTCTAACCACTCTTTCAATGTGTCTCTTGCCAACTCCACCTCCTCCCTTCCACTCTCGGTTGGTGTTCCCCAAGGCTCTGTCCTTGGCCCTCTCCTCTTCTCTTTCTATACCTTGTCCCTAGGCAAACCCATTGCCTCCCATGACTTCCAATATCACCTCTACGCTGATGACATTCAACTCTATCTCGCTCCTCCCTCTCTCTCTCCATCTATTCAAGCTCACCTCACCAGTTGTCCCTCTGACATCTCAAACTCAACATGGATAAAACTGAACACCTTTTCTTCCCCCCTCCTCCTTCCTCTCCCTCTTCCCTGTCGATCCTCATCGATGGGGTCACCATCCTTCCTGTCCCCCAAGCCCGTAGCTTAGGTTTCATCTTTGACTCACCCCTTTCTTTTAAACCCTACATCGACTCTGTTGCCAAATCCTTTCGCTTCTCCCTCCATAACATTGCTAAAATTCTCCCTTTTCTCTGTGTCTCCTCTGCCAAAACCCTTGTTCATGCCCTGGTCAGATCTTGCCTTGATTACTGTATTTTTATTCTCACTGGCCTCCCCTGATCTCACCTTTCTCACCTTATCTCTGTCCAAAACTCTGCTGCCAGGGTCATCCACCTTGCCTGTCGCTTCGACCACGTGCAGCCCCTCCTCTCTTCTCTTCACTGGCTCTCCCTTCCTGAACGAATCCTGCACAAGTTCCTAATCTTCACCTATAAAGCTCATCACAACCTTGCTCCCTACTTTGGCATCTGGTAAGTAGGCCTTGACTTGGTCATTTCCACAGTAGTCAATTCAAACCCTTAGCATGCAAGAAATAATTTCATTGTGAATGTGAATTCTCACACACTGCAGGTGTTGCCTGCATTTCTGCGGGTCTTTCTGACCCCAAAGGCTGCTAAAAAAATCATAAAGCTGTTTTGGCAAGCCTGAACCACTCCTCTCCCCATGTATTCCTCAAGAAGTGTGAGGTCAACTGTCCTGTGTTGTTTCATGTTCCTCCCCCCTCCCCATTTTTTAAATGGAGGTTTTTATCATTTCATCATCATTTCATTACCCCAATGTAAGTCAATGGGAAAATGAAAGCACTATAGCCCTTTGCACTGGGGGTCATGTTGACCCCCTTGCACAGATATTCTTAAAATACATGTGTCTTTTAAAGAAATGAACCTTAATGCAGCACCTGCTCTTCTAATTAAAACCCTCAATGAGGGTGAAGGACAAAATGTAGCACTTAGTTTGAGTTCGCAAATGTGATGTGTTTAGGAAAATATCACCATAAAATGCTTTGGGGGGTTACATTGACCCCCAGTGAAAGGTCAACTTGCCAACTTCTATTGTTCCTTATGTTTACACAGCAGATAAGACCTATTTAGAGTGAACTCCTTGACACAGTTTTTTTTATCACAACCATTAGCAGCTTTGTGTTGCAAAAATACCTATTCATTCTGCATTGGGGGTGCTGATGACCCCTACATTTACTGTGGGGTTTGGAGTTCACTTGAAAGCAATGATGCCCTGCAACTCTTTACACAGCAGTTAATTAAGACCTATTTATAGTGAACTCTTGACACTGTTTTTTTTAAAATCACAGCCATTAGCAGCTTTGTGTTGGAAAAATACCTATTCATTTTGCATTGGGGGTGTCAATGACCCCTGCATTTACTGTGAGCTTTGATGAAGCCCTGCAACCTGTATTTTTCATAAATGTCCTCTAAATTTGGCAAATCTGGCCACCCTACTGTGAACTCAAGACTTTTGAGCTGACTCCTCCTCTCCTTTTCTGGATTGAAGCGGGGCCAACAATACCCCCTGTGCCGTTTTTGTTAGTTGTGCTGCTTTACATGATGGGTCATGGTGACCTCCAATACCATAGGGGGTTGTTTGGTATTGCTGTTTTTCAGTTGTTATACTAATAAACTGTCATTTTTTTTTCTTAATCTGGAGTCCATTTCAAATCAATCACATTCATTATTTTTCAGCTATTTATTAATGGGGATACATTAGACACACGATACAGTTATTAGTCAGTCAGTTTCTCAGGCACAGGAGTGTTAAGACTATTTCCAAAGCTGGATAAAGTGTTTTGCAACGATGCTGAAACCCAAGTGAAGCTTGCCTGTTATAGGTTTCATTACCAGCCTATGCTCAGACCTGGCTGCTTGAAAGGTTCAAGCAGCTTTCCAGCAAACTTGGTATTAACCAGTGCAATAGATTCCAATGAGCCCCTATAAAAGCCAGTATGGTGTATTGGTTAAGAGCAGGGCTGTATTGGTGCCCTATGCAGCCCTGCAACATGCATAAGAAATGTTAAAGTGGTGTTAAAATAGAGTTAAGGTGCATGTCTGTTTTCACCCATACTCAAATTTGTCTGGAAAACAAAATTCTCACAATGTGGGGTCACAGTACCAGCCTTAAATATTCTCCTTTCTTACTTTCTCCCACCTGGGCCAGTCCACATATTGATTAGGATGGACACCATGTCCAGGATAGCAGCCTTCTCGGAATACATTTACAAGGGATCTAGACTCCACATTGCCCCATCCCAGAAGACCAGAAGAGGTCCTCCACTAGAGACTCCTGCTTCCCAGCCAACCATCCTAATTAGTAGAAAACAGGAGTCCCCAACACATCCGCATTGCCTTCAGCTCACAGTCTGAGCAAGGGGCAGCATGACTTCTCCCCAGTGAACAGCTAATCTGGAGTGGTCTCGACAAAGGATAACCCTTCCCCCCGCTTGCATTGCAAGCACCAGACTGGATTTGCATTAAGAGTGGAAGCAGGAATTGGCAGATTTTTTTGCCCTGTTCCCTATTTCCACCTTGCCTGAGCTTAAACACAAGTAGGCTGTGTGCAGTGTGAGATTTTCTTTCCCCTTCAACTTCTTTGCTCATTCCTAGGTATTAGACTTTAAGAATGACTTTTCAGTCTGTAATAAAAAAATAAATCTCAATTGTGAAAGGGTCGAATTGTGGCTTTTCTCAATTCTCACAGAAATTGAGCTGAGAAACTTGATTCTCAATGAGAATCAAGAAAAAAAGAACACAACAAGATTAAGTTTCAGCCATACCTGGCACACTTGGGGAATAGAACCAGAGGAAAGCATGTAGGCAGGGACAGGAGCTGGGAATTGGAAACTGATTAGGGCAGAGCTTAGCGGGATTATCATTGACCACTTTGGACAAAATGATAACATGTAGCCATACGTCCCACGTCCCCCGTTCCCCCCCGAAAAAGCAGAGCCCTTGAATCTGTCGGTGCCCCATTTCTTCTGCTGGTAGACAGAAACATGTTGATCCCAGTTGCATTGGCTTTGGAAAGTCAAGAGAACCAGGGATTTGGTTAGCAGGCGCAGAAGCAGAGAGTTGAAGAAGCAGGTTGGGAGGGAATGCCAGGGACTTGAGTTACTCAGGGTAACAAAAGGTGTTGAAACAACAATTCATTGTGAATGCTGTTTCCATTGAAAACAGTGCATTTGCTTGCTTTTGCACGAGGAGGAAACTGACTGGTTTTCCACTACTGTCACTAGTCCCCATCCAGGAATTGCCATTGTTTGTTACTTCTGGGAGTTCTTGACAAAAACAACATGAAATGTACACAAAATACATAAAATAACAGAAGCTGTGGAAACTGACAAAAGGTCACAGACACCAATCTTAACAAAAATGAAAGTGAGGAATCAAATGGAAGCACAAAAATACTGAAGAACCCTCTTTTCTGAAAGACTGCCTTGCCCACTATTCTCAACCATGATCCCCGTGGTCATCCCCAGGAGTGCTCCTTGCAGGTATCATCTATCAACTAGGTTCATACAGTAAGGGTGCACAGAGAGGCATTCTCAGTTGCTGCTCTAGTGTTGTGGAACTCCTTTCCCCAGGTAGTTCATCAGAATCTGAGCATGAACATTTTCTGCAGGCAACGTAAGACCTTTCTTTTTGGCCAAGAGTCTGGCAGGCAGGGATAGGGGTTGGATGGTGAGTTTCTAGGGGGCTCAACTGGGGTTTTTAGAGTCTGGGCTGGAAGTTTTAGGGGATATCTCTATATTTTATGTGCTTTTTATGTAGTTCTTATTTCTTAAACCACCCTGAGCCTTAGGGGGCAGGGTATACGCTTGAATAATAAATACATAAATAAGCCGCCGCAAAGTCTCAAAGCAGCCGCAAAATCTAGTCCAAAGGAGCTGTTCCAGGTGGTGAGGGTGCTGGTCAGTCTCCCTCCACCTGGACGTGGAATCTCCCATGGCCTACTGTGACATGTTTGTTAGCTACTTTGTGGATAAGATCGCTCGGATTCGCCATGATTTCAGTGCTGTAGTTTCTGCAGAAAGAGGAGAGTCAGAGGGTGTGGAAGTCCCGTCTGGTCAGGTTTCATGGAATCTGTTTCAGGAGGTGATGACAGCGGAGGCTGTGGATGTTCTCGGGCAGCTAGGGCCAATTGTGAACTGGATCCGTGCCCATCCTCATGGGTCAAGGCCTGCCGGAAGATTTTAGGACCATTGCTGGCAGGGGTGATCCCCGCCTCCTTTAGGGAGGGCAGAGTGTTGGATTGTCTGAAGGAGGTGGTGGTCCGGCCTCTGCTCAAGAAACCATCGCTTGACGTTGATTCATTCGCCAGTTATCGGCTAGTCTCTAACCTTCCTGAATGGGTGGTGGATCAGCAGGTCCAGGAGCATCTAGTAGCCTCAGCTTTCTAGATCCCTCCCAGTCTGGTTTTTGCCCAGGGTATGGCACTGAGACTGTGCTTGTGGCCTTGGTCGACGACCTGCACCAGGAGATGGACCAGGGACGTTTGACCTTACTGATCCTATTAGATCTCTCAGCAGCTTTTGACATGGTTGATCATGAGCTGTTAGAGACTTACTTGCGAGACCGGACAGGATTGGGAGGGATGGTTCTACAATGGTTCCATTCCTACCTAGCCAGTAGGACCCAACGGATGGTGCTGGGGGATAAGTCATCTTCCCCCTGTGACCTTTTGTGTGGTGTCCCACAAGGTTCTATTCTGTCCCCGCTCTTGTTCAACGTGTACATGCAGCCATTAGGCGAGGTCGTGAGGTGGTTCAGAGTGAGTTGTCATCAATATGCTAATGACACTCAGCTGTACCTGTCATTTTCATCAGACCCAGGCCTGGCAACCTCTGTGCTTTGCCAGTGTTTGACGGCTGTGTGGGACTGGATGAGGCAGAACCAACTGAAGCTAAATCCTGACACAATGGAGGTAATGTTGGTGGGGAGAGTGGCGGGTGTGACTCCCCCCCCCATCATTGACGGGGTTTGTCCCCTGCTGGTCTCCCAGGTGCAGAGTCTACGGGTGCTCCTGGATTCCCAGCTCCATGTGGAAATCCAGATGGAGATGGTGGCAAAGGGGGCTTTCCGGCAGTTATATCTGGTAGGGGTGGGACCCCGGGGCAATTACCGGATACCGGATTTACCGGTTTTCCAGTTCTCAAAAGAACCAGATTCTCTGATTAAATCCGGTATCCGGTACCGGTTTTATTTCATTGATTTCAATGGGGCACTGTGTCCCCATTGAAATCAATAGAATAGTATACAATTCCTCCCCCCTCCCCCTCCCAGGCTGCGTGGGTGGAAGGGGGGACAACCCCCACCCACCCTGCCCAGCCTGGATTTTTGTTAAAAAAAGAGCCCCCCCCAGCACCAGCGGCCATGGCGTCCCCAGCAGGCTGTGGCTGCCGGATCGCCCGCCGCCGCCGCACCCGGAGCTCCACAAATGTACAGCACTGAGTCAACTTTAGTAGGGGTGATCCCTGGGGGGGTGGGGGGGTGTCCCCCCCCCCCCAGGGATCGGGTCTATACTTACCGGCGGCTGCGGGGACGCCACGGCCGCTGGTGCTGGGGGGGGCTCTTTTTTTAACAAAATTCCAGGCTGGGCAGGGTGGGTGGGCGGTGTCCCCCCTTCCACCCATGCAGCCTGGACTCGGGGAGGGGTTTTTTAAAACTTTTTTGGTGGGACTTACATTGCAGCCATTCATTTAAATGGCTGCAATGTAAAAAAATCTGGTACCCGGAATCCGGTAACGGGACCGGATTTACCGGGTCGAATCCGATAATGCCGGTACGACCAGTACCGACATTATCGGATACCGGATTTACCGGCACGCCCGCCCCTAATATCTGGTTCGGTGGCTTCGGCCTTATGTCTCGGACTCCGACCTGGCCACCATCATTCATGTTTTTGTTACCTCGAGACTGGACTACTGCAACATGTTCTACACGAGTCTGCCCTTGGTGATGGTCTGGAGACTGTAGCTGGTGCAGAATGCGACGGCCCGGTTCCTTACATGATCAAGTTACCAGGAACACATTACACCAGTGCTCCGTTCTCTGCACTGACTGCCTATCTTCTTCCAGGCCTGATTCAAGGTGTTGGTTTTCACCATTAAAGTCTTACAGAGCCTTGACCTGACCTATTTGTGGGACCGCCTCACTCCCTGGGTCCTGGATCAGCCCCTGCAGTCCTCTGGGGGCACCTTCTTGGAGATCCCCTGAGTAAATCGGGGGTCCACTTTGGAGAGGGCATTCTTGGGGGCCGCACCTCAGCTATGGAACTTCCTCCTGGAGGAAGCTCACCTGGTCCCAGACCTGCTGACTTTTCGTCAGGCTTGTAAAACCTGGCTGATCTGCCAGGCATTTGGTGGAGGGGACGGGTGAGGGGGAAGATGGGATGATGGGGGAAATTTTATATTATGTTATATTTTAATTGAATTATTATTGTTATTTTGTTTTTATTTGTTGTTAGCTGCCCTGAGCCACCTGTGGTCGAGAGGGTGGGGTATAAGAATTTTAAATAAATTAATTAATAAATAACCCGCCCTGCCCTTTATGGAACATTGTAACATCACAACACTCTGTAGGGGATGGGGCAGGGCAAAGGGGCTGCCATGGCCTGTTCTGACATAACTCTATCCTTTTATCGAGCATCGTGTTGTCATGATGCTCCACAGGGGCAAGGCCACATTGGAAATAGGGAAGGAAGATCCCTATGGCCCACCCCCTTTCTGATATGGCCACCTCAGAAGCCCAAATTTCTCTAGGTTACCAGGGACACCTCTGGCTGACCAAGAAAAAACAGCTTTCCCCCGCAGAGCCTCTGGGTGAAATCCAGAGAGGTGGCAACCCTGCTTGGAGCCCAGTTAAGCCACTGGTGTGGCCAGAATGAGATGATAGATAATGTTTTCTGATGCCTGGAGATATTACTGTGCAGGCTTCCAACGCATCACTCTTGTATCTAAACGCATCTGGAACTCCCCAATCTGCAGCCACTTGTAGCTGCCAACATGCCAAATTAGCATGCAGAGGAAGCATTGGAGATTCATTAAAACTGCTTGGGAATGTCAAAATATCCACATTGCCACAATCACTCAGTTGATGAGGACTGGAGCACTGGGAACTGGCACCAGTGGACAAGCTATCAAGAAAACTTCATTAATCATTCAGCGATGCTAGGTCGATTTCCACCAGCTGAGGAGCCAGCAAGCAAAAATCATCCCACTTGGTCGAAAGTAAATCTTAGGTGTAACCGGCTGGGAATATGTTGGTGCTATATGCTCAGAGGATGGTGGTCATAGCCAGTAGGATTCAACATTATTGTAAGTGGATCAAAATCCAATCCAAAATGGTGGCAGCACAGCGGCAATGTTTTGGAAAAGGGCATCGCATATGCAGAATAGCCTGGCAGCCATTTTGTGCATGCACAGTTGCTTTTTTCTTTTTTAACCAAGATTCTCGTGAGATTCTCAAACCATTAGCAAGATCTCACCAAGGACTCTCAATTCTCATGAATTTTCAATTCTCACCCTAATGCCGGTTTCAGTCATGTCAGTCTTTCCCTGAGCCATTTCTAACTACACACCAGGTGGCACATGCTACAATGCTGTGTGTGCCTGCTCCTGTCATCCCGCCACATCCCCAAGCTTCTGTACCTGTTTCTGTCACCTTGACAAATCCTCTTGCCTCTCTTCCTGCTTCTGCTATAGTATCCATCATCCTGTCAAATTCTCCAGTCCCTGTTTTCTCTTCAGGTCTTGTTGCCCATCCCAAATCTCCAGTTCCTGTACCAGATTGTCATTCTACCACTGTTGCCCAGTTGGGTACCTCAGCTTTTGCTTCTGTCCCGCGGACCCAGACCCCTGCACGCATTGTCAAGATAAGCAACTCTGAGCCTGCTCCTATATATCAATGGCTAGCAACCACACTTGATGACCTGACCATGCCCCTGCAGCCAGGTGATACAATCCCCATCTTGGCCTGGGATGCAATGGACGACAGTGACTCATTGGACCCAGATGCAATGATCTGTGCCTTGGTGGGTGCAGGGAAAATTTCTTGAGACAATAGGTTCTTTCTCTTGCCTTGGCAGCAGAGCTGGTAGTCAACAACAATGCCATGAATTTCCCTGCAAGGCACAGGTAGATGCCCAGAGACCACCCATAAAGAAGGGGGTGATGTCAGGCCCCTGCTGGCCTCAAACTGGTATCCCTGGGCTTCCCAGCCTAACAACCTAACCCTTGGTGTCAATTTGACAGCTAGCTTGGTTTGGAGCACTGTGACCAGGTTTTTGCAGGAACTAATCTCCTCTATCTTTGCATGGGATTGGCTGCTGTGAGTATAAAAGATTACCCAGAGAGAGCCAACAGAGCAGTCTGTTTTGCCACCTGTACTCTGGTGTCGGTGCGCATCTCTTGTTTATCTTTGCCCTGGCTCTGTTCCTGTCTCCAGTTTCCTCTACTCAGGGACTTCCTGGACTCAGAACTCAGTTCTGCCTGCCTTTCTGTCTGGACCTGATATTGATCTGTTACTGCTTTGCCCTTACTCCATTTGGGGCCTGATTCTGCAAGTCTACCCATGACCCGGGCTAGCCCCTGACTCCTTTTCTATTAAACAGGGCCAGCATTATTATTAGTTATATAGCACTTTTAGGTTTCTATGTAGGGGGGTGGGGGAGACTGTCTGCCCTGCTCTCCACATTGGCCCCACAGTGTAGCAGCTGGAATTGCCCATCCCGTGACCCCCAGGGATCAGTCCCAGCTGGGCTCATCTGGCTGTACCCAATTACTTGTCGAAGGCTATGCACTGAGTTAGTGGCTAAGGCAGGATTTGAAGCCTCATCTCCCAGATCCAAGCCCCAAATCTTATTTACTATGCTGCACAGGCATTTTTAACTTCCTGAGTCACAATATTAAAATGTCACCTTCTCCACCTGCCTCCATACCTCTCAATCTTGTGTGCTGTATTGCAGGTAGGGAAGAAGCACTCCTGATTCGCTTCTGAACAGCAGTGCTTGCCTCTGTCCCCTGCCAGCCCAAACAGGTGAATGTAAGAGGATGGAAAATGAACCAGGATCATCTCCTTTCACAAACCAGAGGCCTCCACCAAAGGCAGGACAAGGAGCCCTTCTAGCTTATTTTGCCACACTCTTAAATTTGCTGCCTTACTTGTACCCCTACCCTGCCTACCCCTAAAGCTGTCCCTCCTAATAAAATAGCAAAGTAAGATTTTCTGTAGTAAAATGTGCATGTCCCCAGGCTAACCTGATGTTAATGCACAGCTCTCACTTGTCTGCTAGATCACATTAAACAAGTTGCAAATAATATATTCAGCAATCCATTTGCTATTCCTGTAATCTTCCCATCTCTGACATTAACATCTATGTCCTTCTGGAACATAGGCACCAAAATAGTTCCAAAATAGTTCTCTTAACATGGGAAGGGAATTTGGGCTACTTGGTTGAATAAAATGGGCCAAACTTTCAGCTCCAGTAATGTCTCTTTAGCAGTAAGGTCTCCTCTTTGGCAGTGTCAAAACACTTTAGGTGGGAAAAACTATATTTACATCCACTGTAAAGCACTGCCACATGGCACAAAGAGGCCTTACTGTACCTGCAAAAGTTGAAGATTGCTATAATGACATGGTAAATCTGGCAGGAATGGAGAGAATCATGCTTCACAGATGTGATGACTCAGGTAAATTTAATGCAACTTGGAAAGAGGTTGGGGAATATTCTCTGGGAGATTTTTCATGAGCTATTCTAAGATCAACAGTCCATTATACCCTTGACATTCCATGTCTCCAGCTTCACCCACCAGTTTGCCTAATCTATGGGCGTTTATAGACGATCCCGCTTACAAGCGGGATCGCTAAATGCCGGCTTTTCCCCCGCGCGGTCTCTGCATGCAGTGTCTGCTGATCAGACACGGCGCAGAATGCGAGTGAGCATGCGTGCCCTTCTGCGCATGCGCACTCGCGCACGGGACCAGGAAGTGCGGCGTAAAGCCGGCACTTTGGGAATCCGCGTCGGAGGGGGCAGGATCGCCTGCCTCCCCCGACGCGGATTAAAAAGCAGCCGCAGCGAGTAGATGAGCTCCAAGAAAGGCGGCTGATCAAAGGATCAGCCGCCTTTTTTGTCTCGTCTATAAACGGCCCATGAGTGTTCATGCGAACAACCATGGTGTCATTCCCACCATCCACCAGGCTGCTTGAAACCTCTTATGGTGACTTTCCTCTGAGAGCCCTATACATTCCAAGATCATGGCCTTGACAATAGTCCTTGACTTGTTCCTGACTCAGTGATAAGAATGCTGCTTGGGCATCCCTAGTAAGATACGGGGCAAGGCATAGGGTCCACACATCTTTGCCCCACCCAGCTCCCATAGCAGCACATTAGAAAATGGCAAGGAATGAGTGTGGGTCCTCCCCTGGGGCCATCTTGCAAATTCATGGTCCACTGTCCTCCCCTGTGTTCTGTTGCCACCAGGCTTTGCAAGAATTATTGCATCAGGCTCACCTGCTGTGCCACAAAATCTTTAAACACATTGTGCTGTTCCATTTACCAATCAACCTGGGCCTGCAGCTGGGTATACTTGCCCTGTAGCTCAGCCTCCTGCACCTGTTGGATGGCCTGCTGCTGGTCCCATATCATCTGCAACAGCTGTTCCATGGCACACCCAGGCTCTCAGCAATGGAGCTGAGATGTGAAGCTCTCGGACAAGCCCCCAATTATGAAGAAGACCCCTGCTTCGAGTGCACTTCCTAGATTGGGGCCTTTATTCCCTGTTGTGCAGTCCAACACCCACCCACCCCACCACCCAGCAGAAGGCATCAGACTTCTTCAGGTAGCACCAAACACCAGTTTATTTCCTTCACCCATGCAGGTACAATACAGCACACCGTATACAGTCCATTACTTTGTGACTAGTTGGCAAAAAGTTCCCCTGACCCCTAACTTACTGGCTTGCCTCCTTAGAACTAGGTACCTTGCTTCAGGACCTGGGACAGCATATAGTGAGGAAACAGCAGGCCAGCCATCTGTTCTCTCTGACTCCCTAATCAAGACTGAGCTCAGTCAAGCCATTTCCCTCCAACTACCCCTGGAAGGGAGTGAGTGTGATGGACAGAACCAGTCTTAAAGGGCTGGGAGCTGTACATCACATTCAGTTCCTTCATAAAGTGAAGGTATAAAATATTTGGCATTATAACACTCCCCTTAGTCCTATGAAGTTGAATTTGGCTTGCATTTTCCCTGTCTGTTAGCCTGCACTTATACAGATTAGCCTGCACTTATACAGATTGCCCAAGGGACGATAATATAAATATACCACACGGTGAAGCAGTCCAGATTCCACAGCACTTATCCCATTTCCATGTATTACTGTTGTGCCCTGCAACACTGAATGAAAAACAAATGAGACAATAGCCACCTGCAGTCCAGGCTCAGTCTGTGCAGCCCCCACTCACAATTTTAGTGTGGCCTGGCTAATAAAAGGGCAGCCCCCTGCATGTATTTTATGTGCTTTTGGGTAGCCTGGCTGGCAGCACCAGTGAGAGCAACAGCAGAGAGAGGGGGGCAGGAAACGACTGCTCCTCAGATGCCCTTGGATTTTTGCCCACGACTCTATGGTGCTGATGGACCTGTACACGTAGAGGTGCCACACGTAATCTACTTGATGAGACATGGATTTGTGGGTGTGCATTAGTCCGTATTCACCTGCACGGCATGCTCCACACACTCCATGATCCTTTTGTGTGTGGGGGCTGCATGTCCGGTGGATGGGGGCCACGTGACTGGTGGGAGCGAACATCTAATAAATGAGTACATGGAAACCAACCTCTTTTGGGCTACTATGGGCTAATGTCTCATTTGTTAACACCCTTTGATGGGTGATTGCTCTTCATCCTTTTGGGACCTCCCCTGTGGGGTCCCACAAGATTCTAGTCCATCTCCCCTCTTGTTTAATGTGTATATGAGGCTGCTGGGCAAGATCATTTGGAGGTTTGGGATGAAGTGCCATCAATATGCTGATGACACCCAGCTCTACCTCTCTTTTTCATCTGACCCAGGCCCTACAGTCTCGGTGCTCACCCTATGCCTGGATGCTGTCAGGGACTGGATGAGCTGATTAAAGCGGAATCCAGACAAGACCTAGGTGATGATGGTTGTGACCTGGAGGGGATTGGGACTCCTGTTATTGATGGAGTCTGACCCCCTCTGGTCAAATCAAGTTTGCAGCCTTGGAGTGCTTTTAGACCTAGTCATGGCATCTAGTCCAATCCCCAGAATCCCCCCCTGGATCCCAAAAGCATCCCTGACTGGTGCTTGTTGGGTCTTTCCTGAAGACCTCCAGGGAAGGTAGTTCCACGACTTTCCAGACACAGTAACTCACACACTGTACTCCTCAGCCATTCGCCAAAAGATCATGCTGAAAGACCATAGGCTTGTGCCTTCAGAGTTTATTTTGTACACAGTCTACCTGACAATGCTCTAGAGAAGTAAATAACACAATTACAAATGAATGGGTACACTGCTGCCTGGGAAAATGTAATCTGCAGCATTAAGAAAAATTAGCAAATTGCAAACATGCGAAGTTTAAAAGAAATGTGATTCTATAGCACTCCTGGCTTCTTTCCAATGCTAAACATTGTTTGAGAGAACTCAGTGAGCGCAATGCACAATCAAACTGAAAGGCTGTGTCATTTGGCAGGAAAAGTAGCTACAGAAGCATCTTTAAAGCCACTAATTGGTTTATGGTAGACCAACTCAGGCTCTGAAGCCAATCCTGCTGTCCCAGTAAATTCCATGAAGCAACTGAAGCTGCCACCACCAGAGACAGGATGCTGGGCTAGATGGACCTTCTTAGGCCTGACCTAGTATGACACTTTATGTTCGTAGTTATTCCAGACAGGTTACTCTGGAGTAACAGCCTCCCTCTACTTCTGTTCCCACAAGCATGTGGAAGCAAAGCTTAAGTAGCTCTTCCCTTCATCTGATCTTCCTGCTTGAGAACATGCCCAGAACTGCCAGCAGGGGGTGGAGGGGGGCTCAAAAAGCAAGCAGACAGTGGGAGAGAGAGACTGTGAAGAAAACAGAAATGCAGGGAAAAGTTACGGCTTCTGGGAAGGGAAGAGTGAAGGTAATTACCATCCTCACATATAAAAGATCACATCCCTGAAGTAGGAAACTTTCTCTCCACTTTAATCCTCCTTGCCTGAGAGGTAGGTACCTAACTTTAACCTCATTTTAAATTGCCAACCCCCCCCCCCCAACAGAGGAGGTTAAAGAGAGGTAGGAGGTACTTCCAACAAAAAATGATTGCGTGAACATGTCCCATATCTGCTTCTAAAGGAGTCTTTCCTAGAATGATAATCTGGGTGAACGTTTGCATTAATTTATTTATTTTATTTATTTTTTAAAAATATACCCCGCCCTACTGCCACAGGCAGCCTGGGGCAGCTAACAAAGTCAATCAATAAAATACATTTAAAACATATAAAACATCATATAGTAAAAATAACAATAAAAATGAGGAGAACAAAAACCCATAACACCCACCACCCCATCCACCCTCACCCTTCTCCCTCATCAAACACCTGAGGGAACAGCCAGGTTTTATAATTCCTGTAGAAAACCAGAAGGTCTGGGACCAGACGAGTCCCCACTGGGAGGGAATTCCAAAGGTGTGGCATGGCCACCGAGAACGCCCTGTCCTGCGTGCCCCCCCAGGAAACCCTCCAACTAGGCACCCCCAGATGACCGCAGGGGCCGGTCCAGAACCCGGGGAGTGAGGCAGTCTCATAAGTAGGCAGGGCCCAGACCATGTAAGACTTTATAGGTCAAAACCAACACTTTGAATTGGGCCCAGAAGACTATTGGCAGCCAGTGCAGAGATCGGCACACTGGTGTAATGTGCTCTCAGCGGCCCAGCCCCACCAGGAGCCGGGTCACCGCATTCTGCACCAGCTTCAGCTTCCAAGCCATCACCATAGGTAGCCCCACATATAGCACGTTACAGTAGTCTAACCAAGAGGTGATAAAAGCATGGATGATCGTGGCCAGATCCAGAATCGAAACCAGTGGCCGAAGACGCAGCACCAGATGTAACTGGCGGAAGGCACTCCTCGAAACAGCCTCCACCTGGAAATCCAGGTGGAACTGCACATCTAGGAGCACCCCCAGGTTCCGCACCTGGGAAGTCAGTGGAGGACAAACCCCCTCAACCGAGAGGGCCATCATCTCCATCGACTTACCCAATAACATAACTTCTGTCTTGTCAGGATTCAGTTGCAGTTGATTAGCCCTCATCCAATCCCGCACAGCTGCCAAACACCGGGTAAGCACCAAGACAGCCGGGCCTGGGTCAGTTGAAAATGAGAGGTACAGTTGGGTATCATCCGCATACTGATGACACCTCACCCCATACCCTCTGATCACCTCACCAAGCGGCTGCATTTACACGTTGAACAGGAGAGGGGACAAAACAGAACCCTGCGGATCCCACACAAGAGGTCTCGGTGAGATGAAAAATGATCACTGAGCACCACCCGCTGAGTTCTCCTTGTCAGGAATGAGCAGAACCATTCAAGAACGATTCTGCCCACCCCTTCACTGTCCAGCAGGCGCGTCACCAACATCTAGAGGTCAATGGTATCAAATGCAGCTGACATATCTAATAGGACCAAAAGGGTCGATCGACCCTTATACTTTTCACGGCGCAGATCATCCACCAAAGCCACCAATGCAGTCTCAGTGCCATTTCCTGAACGAAAGTCAGACTGCAAGGGATCCAGATAACCAACGTGGTCGAGATGCCCTTGGAGTTGCTGAGCCACTACCCATTCAATAACCTTCCTTAAAAGGGGAAGGTTAGAGACAGGCTGAAAGCTGGCAGGGGAGTCAACGTCAAGCAATGATTTCTTGAGCATAGGCCGTACCATCGCCTCCTTGAGGCAACCCGGCACTCTTTCCGCCTGTAGGGAGGCATTGACCACTCCAGTCAGCAATGGCCCCATTGTCTCCCAGCAGCTCTTAATAAGCCAGGACAGGCACAGATCTAGTTCACAAGAGGTGGCTCGAACAGCCCCCAGCACCCCCACCATGTCAGCGGGCGTCACCGACTGAAATTGATCCCAAAAAATCAGACAAGTCGGGGTTTCTACCTCTACCTCCTCTACCACCTCTACCTCCTCCACTGTATTAATTGCGGCATTGAGGTCTTGGTGAATACGAGTGATTTTCTCCGCAAAATAATCCGCAAAAAGGTCACAGTGGGCAGATGATGACTCAGCTCCAAGGTTGAGGGAGGCCGGACTGACCAGCCCTTGTACAACCCAGAACAGCTCCACCAGATGGGATTCTGCTGATGCTATGAGGGCAGCAAAGAATTTCCTCTTTGCTGCCTGCATAGCCATGGCATAGGCTCGTAAACTAGCTCTATGCCACAATCTGTCAGCTTCATCCCAAGAATGACGCCACCGTTACTCTAACTGCTGCCCCCCCCCCCCCCCCCCCCCGCTTCAGCATCTGCAGCTCTTCGGAGAACCAAGGGGATCTGTGGAGCCTCTGCCTGGGCAATGGACGCCTGGGAGCCGTTTGATCGATGGCCTCTGTCAGCAAGGTGTTCCACAGCTTGAACAGGTCATCGATGTGATGGTTGTCAAGGTCAGAGGGTAACTCCCCCAGCATGCCTAGAAACCGCACTGGGTCCAACAGCCTCTGGGAATAGGCCATCTTAATAGGTTCCACACCCTTCCGGGAGGGCAACAAGTCCCCAATTCACTGAGATGTTTTATGCAATAGTCATTGTCCTTGGAGATTTGTGCGTTTAATTTTTCAAAGGAGGGATAGCATGATTCAAATAAACAAGGGGTCCCATGGGTAAGATATTCACAGAGGATGTTCCCTCTGACTGGCAATTATCTTGACAATTCATACATTTTCCCATCACTCATTCATTTAGCTTAAATTTACTCCTGTAGGAGGGTTGGATTTAAAAAAATATATTTTGATGTTCCTCTCAGCTGGCCTAAAAGCAGCAAAAATTTAAATAGTGGTGGTAAAAATTTGAAATAACAATTTTAAAATGAATTTTTTATAAATTCTGGCCAACAGCAAATTAGCAGCAGGAGAAGACACTACACTGTTGATTTAGTTGTGTTCTTGAATATTAACTGTGACAGCAAATGATACCAAAGTAGATAATTGCAATGTCCTTGCTAAGTGGAAGGAGTGACAATGGCTGTTTTTACACAGATGGGGGTTGGTGGGGTGATGGGTGTTTGACCGCTGTGGGTGGAGGTGCGTGGGTGTCTGTTTACATGGACACCCACCCATCTCCACCCATGGGGCCTCCTTCAGTTTTCTGGAGGGCCCCGTGGGTGGAGATGGGTGAGTGATGGGTGTAGGTGGGTGTGTATTGGGAGCACGCACGCACAAACACCCACTACCCATGGTGTTTACATGGGCGCACACTCATTCCCCCACCCACCACTGGCTGTTTACATGGACGCCCCCCCCAACACCCGCTGGAACACCGAGCAGAGGGAGGGGGTGTCTGTGTAAAAACGTCCATTAAAAAAAACCACGGTATACTGGAGTGCCAAAGCAAATGCACTTGAGGAAGTGGAAAGAAGATAATAAATGGGAAGAAGTGAGATGATAGTATTGATAAACATCAACTTATATTTTGTTTCAGTGAACTGATGCTTGTATTCTTATAGATGACTGAACTAAGGAACATGTATCTTAGGTAGGTTTGTGCATGGGGTCAAGTATTTGTATCTGTATTTGTGCTTTTGGTTCTTGTATTTGTATCTTTACCTGTGTTTGCTGCATTTTTTCAAATTGCCAATGTGGAAAACGCAGTGAATATGGGTCCCTGTGCATGAGTTATTTTGGTGCAGAAGTGAAGTGAGGCTCTGCCAATTTGACAGGCCTATAAGGAAAGGAAAATACAGTCAAAATTGCTGCTAAGTCTGCTACCAATTTAAAAGGGGAGCACTCTTTCAGGGGAGGGTGGAGAATATGGTTGACTTGGTGGGGAGGTTGTTAGCTTTGGGAGAGTGGAATTGGGTATGGGTTTGGCTCAGGAGGATTGCTGACTTGAGGGAGAATGAGGCATGTGACTTTAAACGAGAGGAGAGAATGGAACATGGGACTGGCTTGTGCAAGGGGTTTCTTGCACTGGGGGGTGGGGTGGGGCTGGCTTGAGGGATGTCACTGGCCTGGGGAAGGTTCACTGGCTTGGGGGGGGTATGGGGAGGTTGCTGCCTTGGGGAGAGGGAATGGGAAATGGGGCTGGCTCGGGGAGGAGGTCAGTGGGGCCGATCCCATGCCCCATGTGCAACTTGTATGTGTGCACATGTGCACAAACCACATACATGTCCATTGAGTGCACATTGTACCACGTGGAATCTGCACAGGACCCACGTGGATCCTGCATGCGATTGTGGCCACTGGCTTCAGGTGGGGGAATGAGGTATGGTTCTGGTTTGGCTGCGGAGTGGTTTCTGGCTCAGAGGGGAATCATTGGCTTGTGGAAAGTGGGATTCCCTAAGTAGGTATGGGCATGAGGCTGGCTCAGGGCATTCACTGGCTTGGGGAGGAGGGAATGAAGCTGCCAAGGACTCACCATTTCTCCCTCACTGGGCTGGGTTTGACTGCAGTGCTGGAATCTGCAATTCTGAGACAGCAGCAGTGCCTGCAAGTGGGGAAGGCTCATTACAGGCGCCTCAATTAGGTGGCTAAGTAGAGCGTCAGAGAGCAGCCCAGATCCGAGCTGGATATGTGCTGCCATTTGGGGGTTACGTTCAAGACTTTGGATATTACATTTTTTGGGAAATGTTGGGTTCACTTTTGTGGGGTGACTTTTTGTATTTTATCAAAACCCAAATGTACAGCTCTATTCACTATAATACTCTTTTTAAAAGAATTATTTAGATTCTCAACTATTCTAAACCAGCATACTTCTGTTGAGGTCATCTAGCCACTATTGGATGGAGTCAGAATGAGTCAACTACCTATAAAAATCATGCCCGAGAGACATTCTCTGTAGCTCAAACATCTATTCCATAGCACTAATCAACTTTGTCTGCACAATCAAAACAGTTGTGCATCAGTTTTCCTTCCCTTCCATGTCACTCCTTGTGACCCAAACCTTGCCAGTTTAAACCAGCTGAAGATCCAATTGGTGCAACTACAATATAACTTTGAACCTGAAATTAAATCCAGAATCTAATCTATCCCCATAGATCTATTTGTATTATGCTTTTTACTATGTGCTGTTCACCGGTCTGAGCTGCCATTGGGCAGGAGGGGGCAGGCTATAAATGTTGGATAAATAACTAAATAAATAAATAAATAAAAATAAAAAATATTCCATCTTTGAAACATTTCCCCTCAATCTATTCCTTAATCTACTTTCCCATTATCTATTTCCATATTTGAGACATTTTTAGAACCTTTTAAAATGCATTCTGTAAAATTACTCATTTTTTATCCTCCAGCATGTCCATAGTCTAGGTTACAGAGGTCTTTTTAAAGACAAGGAGCTAGAATTAGCTGCTACGTACCACAGGAATTTGAAAAAATGTTGATATTTTATTATTAATTTGATTTCTATTCCACCCTATCCAAAAGGCTCAGGGTAGCTCACACATTACATAGATACAATCCCTCAAACCCCAGTCTTCCACGCACCATTCCACCCACTCCTACACCCTCACCTCTCACATAGGGTATTTTCAGACGTTACGAGATCACACTCAACCACAGTGAACCACAGCGGGGCCAAAGCACCCTGAACGTCTGTTCGGCAGCTGCTGGATATTCACCACAGTCAATACCCACATGGGGACAAAATCAACCACGCTTCTGGAGGAGGAGGAGGAGGAGGAGGAGGAGGCCCTACCACAGAGGGGCCCAGTGGGGGCTCCGGGAGACCTGAGACTTCATTCGCACCTGGGGGACCCTGGAGCATCAGCTGGAGCTCGTGCTCAATCAGAGAAATGAGCACATGTTCCAGGAAATAGTGCGGGAAATGGAGGTGGCGGGACACCACCAGACCGTGGCCCAGTGCTGATCCAAGGCCAAAGAGCTAAAGAGGGAGTACAAGGCCATCGGGGACAACAACCAGCAGTCTGGACACGGACTCCGGACTGCCCCCTTCTACGATGCCCTGGACCACATCCTCCACATGAAGGGATCAATAGTGGGCCATGCCTCATGGGGAGCGCTGTGGTCCAGGGCAGGGATCGGGCCGAGGTACCCCCTCCCCATGCCACCCCACAAGAAGGCACCCACTCTAGGGCCCCAGACCCCCAGAAGGAATGCCCCAGGACCTCTGAGACCAGCAGACACCCCCCCAGGAAACCAGCCTGGAGAGCCCCCACCCCCTGGCCAGACAGCCAGACTCAGAGGCCGGCACCCTCATCACCCTCAGCCAGTGGTCGCAGGGGGAGCACAGCAACATGGAGGGGCCAGCTTCGGAGGGATCAGAGACAGACATCGAGGGTAAGCTAGCAGATGGGGCGGGGGGATGGACCTGGGGTGAGGGGTGAGGGGGGTTGGGGATGGCCCAGCCAGGGGGCAGGACCCACCCAGCCCTGCCATCCCACTACATGGGGCCAGGGCCCAGAATCCCAGAAGCCCCCCACCAACCCCCCCATACCCCACAGGGCACGGAATGCCCTGGCACCAGAGGCAGGAAAATGACTAACCACCATGTACCCTACAGGACAGCCGGAGGAGTCACAGAAATCCAGGCCCATGCCCCCAGTCCAGCAGATAAGAGAGCACCGGGCATGGGTACGGCGCCGGAGGGAGGACCTCCCTGCTCCTGCACACAGGCACTATGTGCGTCTATGTGATGGCAGCTGCCCCACCGGGCACCCTGCCAGCCCAGGGCCCCATGCTGGGTCCCTCGGTGCCCCCACCACCTCCCCAACTTCCCCAGCCACCTCCACAGGGGCCCTGCATCCACCTCTCAGTCCCTATAGGCCTCCAGAGGGAGCAGTCACCCAGAGGGTCCCCTCGGGTCCCGGGTCCTCCCTCCCTCCCACTACCGCCTGCCCCTCTGGACACCGAGGCCTCCCAGGACACTGTTGGGGACATGAACAGCGGGGGGGAGCTTCCAGAGCTCCGGTCCGCCCACAGAGTGCTCAAGGGGGTGCCCCAGGAAAAGTGGGAGCTGGGGAGTGAGGGGGAAGGGTGTTATGAGGTGGGGGGGCAGTGGTGGTGGTGGGGGCACGGATAAGTGGGTGATATAATAAATGCACGGATACCACAACCGCCTCCTGTGGTCAGTTCCAGGGATCAGAGGTGGGGTGTGCGTGGCCCATGCCCATATAGGGACTCACCCAGGCAATCCCCTGGGCCCCCGGGGGGTGGGACGGGAGGTGGGCACCCTCACACATGGACCTCCCAGCTGATGTGCCTGGCTAGGGCACCACAGATGCGTTTGGCACAACGGTACTCCCTCGGGTTGTCCACGTTCACGTACAGAGGCACGGGGCCCGGAGTGTGGGTAGGCATGGGGTATTCGGGGGCGGCCCCATTGGTGTCACACACATTGTGCAGCACACAGCAGGCACCGATCAGCAGGACCGAGGTCTCCATTGTGTAGTCTAGCCGGCTGGCCAGGCTCCTCCAGCGCTACTTGAGGGCCCCAAATGCCCGCTCGACCATGGTCCTGATGGCACACAGATATTGTAGAGTGCCTCTGCTGGGGTCCAGGCGACCAGGTATACCTTCATCAGCCACCGGGTGAGGGGGTAGGCCAGGTCCACCAGGATGCAAAGGGGCATCAGCACCCCCTCAATCCGGGCCATCCCCATTTCTGCAAAGTACATCCGGGCATAGAAGGTCATGATCCGGGCATCGTGACTGTGCCCGGAGTTGCCCGTGAAGATGTCTATGAACCTCCCCTGGTGGTCCACGACCACCTGCAGCTGCAGGGAGTGATACCCGTGCCTGTTGACATACTCCGTGGCCTACCCCTTGGAGGGGCAGAGGATCTCGATGTGGGTGCTGTCCATAGCACCCATGCAGTTGGGGAACCCACCAGCCGTGAAACCGGCCATCACAGGCCCCTTATCCACCAGCTGAATTGCCCTGTCCAGGAGTATGCCCTCCACAGTCTCACAGACATTCCAGAGAATACAGTCCATGGTGCTCACCCCGACACCAAAGTGCTGTGAGACGGACCGGCAGGAGTCGGGTGTTGCCAGGGCCCAGATCCCCATGGCCACCCGCTAGACCATGGGGATGGGGTTCCTCATGGGGGTGTGCTGTTGCTCCAGCCAAGGCGTGAGCAGCTCCGCGAGCCACAGTAGGGTGAGCTTGTCCATCCTAAAGTGTGCCTTCCAGGCTTCCTCATCCCACTGAGCCAGCGCCCGGGACCACCAGTCCTGGGCCCACTCCGTGACCCATAGCCACCGGGCAATGAGCATAGCAAGCAGGGCGGCCCGGTGCATGGCCTACCTCCTCCATTGGAGGCACCGACCACCTCGCAGATCGCCTCAAGTCTGGTCCAACTGCAGCTCACAACCTGTAAGTCCACCCCGGACACCCGCTGCGCCCGGAGCCGGGCCAGGGAGTGCCTGCGGGCTTGGTTAGCCCTGCGGGCCCCTGCAGCACTCCAGGCCATGGTAACCCGCAGACGGGAGCCCAGGTGCACCTCAGCGGTCTGAATACGCAGCTGATCAGTGTGGGCATGGTACCACTCGGCACAGAGCACAAGGAGCATCCTGCATGCACCCAACCTGTCCCGCTCCATGGTGAGGTGAGCCCTGGGGGGCCACTGGCGGCCCTGATATAGGCTGGGACAGGCGGTGGCCCCTCCCCCGACTGCCTGTGCCGGCTCTGCGGCCCCCCATCCGTGGTCCTTCCGTGAGACCATGGTCCTGTGTGACCTGTGGCATACCCTGGTGGTGCAATTTCTGCTGAGCTGCCTGGACAGCCTGTTGGGTGCTTATGCAAGCCTGAGCTCTGGCCTTCATTACTTTGGCTATGAGGCAAGTGCCTGGGATTGCCGGCTGCATGCGAGACACTAGGGCTGGTTCCCTTTCCCGATGGGCACATCCCAGAGATGAGGTGCTCGCATGTGGCTTGGTCTGCAGAGGAGACCGTGTCCACCCTGTCTGTGTGCAGTCTAGCCGTCTACATGGTCTGTCTGGTGGAGGGGGCCCCTGCTTTGGCCATGTCCTACTTTGGCTGTGTGCATGGGGCCTGTGGGTAACAGCGCTCCCGTCGGGTGGTGTATCACTGGCTGCTGGAGCTGGGTCAGCTTCTGTGGTCCCCTGATGCCAACTGCTGCATGTCCGAGCCTACTGCGGTGGAACTGGTGGCGCTGTCCGGTGTGTGGTCCCGTACTGATGTGCAGCTGGGTCTCTCCATGCAGGATGCCTTTAAGGCTTACTACCTGATCACCCACCACATGTCCGTACAGGGGTACTGCCGGGGCATGCTTCATTGGCCCCACCTCATTCACCAGGCAGGGCACCCAGCCCCTGGGTCCTTCGTGGCCCCCAGAAGCTGGCTGTGAGTCCCCCTGTGCCTCCCAGACCCCTGTTCCTGGCCCCTGTGCAGGTTCCCGGCTCCACCCTGCTGCCGTGGCCCACTGCCTCTTCCCTCCTTGCTGTCCTGGCAGTGCTGCTGTGCTGCCTGCTTCCTGGGGTGTCGCTGTCGCTGCCCCTGCCCCTGCCTGTGGCCCTGGGCCCCCTCTGCCCCCCCGGGTGCCTGGATGATCTTTGAGTGCTGGGACCCCCAGACTGGCCCCCCATGGCTTCCTCCTGGGGGGGGAGGTTGTGTTACATTGGACCTGCTGCACTTCCCTGGACCTCCTGTCTCCCCTCCATCACCCCCTCACCAGAGCTGGGGTTCTGAGTGTGCCTCCTGGACTGTTCCTGGACCGCTCGTCTGTTCCATGTGTGCTCCCACTGTGCCTGTGCCTGGCCTGCCTGGAGCCCTCCATTCCGGGACTGCCTGTGTTGCTGTGGGGGTGCCCGTACTGTCTGTTCTGTAGTGGGGGTTCTGGTTGCCATTGCCTGTGTCCCACTGTGCCCCTGTGCCATGTCCCCCCCCCTTCCCTGTCTCTAATCCCCCGTCCCCCCCGTGCCCGCTGTGCCTTTTGTGGTGTCCATCCCGCTGCATTTCCCCCCCCCTCCCTTTCCCCGTGTGGGTGTGTGTGTGCCTGGGCATGTGTGTTTGTGCTGTGTGTTTCACTGTGCCCTCACTGTCTGTGTGCCTGTTGTGTGTTGTACCTGAGCGGCTCTTCTCCCTCTCCCCCCTCCCTTCCCGTTTCCCTTGTGTGGACGTTCCATTTTGTCCCTTTTGGCTTCCTTTGCCCTCAGGTGGCCATGTCTGTGTCCCGCCCCTCCTTGGCTCCTTATGGGTGTTTTGAATTGGCGTCACATCTGTTGCGCCGCCCCGGGCAGTGATCTGGTGGCCCAATTCCCCGCCGTGGTTCCGTTCCCGTCATGTCTGTTCGGGGCTTTTATTGACCGTGGGGGGTGGTTGTTTGGTTCACAACCGCTGGGAATCCACTGTGGTGAATCGGGCGCCTGTAACGTCTGAAATCACCCATAGTCTAGTCCCCTCCACATTCCCCATGTGATCTTCCCAGTCAGCTCCAGCTCCCCCTTCTCACAGAGCAGTCATGGCCACACACACCCCAACCCTTCCCTTTCAGCCAGTTCCTAGAATGCACATTACAATTTACAATCAATCTCCCCTTCCTACATAAGATCTCTCTCCAGCCCATACCTATCCACCCCACCAAAGGTTGTGACCATCCCAACATCCTGTTCCCCTCCCTATTCACCACCAAAATAAAAATATATATAATAAATTTAAACAAACTTAAACCTATCTATCCCCCCCAATCCTGGCCACAAATGACTGATTACCTTTGCTACCAGTCTTTGACTGCTGCCTTGGGGCCAGGTAGCAGCCTACTCAAGGATTACCCCAGCAGGCAATCAGGGTCCCCTCCTCAGTTCAGAAGGACTAGGTTGGGAAGTCTTCTAATATACTTCTGCAAGGAATGATTTGCAGTATAATTAGTCTTATCAGTTCTGTTCCTGTCCTCAGTACAGATGCTGACAGGAAGAATGTTCTAGTTCCTTTAGAAAAATCAGATCCATTATATTTGTAGGAACAGGTAAAAGTAAAAGGGGAGAAGGAAAACCATTGTTTCCATACTTGTTTATCGGTCGTTTTGTAGTGTCACCATGGCACTCACCGTGTGGTTGGAGCCCTAGACTAGGAATTTGGAGACTGAGTGTGATGGATGATATACCCACAGTGATTCACACAAGGCCACTGTATGTGTATAACCAGCACTGTGCTATTTCTTTACACATGGTATAGTCCATCATGATTCTGGCTCCCACCACCATCCATGGTCCCCTTTTCTAGGTCCTCTGCCTACAGTGACCCAAGACTTACTAGTGAACTCTAAAACATCTGGGTCATCCTCTGGTTTCCTCTGACCAAGATTCACTCAATTTCCCTTCCTGAGAGAACGTACTGCCAGCTTCAGCAAGGAGCACTCCCTTCCTGAACTCCTGCCTCATTGGACTGCCCACTTCCTACTGAGCTCTTGGCTAATATACTAAGTGGGGTCTGTGGGTTATATACTAAGTGGGCTCTGTGGGTTTCCTCTCAAATACAACAGAGCCTAGACTGTTACATTTAAGTTGGCAGTCACCATTTTACCTAGGCAACTCCCATTCCTTTAGAACAGAGGGGAAATTTTCTATCACAGGCTGTATCCTTTGGCTCATTGACCTACTTCACGATCACTTCTTGGTGAAATTATAGTGAGATTTCCCATGTCTTTTAGCTATTTGTGTACCCATGACAGCTCTCCAGCAGACCAAGGCTTACATACTCAACAGCTTTTGAAAATGGGGACGGCAGCCACAGAACAAGGCAGCATACAGGAACAATCTTGCGAAAGTGAGTTCAAGGAGAGTTTTGCCATTGTGTGGAAGCTGGATCAGGCTCTGTATCCTTAATTCGCCTTCCCTGAGGACAGGAGATGATTTGGCTGCCTGCTAGCTCTGATTTCTGGGCATGTCTTTAGCAGGGACTCTCAGCTGTGTCATGTCATACTGAATAGCATCTTGTGGACATGTCATGCAGGCTAAGCCTATAGAGACCACATGCAAGCATGGAGACATGCTGTGCATGATCAACGAAAGTACTTGGGTCTTATACTGCAATAGTATATAGCTAAGGTAATGCAACTGATTTCTGATTTCAGGTCTGTCTAAGCTATTATATTGCTCCCATCACTATGGTATGTTAGCACCTGATCCATTTACCCAGCAGTTCTCAAATGTTTTGCTTGTATGACCCCATTTTGAGATTTAAATATATCCTGTGACCCCCGAACAGCAACAAAGACAGACAAAATATAGCAACTATTAGAGCTGAAATAATTCAAATGGATTCTGTCTCCAAGGATCTGCTCATTCTGATCTGGGCCCTACCAAATGGGAACCAGTCATAATCTGGTCCCTGTTTTTTGGCAACCCAGATTGGCTGTTCCTGTGGCCCGAGCAAGAGCCCCTCCCATCCTGCAAAACAGGCTAGGAGAAGTTGGTTTGTGCAGGGCTTTTGGGAGGTGCTTCCTAAAGCTCCATGGATTTCTGTGGAACTACAACTCCCAGAAGTCTTGTGTGTGAGTAGGTTGAGAAGTTCCATTTGTTCCTAACAGCTTACCCTCTCACATGACTTCTGAGTGTTGTAGTTCCACAGGAGCCCACTGAGCTTTAGGAAGTGGCACAATGGGCCTCTCAGGAGCCACACCTCCCAGAATACCCATACAAAATACTTCCACCTAGGACCAGTCTGTTCTGCAGGATGGGAGGGGCAGCCAGGCCACAGGCCCAAACCTGACCTGGCTTGAAGCACCTTCTCCTCACCAACTGCTTCCTCCATCCAAGCCCAGCCTGGAGTATCTGATGACAGGAGCTCCTGTGATGCTGATGCTGATGCTGTTATTACCACCACCATTCCTTCCCCAGATTTTTTTTTTAAATTGAAAGAGGTACCCATTTTGTACCCTTGGGTATTCACACACATGAGAGCATCCAACAGGTACCCACAGGGCTGCTCAAGAACCTCGGCGGGTATCCGCAGGATGAAGATGAGCTACCTGTCTCAGCTCGAAAAATTAGTACAAGCTCCATTAGCTAGTGGGGTGGCAGTGTTTAAGGCCGTTTTTAAACGAGCGCGGCAGTGCCCGCGCTTGTTTTCAAAAAAGCCGGCAGCCCGTGCCACGCATGACGCTGCCGCCGAATACGTGCATGTGCAGGCGATGCACTTCCATTTCCGGCCGTGTATGACCAGCCTCGATCACCGACTCGGTCAGTTCGCGCCCGGAAATGGATGCGCATCGCCCGCGCATGCACGTATTCGGCAGCAGCGTCACGTGTAGAACGGACTGCCAGATTTTTTGAGAAACAAGCGTGGGCACCGCCACGCTCGTCTGAAAACAGCCTAAGAGACATGTTCAAGAAGGGAGTAGGAATGGGAGAGCCTAGAACATGGGTGTGTGCCATGGATTCATGACTGCATGCCTTCATCTCCACCCTTGAACTCACTTTTCCAGTGTGTGGATAAGGCTAGAGCCAGAGGCCACATCCAGGAAATGGAAAGGAGTCAATTATTATTATTATTATTATTATTATTATTATTATTATTATTATTATTTAAAGTGCTGTGGGCCAGATCTGGCCTATGGGTGAGAAGTTCCCCATCCCTACCATATGCAGTTGAAAAGAATCAAGACACTGCTAGTCTGGACCTGCAAGGTGTTCCCCATGTAGCACGACAGCACAAACTCAGAATATACAGCAGAGGAGAAGATGACAGGATGGGCTGCTCTCTGGCCACTGCATCCTCACTTCTTCCTCCTTGTCTTTCCATCTGGGCTCAGCTGCCTGGTGTGGCTTGTGCTGCAGCTTCCTCCAAGTGGAAGCTTCTCCTAGCCTGAGAGCTATAGTCCTCCAGATGGGGGAGCTTGGGGGACACCCAAACTGTACTTCTCATCATGTGGAAGGATTTTTCAAGGGCTGGTATTGCCAGTTGTCTAGCCACTTTAATTGGAGAGGCATTAAATGGTTAGAGCAGAATGGAGTCTAATGTACTTATGTTGATGCAGAGTAGGCATAAAGGAGTGGGGAATTAAGCTCCATGACTCCAACAAAGTTCTAGAAATACTAGATATTTCTCTAGGAACTTTGATCCTCAACCAATGCCTTCCAATGTGATATGGTAATGGAACAGATTTATAAAAGTCTTGATAATTTTGAAAGCACAGATATTCAGGAGAAGAATATTCAGGGAAATGCTGACATTTGCTTTTCTGTCTCATGTTGTATCTTGGCAGCTGGTTTTTGTTTTTTTTTTAAATTATAGATTATCTTTTACATCCCCCTGGAGCCCTGTTCCTGCAGACAGGGCATATTCATTCGTCTTAATGATCAGCCTTAAAGTGGTTTGTGGTATGGAAGCAAATGCAATCAATTTGCTTTAAGGCCAGGCCACCTGCGGCTGGAATACATGGCCTTAGCCAGAGACAAAGGAGAAGTCTCAGCAGGGAAGAAATAAGAGGATGATTTCCAAAGGCAAAACTGGCATTCAGGAGCTCCACATCCATTGACCTGTGATGGTGGCTTGGTGCTTAACTTTCATTTGTTCCTTTAAAAATCTCCCCTTACGTTCTTATGGTTTTAATGGTGCAAGAGGCCACATCTCATTATACGCCATGGCTGGGGCTTCCAGAACGATGCAGGACACACAGGCTTTCAGAAAAGCGCTGTTACCATTTAGGAAACTAAAGAAATAGCTCTGTTTTCAGAAGTGCTCAGCATAAAGGGGGTGTATGTTAGATGCTGAGTACTTTGGGAAATATGGCCAGGTGTTTAGGGTCCTGTGGTACTTTCAGATACCATGTTGTCCAGGATAAAACAAAAAAAATTGGTAAGTACCACTTTGTATTATTATTAATAATTTAAATAGTACTTTCAGTGTTCAATGACCATGTTCCAATGAACAGATACTTTGATTTAGTTAAGTCTTATCTCACTTATCGTCTGATTTGTTCACACGTACAGAGCCCTAAACCAAAGTTATTCAGGAGTAGGAAGAGAAATGTGTATCTAGTCCCCTTTGCTTTCTTTTTCAAACTGTAGTGTGAAACCTTTACTTCAAAGTAAAACTATTGTTGGCCATGACCATTAGGGAGACTTCAAAGTAACAACTTGTTTTCAGTGTAGTGTGAATTATATCAAAGCAAGTAGTTCTTTTGGTTTAATTAAACTGATATAGTTACTTCAATTTAACAGTTTGTTTGAATGTGCCCAAAGTGCAGCCAGGGGTACTTTCAGACGTTACGGGCGGCCGGTTCACCACAGCGAACCACCAGGGGGGGCGAACAGCACAACCACGCCCGGGGGTTGGAAAACGACCCAAACAGACGTGCTGGGAACGGGACCACGGGCCGGAACCGGGCCGCACCATCGCGGCCCGTGGCAGCACAACAGACGTGCAGCCGAACCCCCGCCGGGCGCTAAACCCCCACAAGGCACCGGGCAGGGGCGGGACACAGACATGGCCGCCTGAGGGCAAACGAAGCCACAAGGCACACAAGGGAACGCCCACACAAGGGAAACGGGAAGGGAGGGGGGAAGAGCGAGAACAGGCTGACAGCCGGCTCACACAGCGGTCCCGCAGCGGGGCACAATGCACGGCCACACGCCCGGGCACACACACACACACACACACACACACACACACACCAAGGAAAGGCCGGGAAGGGGGGACAGGGGCGCCCGGAACACCCCACCAGGAACAACGGGAGGGACGAGGGGGGGCACCACCAAGGGGCAAGGCACAGGCAGCAGCAACCCCCACCCCCACACCACCCCAGTCCAGTCCAAGGAGGCGCCCCCACAGGAACAGAGGCAGTCTCGGAGGGGGGGGCGGACCCCCGGAGCAAGGCACGTTGGGGGCCCCCAAAGCACAGCGAGGCCGGCGGAGGGGCGCCAGGAGGAGGAGGAAGGGGGCCCCACAGTCAAAGGCTGGCACAGGCAGGGCAGCCGGGTCCAGCGGTGCTCCTCCGCAGCACCAGCGACGCTCAGGCAGCACCCACGGAGTCACGGGGATGGAGGGGGCCCAGGACCACGGCCAGGGGCAGCAGCAAGCAGCGAGGCGGGCGGGAGCTCACCGAGGTGGGGTCCGCAGGTCGGGAGCGGCCAGCGGGGACCAGGCCCCCCCCCGGGCCGGGGCGGGAGCCCACACGGGGGCACCACGCCGGGGGGGGCAGGCCAGCGACGCGGGGCTCACGGGCCGCTGCCGGGGGCCCCGCTGGCCCCAGGGCCCGGGTGGCCCGCCCGGTGGACCAGGTGGGGCCAGTGCAGCATGCCCCGGCGGTACCCCTGCAAGGACATGTAGTGGGCGATCAGGTAGTAGGCCTCGAAGGGATCGGGCATGGTGAGGGCCAGCTGGACATCCACACGCGCCCACACCGCCAACAGGGATGACATCTCCACCGCGGAGGGCTCCGGCACACAGCAGGCAGCAGAAGGGGGCCACGGAAGATGCCCCAGCTCCAGAAGCCGCTGGAACGCCGCCCCACGGGTGCGCTGGTACCCACGGGCCCCGTGAACACAGGAGAAGTAGGTCACGGCCAAGGCAGGGCCACCCTCGGCCAGGCACTCCGAGTAGGCGCCCAGACCACACACCACCAGCGCTGACACGGTCTCCGAGGCGCTCCAGGGCACATGGGCGCACAGCACCTCCGGGATGCGCCCCTCGGGGAAACGAGCCAGCCCCAGGGCCTCCGCATGCAGCCGGCAATCACGGGCGCTCACCACATGGCCAAAGTAACGGAGCCCGGAGCTCAGGCTCTCGTAGGCACCTGCACGGCTCCCCGGCCCGGCCAGGAGCAGCTGCACGGCAGGGGTGTGCCACAGGTCGCACAGAGACATGGTCTCGCGGAAGGCCCAGATATGGGGGGCCCCTTGGGGGCCGGACAGCGGGAGCCCCATGGATGGGCAGCCAGCCATGGTCCAGCACAACAGGGAATGGGACACGGAGCCCGGAGGGCACACAGACTGCCCAGGGCCGGGAGAGGCTCGGCCCGGCCCCCGGGACAGGGAACACGGGCCCGCACCGCAACATTGTAGCACAACAGAGCGAGGCGTGGGGTGCGGGCCCGGCACAGCTGCAGAGAACAACAGCGAGCTCTCTGTCTGCCTAATCGCACCTTCAAGGCCATCCCGCTACAAACAGCGAGGGGAGGGGGCCCGGGGTGCTGGGGGCGGGAGCAGCCGGAACGCACCGGCACAGGGCGCGCGCAGGCCCGCGAGGCCGACCCCCGGGCGGAGCCACCAGCACCGGGCCGCCATAAGCGCTCCCAGCCCCCACCGGGGCCCCAGCACCATGGAGCGCGATAGGGCAGGTGGGAACTGGATGTTCCTCGCGCTCGCGGCTGAGTGGCACCGTGACCACACTGAGCAGCTGTGCCTCCTGACCGAGAGGGTGCACCTGGCCGTCCGCCTGCGCTATGTCCTGGCCCTGCGGGCTGGCGTGCGCCTCCGGGGCCAGCAGGCCCGCAGGAGAGTCCGTGGCCGGCTCAGGGCTCGGCGCCGGGCCTGGGGGGCGTGGCTGGCCGCCTGCCGGAGCCTCACCCGGCCCGCTGCGCTCCGAGGGGCCGCGAGGCGGTTCCGCTGGGCAACGCAGACCCTCCGCCGGGCAGCGCTGCTGGCTATGCCCATAGCGCGGAGCCTATGGGTCACGGAGCGGCCCCAGGCCTGGTGGGAGCGGGCCCAGGCCCACTGGGGGGAGGCCGAGTGGGGGTCCCACTTCCGGATGGGCAAGGCCACCCTGCTGCGCCTAGCGGAGCTCCTCGCGCCCTGGCTGGAGCGGCAGCACACCTCCATGCGGGAGCCCATCCCCATGGTCCAGCGGGTGGCCATAGGGGTCTGGGCCCTCGCAACGCCCGACTCCTGCCGCTCCGTGTCCCAGCACTTCGGGGTGGGGCTCAGCACGGTCGCCTGCATCGTGCGGGATGTGTGCGAGGCTGTGGAGGGCGTGCTCCTCGACAGGACCATCCAGCTCCTGGACCAGGGCGCTGTGATGGCTGGCTTCGCGGCCGGGGGCTTCCCGAACTGCATCGGAGCCGTGGACGGCACACACATCGAGATCCTGCGCCCGGCCGCGGGGGAGGCCCTGGAGTATGTGAACCGGCACGGATACTACTCCCTGCACCTGCAGGGGGTGGTGGACCACCGGGCCCGCTTCATAGACATCTACACGGGCAACTCCGGCCGGAGTCACGACGCCAGGATCATGACCATCTCCCCCTTCTATGCCCGCATGTACCGGGGGGACTTCGCGGACATGGGCATGAGGTGGATCGAGGGTGTTCCCATGCCCCCCTGCATCCTGGGGGACCCCGCCTACCCCCTGACCCGCTGGCTGATGAAGGTCTACCCTGTCCCGAGCCCCCCTGCGGAGCAGGTATACAATACCCACCTGTGTGCGAGCCGGACCGTGGTGGAGCGTGCCTTCGGGGCCCTGAAGCAGCGCTGGAGGAGTCTAGCTGGCCGCCTGGACTTCACCGTCCCCACCTCCGCCCTGGTGATCGGTGCCTGCTGCGTTCTGCACAATGTGTGCGAGACCGAGGGGGCGGCCCTGGAGTACCCCGAGCCCCACCGGCCCCCCGGTCCTGTTCCCCTGTACGTGAACGCAGGGAACCCCCGGGAGTACCGGTATGCCAAAAGGATCCGGAACGCCCTTGCAACCCACATCGCCCGGGGGGGCCCGCTGTGAGGGCCTTCCCGCCCCTGGGGGCCCCACCCCCCGTTCCGTGCCCATGCCCCTGTACACGCGGTCCCACAGCCCTGTCCCCCCCACAAACGGGCCGGGGACAACTGTCTCTTTACAACACTTTATTGCCCACACAGTGCACACAATCACCCTGTGCCCCCTCCCCACCCCCGTCCCCGTGACCCCGTCCACCACCCGCCCTCATGTGGCCCTCCCCCTCCCCCCCCTTCCCACCATCCCCCCGCGTTTCCTGGGCCGACCCCTCGTGCGGCCGCTTGGGCCCACCGAGCTCTGGGAGCTCCCCTCCCCCCCACTGTCCGTGTCCCCTGCCGTGTCCTGGGCCGGTCCCGGCCCCGGCAGGGGGCCGGGCGGCGGATGGGCAGCTGTGCCCGGTGCCCCGGTCGCGCCCCGGGGGGGCTGGACCCTCCGGAGGCCCGGGGGCACTGGGAGGCGCATGCGAGGGCCCTGGGGCCGGGGGGGCGCCAGGGGCGGCAGGGCTGGGCCCGGGGGCGCCGAGGGGCCCGGCATGGGGACCTGGGCGGGCAGGGCGCCCGGAGGTGCGCCGGCCATCACGTAGGCACACATGGTGCCCGCATGCAGGAGCAGGGAGGTCCCAATGTCGTGGGACCTGTCCATCTTGGCACTGTGCTCCCGCACCATGCCCTGTATGTCCTGCCGGAGGCCCCTGAGCAGCCCCTGCTGCCGCTGGTGCTCCCGGCGCTCCCGCCTCCGCTCCAGGCGCACCTCCGCCTCCAGCCGGCGGTCTGTCTCCAGGGCCTTCTCCATGGACCGCTCTATGGCCGCCTCCATGCGGTCCACGGAGGCGATCATGCGCTCCCCCTGTTCCTCCGCCCTGCGGACGATGTCCTCCGCTTGCTCCTCCCTGCGCCTGCGGACCCGCGCCCGGTACTCCCGCATCCGCTGGGCTGGGGCCGCGGCCGGCGGAGGCGCCGCGCGCGGGGGCTGCCCTGTGGAAATGGGCGGGTGGGTCAGTGCAGGGCCCTGTCCCCTAGCGGGGTCGGGTCCCGGGGCCCCCTGCCCCCCCTCCCCCACTGAGGCCAGAGGCCCCCCTGGGCTGGCGCCCGGGGGGCCCTCCCGCAATCCCAGCCCTCCCGCCTTACCTGGGTCCGGCACCTGCTCTCCTGTGCCCTCCGCGGGGGCCTGCACCGTCTCGCTGGCCCGGTCCTGGGGCTCCCCATGTCCTGCGGGCGGGAGAGGGGGGAGCGGGTGAAGGGGGCTGGTTGTGGCCCCTGCAGCAGGGCCCCCACCCCCGCCCCTGCCACCGGCCCCCTGGTCGTGCCCCCCCCTGCCCTGGGGGCCCGCTTACCCTCTATGTCCGTCTCCGAGCCTTCGGAGCCCGGCGCCTCACCCTGGGAGTGCTCCCCCTGGGACCACTGGCTGAGGGTGGTGAAGGTGCCGACCTCCGACTCCGCCTGGCCGGCCCGGCGTTGGGATGTCTCCGGGCTGCTGCTGGGGGGGGGCCTTGGGGCTTCTGCGGGTCCCGGGTGGTCCTCCTGGGGGTGGGGGTCCCCTGAGCTCGTGTCTACCGGGCGGGCGGCGAGGGGAGGGGGTACCTCGGCCCGCTCCCTGCCCTGGACCACAGCGCTGCCCACCAGGCGTGGGGCAACTATGGAGCCCTTCATGTGAAGGATGCGGTCCAGGGCATCGTAGTAGGGGGCGGTGCGGGCCCCGTGGCCGGAGCGGCTGTTATTGTCCTTGAGGGCCTTGTACCCCCTCTTGAGCTCCTTGGCCTTCGAGCGACACTGGTTGACAGTGCGCTCGTGCCCCGCCGCCTCCATGTCGCGCACGATGTCCCGGTAGACATGCTCGTTGCGCTGGTTTATTGCGAGCTCCACCTGGTACTCGAGGGTCCCCCAGATCCGTATGAAGTCCCGGGTCTCCTGGAGGCCCCACTGTCCCCCTCTGTGATAGGCCTTCCTCCGGCTGGGCCCCTGCTGTTCCTCCTCCCGGTGCAGCTCCTGCTGCACCTGCCTGTGCTCCTCCTCCACCTCCTCCTGGGGGTGCGCCTCCAGGGGCCGGGGGCCGGGCTCCTCCTGGGGCTCGTCCGCCCGGGCCGACTTTCGTGTCTGGGGGGGGGAAGGGGGGTGGTTGGTTGCTGGGTGAGGGTGTGGGCCCTCTCGGGGGCCCCCTGCCCCCCTGCCCTCCGCCCGGGGTCCCCCTGCCCCCCTGCCTTCCGCCCGGGGTCCCCCCGGCCCCCTCCACAGGGGGTTCCCCTGTGCCCCCTGTTCCCCTCCCAGTGGGTGCCCTTACCCGTTTCCTGGGTGCCTCCTGTGGGCCTGTTCCGGCCGCTGTCCCCGGGGCGGCGCGACCCGGCTGCAGCTGTGGTTGGTGTTCCCGGGGCGCCTCCCTGGTCGGGTGCTCCCGTGTGCCCCCTTCCTGCACCTGTGCCCCCTCCGCCTGCATCGCTGGGCCTGGCTGCACGTCCTCCGCCTCCTGTGCCGCCGCTGTCGCTGTTCGTGCCTCCGGTCTCTTCCGCTTCCCTCCTCGCTCCATCCCGCCACGCTTGCTTGCTGCTGCTCTCGCTTTAAATCTCCCTCCGGTGTTTGTGTTGGTGCTGGTTGCCTGGCAGCGACGCTGCGTGCCTCGTCCCCGGCCGGGGCTCCATTTTTTTGGTTCCGCTGGGGGATTGGCGTCCAGACGTTACTTTTGCTTGGTTCCCTGTGGGGGTTGGTTTGACCACGCTTCCCGAGACCTTCCCCCGGCTAGCCCGGGAAGCGTGGTTCAAACTGACCCCATGTGGGTATTGAGCGTGATGAACATCTGGCGCACGCCGTTCAGACGTTCAGGGCCCTTTGGCCCTGCGGGGGGGTTGAGCGTGGTTCAGTGTGGTTCAGCGTGATCTCGTAACGTCTGAAATCACCCCATGTTCTGACAAACAGAGGTAAACTGAAGTAGTTACTTTGATTTAATTAAATTGAAGTAACTACTCCATTTCAGTGATGTTCAGACAACAGTGTTTACTGAAGCAACTACTTTGATTTTATTAAATCAAATTAACTACTCCCCATTGGTAGTGTAAACTGAAGAAGTTCTGAGTCAATTCTGCCCCCCCCCTGAGCTGAGACATAATGATCACTAAACTGACATCACTACCCTTCTACTGATAAATGTTCACATGAATAGTTACTTTGAAATACAAACTGAAGGGAAATATGTACTCATGATTTTTCAAAAGTACATACTTCTCTTCCCATTCCTGAATAACTTTGGTTTAGTTCTCTGTTCATGTGAACGTTTCAGAAGTAAAACAGAAGTAAGGCCCTACTACATTGAAAATAAGTTTGTTAGAATGTGGCTAGTGTACTGCAATTTGTGATGTGTGAACACTTATATCACATGCTTAAGTCCATGAGGATCTGTGCAAATGTTTCTTGGATAGAATTTTCCATGTGATATAAATGTTCAGACATCATATATTGCAACATGGGGTGTTATCACACAAGATGGGGCCCCACAGTGGCCCACCTTTGCCCCAGATTTACTCACCCATATGAAGGGCAGTTACCAGATGTTCACCCCGGTTTGGGCCAGGGCAACTCTACATAGCATCATTCCCAGAATGGTGGGAATGATGCTATGTACACTGCCCCAAGGCTGCCTCCCATCCAGTGGCGGGGGGGCATGGGCCGGCTGCGTTTTTCACCATACAGTTGCAGTCGCAGCCTAGAGTGGTTGCAGGAGCAACTGCGACTCTATGGTAGAGGGAGTGCAGCGCATGGAGAGACCACAGCTGATGGAACCACCAGCCTGTCTGCTAGGGTCCTCGCAGGGCCTGTGCAAGGTGGTTGCAGTGGGAGGCAGGGGCACGGAGCAGTTCCAGGGTCTGGTGGGCTCCCAGCCATGCGTTATCACCCATGGTAAATTCCTACGTGACAATCGCCAGTTTTTTCCACTTGAAAATTGCAATGTCTGAAAGCACCTTAGTGAGAGATAGACACAAGGAGTAGAATTTCAGAGGCATGCCTGTGTGTGTATATGCTCAACTGAGAGTGAGAGAAATTAGGGGTCAGTCTTCCAATAACAATAAAAAGAGGAGGAGCGCTACTTAGCACCTGCTTGCTGCTGCTACTGCTCCCGCCGGGTCGGCGTTACATCCCCGCTGTTGCTCCAGGAGGCTGTTCTCCATCTGCAGGGAGGAAAGAAAGGGACTGTGAATGCTGGGAGTAGGGGAGTTTGCATCTGGACGTCCCCCCAACCCCCCTCCTACCTGCCTTGCCCACTTGCCTCCGGATGTCGACCCAGGGCTACTTAAGGATTCCACCTGCGGCTGCACCCCGAGCGCTACTTACCACCTGCTTCCTGCTGCTACTGCTCCTGCCAGGTCAGTGTTGCATCCCCGCTAGTTGTGCATTTTTATTGCCCCTCCTTTGCCTTTAGGGTACAGGAGCAGGCCCATTTACTGGCCACGTGGGGAATATATGTGGGGGAGGTGTTTAAAGACTTGGAGGTTCTCCCCCTGCCCCTCCCCCACTGAAAGCCCAGGGAGGAGCTCAGTATCTTGCGCACTAGTGACTCAGAAGACCTGGTCACTGGGGGGGGGGGGGGGGCAGTGGCGGACGGACGGCCAAAGGGTGTCCGGAGTCCATCAACCTATGGCTACAAAATCTTGCTGAAGTTGGGTCTTTGGCAGGGGTCACTGAGGGGGATTTGTCAACATCCCTCCCTGTGGAAGGGCTGGGCCCCTTGACTGGTGACAGGGCTGCGTGTGAGCCCGTGGAGTTCACGGGCTCCACGAAACTGCCAGCAGGGAGGCAGAACCAGGAAACCCCAACATTTCTTGACCGACCACCTCATTCAAGGTCAGACTCTGATGCTGGAACAGCTCATTTTGTTGGCCCTCTGAGGCTGCACCGGAAGTTAGGGGGCACTGCGCCCCAGTTGGGGCCTGAGAGCCGGCGGGAGCTGGACCCGCCTGGAGGTGACGGTGACGGCTCTCAGATTTCAACACAACCCCCTTTTTTAGGGAGTATGCAGGCAGGTTTTCCAGGCAGTAGTAGGCAGAATCTCACTCAGACCCCAGCTTTGTGACTACCAGGCATACCCTCCCCAACCTGCATTACCATTTGTTCGTGGAATATAGCAGGTTGGGCTAGGCATTGTAATGACCCTGATTTTGCCTCATGAAAGGGGGTTCTCAGTTGCTCTGTTGCAGGAAACATGGGCTAAGATCCCAATTGAACTTGAGGGTTACTTGGCCTATTTTTCCCCAGCCGTTCATTGGAAACTGAAAGGGTGGCCATGTGGGGGTTTGGGCTGTTTCGTGACCCAGAATATCCCTTTCAGAATTCTAGAAATTATATCTTCTTCTCACTCTGTACTGGGTTTTGTTGCGAGACTGGGGCCTTTTACTTTAGTAATCATTACATTATACATTCCACCATTTAATGCCCGTTCCTTTTGGGTCTCTATATGGGACACATTGGGAAAACTAGTGGAAGGATTTATTCTTAAATACCCTGATGCTTTACTAATTATGGCTGGCAATTTTAATGCCCGAATGGGCTTAGATGATCAAGCGATGGCTCCCTATTGTGATGGACAATTACCTAATCCATCTGGTTTACTGGTGGTTAGGAAATCCAAAGATAACGAAATAAATGCCTCAGGGATCAGGTTGGCTGAGATGGTTGTGACCTTGGAATTGTATCCGTTAAATGGTTCTGCGTTCAATGACCCAGATGGAGAATATACCTTTGTAGGCGCACAGGGTCCCAGCGTGGTAGATTACATGTTGGTCTCAGCTGGGGTCCTCCCCCATGTGACCGACTTTGCCCTGGGTCCCCCTTTGGTAAGGGATCATATTCCCCTGGTGCTTACCCTTTTTGCCTCGGTGTCCCAATCCAGCCCACCCCAGGGGGATAATGTCGATCTTACAGAACTTGAAATGCTGCGGGCCCCTCCCTGGGATGCTAACTTAGCCAGATCACTGGCAGAGTATACTTCGCAGCCTCGAGTTTCTGCACTCCATGAGATGCTAATTTCTTCCTCTGATCCGGCGAAGATCCTTGATCTCTATGCGCAGGTAACCTCAGGTGCTCAACTTTTTTTGAAAGGTCAAGGGCGGGGTCCAGGTTATCAAAATTCCAGGATAAATCAACCCTGGTTTGATAAGGAGTGTCGGGTAGCTAGAACTAGATTGAAAGCTTTGTATCACTCTTAAAGAAAGAGCAGAGCTTTGGTTTTGCCTTCGGAATACACTGCCCTTAGAACAAAGTATAGGAACTTGGTTAATTCCAAAAAGAAGGGCTTTGGAGATATTCAATGGAAATCTTTCCTACAGGCCACTGACACTAAAGATGCCAGAAGGTTCTGGAAGGTTGTGAATGACTCTATAAATGGGAGACTCAGTACTTCTCCCATTTTACTTGATCCAGCCGTTTGGATGGAACATTTTGACAAGGTGTATAATTCCACCAGTATAGACTAACCCCAGGACCCTTTTGTTCCTGAGCTGGAGGTGACTCCCCCCTGGTCTCCGGTACAGGTGGAGGAAGTCGACGCTTTGGTGGATTCTTTTTGTAACCATCATGCTCCTGGTATAGATCTAATACGAATTGAGTATTTAAAGGGGTTTAAGGTGTGGTGGCTCCCTCTCTTGGCGGTCTTGTTCACTGCTGTTAACAGCAGTGGAATGATCCCCATGGACTTGGATAAGGCTGTCATTGTCCCTATTCATAAAAAGGGATCGAAATTGAATCTATCTAATTATAGGCCCATCAGCCTTCTTTCTGTAGTGGCTAAAATCTATGCTAAATATCTTCTGGGGAAACTGATGGATTGGATGCTTCAGGCAAAGGCCCTGTCACCTGAAGAAGCAGGGTTTCAGCAGGGCTGCTCAACTGTGGAGCAGTGCTATATTCTTTACTCTCTGGCTGCCAAGTATAGGGCTCGTAATGGAGCCTTTTACATGACTTTTCTTGACCTCAGGGCAGCCTTTGATTCAGTGGATTGGGCTGTCCTGTGGAAAAAACTGCAGGCTTCATCAATAGATAGGCGCCTGCTGGCTCTGATTTACTTTTTGCATGCCTGCTCCTCCCTGGTTGTGAAAATAGATCAACAAGGCCATATCACGCCCCCCCAGTTGATACTTCTTTAGGGTGTGTTTTGGCCCCAGCCCTATTCAATTATTTCATCAATGATTTGATCCCTGTTATGGCTGACCCTCGCTTTCCCCCCCCGAAATTAGCCTCGCGGCCTGTTGGCTGTTTATGTTACGCCGATGATGTTGTGCTTCTCTCGCAGACTCAACTGGGGCTCATTCGGCAGCTCCAGGCTTTCGTCACATTTTGCTGCACTAATCACCTGTTTCTCAATTATGAAAAGTCCAAGGTTATGGTGTTTACTTCCAAATTGAAAATGCATCCCTGGCTCATTGACGGCAATACTATTCAGCAACTCCATGTATTTCGATACCTGGGCCTTCTTTTCCACAGATCCAGCAGTTGGCGAGAGCATGTTAATAGGGCACTTAGAGCAGCCCAGGGTTCTGCACAGGCAGTCAGCAGACTATTTATTAGGCAGGGAAGAACTGCGGTTGTACCAGCTCTCCAGGTATTTGCCAGTAAAGTCAGATCTCAGTTGCTTTACGGGGCTGAGCTATGGGCTCCTTTCTGCTCCACCATGGCGGATAAGTCACAGGCAAGCTTTCTCCGGAAGCTGCTAGGTGCCCCTCGGGGGTCTCCTTTAGCTGCAATTCGGATTGACCTAGGACAGAAACCATGGTCCCAGGTAGCAAAAGAGTCTGCCCTGAAATTCTAGGTTAAAGTACGCTCCAGTTTGGGGTCGCAACTTTTAAGGGCTCTTCTAGAGGACACTTTTGTAGACCAGTGGTCCTTAAAGACTGAGGTTAATCTGAGAGGGATGTGGCTTTCCCTAGAATATCTTCAACATAAGCTCCCAGCCTCCCTTAAAAAGGAGACCCTCTCTCGCTTAGAGGACATAGGTCACCAGATGGAGTTGTATAGGATTGGCTCATGTCCCCATATCCGGGACTATCTGGGGTTGATCCCAGATTTAGGCCAGGTAGCTGACTATCTAATGGCCCCTATATCTGGAAGGGCCAAGCAATTGATCTGCTGGGCTCGCTTTAATGCTTTCCCATCCCGCGTTCTGGAGGGCCGGATTCATGGTGTTCCTTACTTAGAATGTTTGTGTCCCTTTGACAACTTGGCAGTTGAGTCAGTCAGTCACATACTCCTTCATTGTCATCTTTATGATGAACTGCAGCAGGAATATCTGGGGGCTGTGTTGGGAAAATACCCTGGTAGAGATGACCATGCCCTTCTTGTCTTGATCTTGGACAGCTTGCACCCCGATATTATTAGGAATATTGCTGCCTATCTCCTGCAGGTTTATCAGCGTAGAAACATCTTCTTTGGAACAGTCCCCTAGGTTTCCCAGTGCTCAATTTTTTGTTTCTTTTTTTCCCATTGGGTATTAGAAGACAGTCCCCTGTATTTTGCTGTATTTTGTTGTATTATGTATATATGCAAATGCTATGGTCTAAGACTATGCAATAAAATATTGATTGATTGATTGATTGATTAAAAGAGGAGTCATTCACCTAAGTTAAGGGCACTGCGCAGAAAATTTGCCACGAGAAATCTAAAATAGCCATTAGCTTTCCAGGACAATTTTCATTATGAAGAAACTTAACAAAGGATAATGTATGATTTATGTCCATGTTTCCTGCTTCTCGGCAGTGTCACGGTACTGGGAGAAGCTGTTCATATATCATCTAACAAATCTCCCCTTAAGAAAACAGCAACATGTATTACTTCACAAAATCAGGCCTGGGATGACTTTGCTTTTCCTCTTAATCAGCTGTTTTCTTTTTGCCTCTGAAGTCTCAATGCTTAATGCATTTTTAAAACACTCCATCTTCCCCCCTCTGTGCTCACAGCCTCCATGAAATTACTTTCCAAATGCAATTAATGAGTGCATAAATTAAATTGTTTTATCATCCTTATTATTACTTCAGATCGCTATTATTTGGATATTTACTCAGGCAGATAAAGCCAGAGAATTGCTGCAGTGTCCGTCCTAAAAGATAATGTCTTCTTACTTTGCGCTGGTTTATCTTCCCTGACCTGTGCCAAACACAAACCAAGGAGATTCAGTGGACCATTAGATAGAAACATATGGGAGGGATATAGTATGTTGTATCCATTTCTAAGAAGAGAAGAACAATTCCTCAGAGAGGTAGTAACAGCTGCCATGTGTGACATCATAATCTCTTTGAAACAGGAGGCATCTACTGAATGTAATAAACAACAGGTACAGACAAACAAATTGGCTTGCACACAGTTTGAGTCCCAACTTTGTGTTTGTTGATTACCAGGCACAATACTTTATACAGCACAGATATCTCTGGCTGAAAAATATTCCAATATTTTCCTAGGGCCTTTATTAGACTGCCTCACTCAGGGCAGGGACCTGTCTCTCACCACAGTTGTTCAGTGCCAGGTATATTTCTGGTGCTATGTATTATTCTTAATAATAATAACAATAATAATAATTAATAATAATAAATTAATAATTAATTATAATAATTAATTAATAAATACATAAATAGTATGCTTAACTTAATATGCCTTTAACTTTATATGCCCATTTTTCTTCTCCACACACTCATTTTCAATCTGCTGGAGATCAGTTTCTTTGTGTTCACAATAAATTTAGTAGAGATTGCTGTATTGGAAATTGGAGTTTCCAAACAGGGATAATGTAAAATATCTTTGATAAATTTCTGAATTTCATCCATGTACTGCTTCGTAGACCATTCTCTTGAGCAGCTGTGTGGCCTTTGCACCTCCTCAGAAAATGTCTTTAAGTTGCCCAAAACAAAAGTGTTGGGGTGACTAGGATTTGCATGTTTAAATCTTATTTGCCAGAGATCTTTACTGTGGCACAGAAAGTACTTGGTGACGTCACCCCATGACAGCACTAAGAGAGCTATGTTAGGGATGTTTAGGTCCTTTTGGTTTTTGCTTTGGGTCTTTCATTCCGGTGGTTAAAAATACATGAGCTTTGTTCTTTTATATGGGATGATGACAACAGATCTAGATTTTCCCTGCAGAGACTGCAACTTCTGGTCAGAAAAGTTGGCTTTAGGCTCCCCAATTTAAAGTTTCATCATCAGGCTATGATCCTTAGCCGGGCTGCAGAATGCTTTTCTCCCTCTGGAGATAAAGACCATGCTGGCTCCAGTTAGAAGCAGAACTGGTTGCTTCTCTTCCCTTACTGACCATTACTTAAATGGGAACACCCCTTGTCCACGGGGAACGAGCCCTTTGGATTGGCAGTCCACTCGCAGGCCCCACACTCAGGCCGCACTTTGGATCTGTCCTTCCCAATTAACACACCGGTACCTGTCCTTTCCCCAGGCTTGCAATGGCTTGCAATGTCTCCTGGCCACATTTCCTGACTCTCGACCTGGGTTTGGGTCCATCCCCTCCTGTGCATGTCTTGCTTCTGGTCCCACTATCCCTCACGCTCTCCACTCAGTATCCAAGTATCAGTATCCAAGGAGCAGCTTCAGGGCAAGCTCTCCCAGCTCTCAGCCATGACTCAAGCCCTCATTCAGGCAAGTCTGCTTCTGACTTACTCTCTCAGTGGTCCAAGGCTCTTGCTCCTCTCTGTGACTCTGTTGGCTCGGCTCCACTCTTGGGCAGCCACAGCTGAACTCAGCTCCCACCTACCAGCCCCACAGGTGTCCTTTCCTGATCACCTTGTCTGATGACCTGTGTGTCTAAAGCTTTCTTAAAGGCCCGCTTGCCACTAACTCTTCTAATCTTGAAAGGGAACAGGGTGGTTCCCAGCCTCCCTATTACTATTACCAATTCTCTGAAGAAAAGGAACCAACTATTCTGTCTACTAGATCTGTTTGGCATGCTCTACTGACTAAAACTAAAAATCATTCTCTTCTTCATTTTAAAGATTCCATCTGAGGTCAGGCAACATAAAGCTTTGCCTTTGTGGCAAACTTGTTATTTGGCCATATTGCATAAAAAACTAGATTCTCTTTATCAAACTATTTACCAGCTAACTGATAATGACTCCTTCAACCCTTTTACAACACTGAAGGAAAGATTTAACCTAGAAGCTAAAAAGTAGGGATAATATATCCTAGATGCTAGGAAGGAGTGGCAATATATCCACCTTAAACATACCATCTCCCATCAGTTTGGCCCCTGATGCTTTTGCAACCCCAGACCCACCTGAAATTCTCATATTCCTGCAAAAAACTATCTAGTTTAAGTAGACCTGTAGCCATACTCTACTCACTTTTAGCTAGTCAATTTGAATTACAACAGATCTAGTTAGAAATGGGAAGAGGTATTTAGAGGTGTGCACCAGGGGCCCATTTTGTTTTTCATTTTCCATTTTTGTTATTTAAATATGTCATTTTTGTTTTCATAAATATCCAATTTTGGTTTTGCTTTCATTTTTGTTATCCATTGGTTTCAATGGAAAACACATTTTTGGTTGTACCTTTTTGTTTTTCATTATATTTGTCTGAAACATGGAGGGATTGTACCTCCAATTAGGGATGGGCGAACTCGGTTCAGCAGTTCGGAGTTCGCCCCGAACTCGGTCTGTTCGGACGACCGAACTCAAACCCGAACGCGAACATACCAAACAAACCGAACACCGAACAGCAAAATGGCTGAACAGTTTGGTCAGTTCGGATCACGTTCAGATGAGTTCGGGTGGCAAAAAAAGGTTCACTGGAAGGTCAAACATTACAGGGAGGTGTCAGTCACTGAGGAGCAGACTTCCAGGCACCAGGGGTGGAGAGGCTTGCAAGAAACGAAACTAATTATCTGCCTCCCCACTTCCCAACACCTTCTGAGCTAGTCACTGTTCCTGAACAGCAGGTGTTGAGTAGGATTTTTAGATTGCTTTA
>QEPC01014636.1:1047846-1072972 GCA_003113815.1 Sphenodon punctatus
AGGGATTCACACACAATGGGTAAGAGCAGTTGCTCCCACAGCTTCCTGTGGCCACACCACAGGCTATATATCCACCTGTGGCCAATCAGGAAGCCGGGAGCCAAAGTCAGGGAGACAAGGCACAGCTGGGAAAAGGCGTGGTCACACAGGAGGGGGCAGAGAGGTGGAAAAGAACCTGAGCATCCGAACCTGACCATTATCCCCACCCAGAGTGGTGCCAGTCCTTAAGGGAGCACTCCAAATCCTCCAGGGCTGGGGGTTCAAGACCCAGTCCTGACACGGGTGGGCACTGCGGCTGCATTGGCCACGGTGTCTGCCCATCTCCCCAGAGGGCGGGCGGCGAGGAAGTGTGAGGGGTCATGGTCGTGCGGCCACACGTTGTGCCACGCGGCCCTGCCCCTTACCCGATTCCCTGCCGGGATCAGCCAGAGGCACGTCTGTTGCACGTGCCGGAGTGATCCCGGCGGGGAATCCTTTGGGTGATTCCGGGACGGGGCGAATGCCTCCCCGTCTCATCTGAAATCACCCATAGTGATGCAGAATGTGATTGTGATGATAATTGGCCCGCCTACATGCGTAAACTATGGGTATTTTCAGACGTTACGAGATCACAGTCAACCACAGTCAATCCCGCAGTGGGGTCAAAGTGCCTTGAACGTCTGTTTTGCGGGCGCCAGATGTTCACCACAGTCAATCCCCACCAGGGGTCAAAATTAGCCACGCTTCCGGAGCTCCAGCCTGGACCATCTCTGAAAGCATGGTCAATGCGATTCTCAATGGGAAACAAAAAAAAGTAATGTCTGAACGGCAACCACCAGCCGGAATCAACCAAAATGAGTCCCAGCCAGGGACAAAGCATGCAGCGTCACTGTCAGGAAACCAGCAACAACACAGGCCAGGGAGGGACACAGCAGCAGGGGAACATGGCAGGATGGAGCGAGGCAGAAGGGAGAGGAGAGCAGTGGGAGAGAGATCAAGGGAGGAGGAGGAGCAGGTGGAGGAGGCGTTGGAGGCGTAGGTGGAAGAGGGGGTCGTGCTGCACATGCAGGCAGTGGAGGGGCAGCAGCAGCCGGGACAGGCATCCCCAGAGACACCAATCGTACCGGGAGACGAGGCACCCTGGAAACAGGTAAGGCGACCGAAGGGGGGGACCCGGCGGCACAGGGGCACCAAGGGGGGCAGTCCGAGCAGCAGGAGGGGGGAAGGGGTGGGGACATGGGACATGGGCAAAACAACACCTGACCCCCCCACACACCCACAGACATGGAAGCGGGCCCAGGAACCCAAGCACCCGGAGAAGACAGGCACTGGCCAGGCGGCGGAGGAGGAAGAGGACCCGGAGGGCCCACATGGGAGAAGGCCCTACCATCGCGGGGACAATGGGGGCACAGGGAAATGCAGCACTTCATCCGCATCTGGGGGACCCTGGAGCATCAACTGGAGCTCGCTGTCAATCAGCGGAATGAACACGTCTTCTGGGAGATCATGCGGGACATGGAGGTGGTGGGACATCACAAGACCGTGGCCCAGTGCCACTCAAAGGTAAAGGAACTAAAGTTCCGGAGTGATCCTGGCGGGGAATCCTTTGGGTGATTCTGGGACGGGGCGAATGCCTCCCCGTCTCATCTGAAATCACCCATAGTGATGCAGAATGTGATTGTGATGATAATTGGCCAGCCTACATGCATAAACTATGGGTATTTTCAGACGTTACGAGATCACAGTCAACCACAGTCAATCCCGCAGCGGGGTCAAAGTGCCTTGAACGTCTGTTTTGCGGGCGCCAGATGTTCACCACAGTCAATCCCCACCAGGGGTCAAAATTAACCACGCTTCTGGAGTTCCAGCCTGGACCATCTCTGAAAGCATGGTCAATGCGATTCTCAATGGGAAACAAAAAAAAGTAATGTCTGAACGGCAACCACCAGCCGGAATCAACCAAAATGAGTCCCAGCCAGGGACAAAGCATGCAGCGTCACTGCCAGGAAACCAGCAACAACACAGGCCAGGGAGGGACACAGCAGCAGGGGAACATGGCGGGATGGAGCGAGGCGGAAGGGAGAGGAGAGCAGTGGGAGAGAGAGCAAGGGAGGAGGAGGAGCAGGTGGAGGAGGCGTTGGAGGCGTAGGTGGAAGAGGGGGTCATGCTGCACATGCAGGCAGTGGAGGGGCAGCAGCAGCCGGGACAGGCATCCCCAGAGACGGCAATCATACCGGGAGATGAGGCACCCTGGAAACAGGTGAGGCAACCGAAGGGGGGGACCCAGCGGCACAGGGGCAGCAAGGGGGGCAGTCCGGGAAGCAGGAGGGGGGAAGGGGTGGGGACATGGGACATGGGCAAAACAACACCTGACCCCCCCACACACCCACAGACTTGGAAGCGGGCCCAGGAACCCAAGCACCCAGAGAAGACAGGCACTGGCCAGGCGGCGGAGGAGGAAGAGGACCCAGAGGGCCCACGTGGGAGAAGGCCCTACCATCGTGGGGGCAATGGGGGCACAGGGAAATGCAGCACTTCATCCGCATCTGGGGGACCCTGGAGCATCAACTGGAGCTCGCTGTCAATCAGCGGAATGAACACGTCTTCTGGGAGATCATGCGGGACATGGAGGTGGCAGGACATCACCGGACCGTGGCCCAGTGCCACTCAAAGGTGAAGGAACTAAAGAGGGGGTAAAAGGCCATCCAAGACAACAGCCAGAAGTCCGGACATGGAGCCCAGACCGCTCCCTACTTCGACGCCCTGGATCGCATACTCCATATGAAGGACTGCGTCATCTCCCCATGCCTCGTGCGGAGCGCCGTGGTCCAGGGCAGGGAACGGGCTGAGGTACCCCCTCCCCTCACCACCCCCAGTGAGCACACCAGTTTCAGGGACCCTGCCACCCAGGAGGAACACCCAGGGACCTCGGGGATGTGCAGGCCCCCCACAAGCACCAGCACCAGCAGCCCCCACCCCCTGTCCAGACCAGGAGACTCCGAGGCCGGCACACTGATCACCCTCAGCCAGTGGACACAGGGGGACCCCAGCAACATGGAGGGACCGGCCTTGGAGGGCTCCGAGATGGACCTCGAGGGTAAACACATGAGTGGGAGGGGGGTCTGACTGGGGGGAAGGCCCGAGAGCATGGAGGGGGACACACTGGGCACAGGGATTCCCACAGACACCCCAGAACACTGGAAGGGGGCCCAGGGGGCTGCTGGGGGACAAGGGAAGCCCACCCCCACGTAACCCCTCCCATATCCCCACATGGCATGCCTCGCCCCGGCACCTGCGGCAGGTGGGCAAGGAGGATGGCGATGAGCAGCCCCGGGAGCAGCAAGAGGTCCCAGTGGAGGACATTGTCCGCTCAACCACCGAGCAGGGCGAGCGGATGACTGCAGTCATCGATCGGATGGAGGCAGCCACGGAACGCTCCCTGTAACAAGCGGAGGTAAGGGACTGGCGGTTACAGGAGGAGGCGCAGCTGGAGTGGAGGCAGGAGCGCCAGGATTGCAGCAGGTAGGTAGAGACGTTTGGGCGGCTGGAGCAGGCCATCGACAGAATGGTGTGGGAGCATTCAGCAAAGATGGACTACTCGCATGACATCGGCACCTCCATGCTCCTGCACACCGGCACCATGAGTGCATACATGATGGCAGCCACCCGGCTGGGTACCCTGCCCACCCAGGGCCCAATGCCGGGCCCCTCAGTGCCCCACCACCTCTGCCACTGCCCCAACCGCTGGGCTGCCCACTCAGGCCACACATATGTTTCCCAGTCCCTGTAGGCCTCCAGAGGGAGCAGCCAACCAGGGAGGCCCATCTGGCCCGGGGCCCACCTGCCCGCGCACCACCGCCTGCCTCTCAGGACACCGAGGCCTCCCATGACACAGTTGGGGACATGGACAGTGGGGGGAGGGGAGCTCCCAGAGCTCCACGGTGACCACAGGGCATCTGAGGGGGAGGCCCCAGATATGGGGCGGAAGGGGGGGGAAGAGGGAGTGTTGTCTGAGGGGGGGAACACGGCACAGGGAGGTGGGTGGTGATGGTGGTGGTGGGGGGGACACATGTAACTATGCATTTAAATAAAGGTTTGGGCACAACTATTGCCTCCCTGGGTCAGTTCACAGGCCTGGGACTGTGGGCAGGTGGGTGGCCGTACAGGGGCACACCCAGGGTGCTGGTGGGGGCCCCGGGGAAGTGGAGACCAGGGTATGCACCTCATGCCTCAACCTCCTGGCTGATCCGCCTGGCCAGGGCAGCACGGATGCACTTGGCATATCAGTACTCCCGCGGGTTCTCTGCGTTCACATACAGGGGGACAGGGCCGGGAAGGCGCCGGGGTACGGGGTATTCAAGGGCAGCCCCATCGGTCTCGCACATGTTGTGCAGCGCACAGCAGGCCCCGATCATCAGGGCCGAGGTCTCCACCGTGTAGTCTAGATGGCCCACGAGACTCCTCCAGCACTGCTTGAGGGCCCCGAAGACCCACTCGACCACTGTCCTGCTTGCACACAGGTGGGTATTGTAGAGAGTCTACACAGGGTTCCGGGTGAATGGGTATGCCTTCATCAGCCACCGGGTGAGAGAATAGGTCGGGTCCCCTGGGATGCAGCAGGGCATCAGCACCCCCTCGATCTGGGTCATCCCCATGTCCGCGAAGTCCCCACGGTACATCCGGGCACAGAAGGGGGAGATGGTCATGATCTGGGCATCGTGACTGCACCCAGAGTTGTCCATGAAGATGTTGATGAAATGCCCCCGGTGGTCCACCACAGCCTGCAGCTGCAGGGAGTAGTATCCATGCCTGTTAACATATTCCGCAGCCTCCCCAGCGGTGGGGCGGAGGATCTCTATGTGGGTGCCGTCCACAGAGCCCATGCAGTTGGGAACCCTCCGGCCGCAAAGCCAGCCATCACGGCCGCCTGGTTCACCAGCTGTATCGCTCAGTCCAGGAGCACTCCCTCCATAGCCTCACAAACGTCCCTCAGGATCCCGGCAACAGTACTCACCCTGACGCCAACGTGCTGTGAGACAGACTGGCAGGAGTTGGGAGTTGCTAGTGCCCAGTCCCCGATGGTCCCCGATGGTCAGGGAGAGCCTGTGGGAATGGTGGGCTCTCCGGGCCCTAGCAGCGCTCCAGGCAAGGGGCGCCCAAGAGCACCTCAGAGGTCTGGATGCACAAGAGATCAGTGTGCGACCGGTACCACTCTGCGCAGAGGGCTAGGTGCATCGCGCAGGCGCCCAACCAGCCTAACTCCATGGTGCACATTGCCCTGGGTGGGGGCCAGCCGGCCCAGTTATAGGCCGGGGCACATGTAGTCCCACCCCGGGGTCGCAACCCAGAACCCTGCCGGGGGCCCCCAGTTTGGTTATGGGCGGGCCCCCTCCCAGCTGCCTGGGCAGGCTCCTGCAGGGCGGCTATACCGGGGAGCTGGGGGCGGTCCATTGAGTGCACTTGCTGTCCCTGCAAGGGGCCTGGAGCATGGTCCAGTGGGCTGCAGCTGCATTCCTGCTGTCAGCAACCTCCCACCTCTCAGTGTTGCCAGTCTGTTGTCCTCGCCACCCTGATTAGTGTGTATGCTGTCCTGTCTGTGAGCTCTGTTCCAGCAGCTGTGCTGGGTTCTCACCCCATGCCTCACTCGCTTGCCATGCCATGTTGCGGCTGGTGGCCTTATCGGCTGGCCTTTAGGCCCCCCTGCATCCCCTCCCATCCCTCCAGGCATTGTTGACCCCCCGTGTCCTCACATTAGTCTCCTTTGCTTCCTGGACCATGGCTGGTTGTGCTTCCACTGGGCTCCCGGCTCCCAGCACCCATGGGACCTCCCATCTCTGGACCTTCTGTGAGACTATGGCCCTGTATGACCTGTGGCATTCCCTGGCTGTGCAATTGGTTCTGAGCTTCCTGGACAGCCTGTCCAGTGTCTATGTGAATCTGATCTTGGGGCTGCACTACTTTGGCTATGAGGCGAGCGCCCGCAATTGCCGGCTGCATGCGGAGACCCTGAGCCTGATTCCCTTTCCTGATGGGTGCGTCCCAGAGATGAGGTGCTCGCATGTGGGGTGGTCGGTGGCGGAGACTGTGTCTGCTCTGTCTGTGTGAAGCCTGGCCACCTAAATGGCCTGCCTAAATGAGGGGGGGTCTGCCCTGGCTGTGTCCTACTTTGGCAGTGTTCACGGGGCCCGTGGGTACCAGTGCTCACGTGAGGCGGTGTATCACCGGCTGTTGGAGCTCGGTCACCTTCCATGGCCCCCTGCTGCTGACTGTGGCTTGTCCGAGCCCACTGAGGCGGAGCTGGCAGCGCTGTCTGGTGTGTGGACCCGTTCCGATGTGCTGTTGGGGCTTGCCGCGCAGGATCCCTTTGGGGATTACTACCTGGTCGCCCACCACATGTCTGTGCTGAGTTACAATCGGAGCATGCTTCAGTGGGCCCACTTCATTCAACTGGTGGGCCACCCGGCCCTAGGCCCCTTCATTGGCCTCTGCAACTGACTGTGAAGCCCCCTGTGCCTACCGTGCCCCGGTTGGTGGCCACGCGGAGAGCTCCCACCTCCTCCCTGCTGCTGTGGGCCGGTGCCTGCTTCCTCCTTGCTGTCCCAGCCTTGCAACCATGCTGCCTGTTTCCCAGGATTCCACTGCCCCTGCCTGTGGCTCCGAGCCCCCTCCTGGTCACCTCTGCATCCAGTGTTTTCCTCCGTGGCTGCCTTCTCCTGTGGCCGTGTCCTGCTCTCTGTGCCTCCGCCCGGCTCTCCAGGTTGCTGCTGATCTTCCTCGACCGCCGTGGCTCCCTCCTGTGCCTCCCCATTAGGTTCCTCTGTGACCACAGAATTCTGGGGCGGCTGGGCTTCGCCTCCCAGCATCCGCCTGGAGGTGTGTGTGCATCTGTGGACCGCCTGCACTGCTCCGGCTCTCCTGCATCCCCTCCATGTCACCCTCGCCGGTGCTTGGAGTGCCTGTCTGCCTCCTGGGCCATTCCTGGGCCACTCCCTGTTCCATGTGGCCTCCCCCTGTGCCTGTGGCCCGGGATTTCACTCCCCCCCCCATTCCGGGACTGCCTGTGTAGCGTAGGGGTACCCATGCGGACTGTACTGTTGTGGGGGTTCTGGGTGCCATTTCCCATGTCCTGCCCTGCCTCTGGGGCCCCCTCCCCCCTGTGCCCATTGTGCCATGTGTGTTGTCTGTCCCGCTGTGTCCCCCCTTCCCTTCCTTTCCCTTGCGGGTGTGTGTGCACCCGGGTGTGTGCATGTGCTGTGTGCTCCACTGTGCCCTTGTTGTCTCTGTGCCTGCTGTGTGCACTGCCCCAGTGGCTCTTCTCCCTCTTCACCCTCCCTTCCCATTTCCCTTGTGCGGGCATTTCCTGTTGGCGCTTTTGGCTTTCTCTGCCCTCAGTCATCCAGGTCTGCCTCCCGCCCCTCCCTGGTGCCTTATGGCCGGGAATCGGCATCATGTCTGTTGTGCTGCCCCGGGCTGTGGTCTGTCTGTCCGATTCCCTGCCATGGTCCCAGTCCTGTCGCATCTGTTCAGGGCCTTCCTGGTCCACGGGGGGTGGTTGTTCAGCTCACCACCGCTGGGAATGGTGAATCGGAACCGCGTAACATCTGAAAACACCCTATGTCTCCTGATTGCTGGGATGTTATCCCCAAAGTCCCAGTTATGTCCCTTCTGTGCCCGCCTCAGGGCCGCCCCCTATACCCACATCGAAGCCACTAACGATTAGTCCTGTAAAGCTGGAAGCATGCAATAATTGACCAGAGAATGTGTCTGTCTGTCTTTTGAGTTGCTCCCCATTCTCCCTCCTACAGCCTCCCTCCCCCTGCCATGCCAAGTGCCTGCCTCTGTTTCGCACTGCATGTGCTGCTGTTTATCTGAATAATGGTCTTCAAGGGGAAAACTCACTTGCTTATACAATCATGTCCCTTTATTCTATTGTCCTGTAGTTTGGTAGAGATGACAGAAAAGGTATATGAGATATTCCTGCCAAATAACTTGTAAATAGGATAGAATATAAAAATGTTAAAGCTGGAAAACTATTTTAAAGTTAATGTCTTATACCATCAGGACCCTTTATCCAATCATTTTGAAAGTTGGCAGAATTTTTAAGCTTTTGGAGGGACATTATTTTCACATGTTTCATGCAAATTGAATGGAATATAAAGACACTGTAGCCATGAATGCATATGGAGCATTTCTTAAAATCACAAGATTCAATTGCTTCTAAAATCAGTTACCTTTATCAAATCCTTTCATAAAAATGGTACAAATAGTGCCCTCCATTGGAGGTACATTCTCCCCAAGCTCCATCAGAATTGAATAAGACTCAAAAAAGTTATAACTAGAAATACAGTATTCAGGTTTTTTCCCTTTATTTCAAAAACAAAAAGTTATTTCAAAAACAAAAAGTCATTTTAGTTTCTATTTTCATTATTAGTATTTGTCATTTGTGTTATTGTAATGATAACTAAAATGAGAATTTTCATTATTGTTATTGTCATAACAAAAATGACATGCACACCCCTAGAGGAATTAGACTATTCATTTACTACTAGCCAATGGAGACAAATCCTGTCCAGTCTTTAGGGGTGTTCCCTGAATCTCCATCTTCGATTAATTAAATTCAGTAGAAAATTCGAGTTCGGTTCAGAAGTTCGGTTCGGTCGACTGAACAGACCGAGTTCGGTCTGAACTTCCGAACTGCGTTCGCCCATCCCTAGTATGCTGCAATAGAAACACCCAGCATGTGTTCACAAGCACCTTAGCATACCCTTTCCACCAATACTATTACTGTCTCCTTTCAGGTTTTCTCATGATATGTCATTCATGTCATTTCTTATTTGTTTATGACAAACGATAATCAAATTTGATATTTTCAGTGAATATTTATTTTAGTTCTAATTACTGCACTGTCATGAGCAACATGAAAGTGTATCGCTTATGAGCCACAGGTTGGGGACCAGTATCATAGAGTATTGTCCCATTATTAGGAAGCCAGGTGCCATAGCTTCAGATGCTTGCTGCATTGATCTACTCATTTAAAATAGAAAACTGATGTGTAGAAGGTTTAATTTTAAAGCAGTTAGGGTTGCTACCTGCTACCCATGTTACATGCCTGACTCAAATTCACAAAAGCTAGGAAATGAAGATACTAGCCTCCCACAAAACACACACATAGAACATACAAAACACTAGCTGTGCAAACAAAAAATAAAATACACAACATACTAGCCCTACATACAGACAGCCCGTAGAAGAACATTTGTTTCTAATCGGCCACAGGTGTCACTACAAAGAAAAGCTATGTGATGTCTCCTACATGAGGATGCTGATGCTCTTTATATGTTAAAGGGTTCCTGCTTGAGAAATGGCACTGCTGTGCTACAAGGAAATTTCACCAGATGTTGCCTCCAGAAGGTGCTTTCATTTAGTCCCTCCTGTTTTAACAGTTCCAAGTGGAGACTGGAACTTTATCACTTGGAGTCAATGTATAAATCATTAGGGATGGGCGAACGCGGTTCGGAAATTCGGTGTTCGAGCCGAACTCGGCCTGTTCGGACGACCGAACTTGAAACCGAACCCAAACACGAACATACCAAACAGAACTGAACACCGAACGTCAAAATGGCCGAACAGTTCGGTCAGTTCGGATCGCGTTCGGTTGTGTTCGTGTGGCTGAAACGTGGTCTTGGTCTACTCTACTGTCACTCTGTCACTGTCAGGTCACTGGAAGGTCAAATGTAGCAGGGAGGGGGAAGTCATCTGACTCAGCTAGGAGCAGACTTCCAGGCACCAGGGGTGGAGGGTGGAGAGTGGCTTGGAGTAGCAGCCAGCCTGATGAATCACCATCTCTTTTCGCCTCAGACCACTGGCTTGGCAGTCTATGATTGGCCACGGGCTAGGCTGCACGGAGCCAATGGGGCTGATTTGAGGCGGGCGCAGCAAGAAACAAAACTGTCTGCCTCCCCCCTTCCCAATACCTTCTGAGCTAGTCACTGTTCCTGAGCAGCAGGCGTTTCAGAAGGCTCCCTCACCCAGCATTTTCCAGCTCCCCAATCCATTGCCATCCTCCTCCTATTTCACCCATCCAACCCATCTACCCCCATATTCTCATTTATTTACATTAGCTTTGATAGATTTAGTTGTTATTTTTTGTTTTTATCCCTCCCTGTGTTCAATCTTCAATCTTCCTCCTTCCCTCCCCCCTCCATTGAATATTCCCTCCCCATTCCCTTCCCCTGTTTTTTTGATTCATTAGAGTAGTAGTATATATTATTAATTTATAGATTGATTTAGGTTTCATTTCAGTTTTGTACCCCTCCTTGTCTTGTTTGTGATTGCCCCCCAACCCCCATCCCATATATTCATAGGTAGATAGATAGGATTAGGTCGATACATTTTTGTTTGAGTAGTTTAGTTTAAGGTTTACTGATAGAGTTTACTGTTTTCTGTGATTCAGCTTTAGGGTTTGTTGGAGTTATTCATAGCATTTAGAATACATTTATTAGTTAGGTAGTTAGTTAGTTATTAGTGTAGATATAGAGATATAAATATTTGATAAAAAAATTCAATAAAATTTTTTTAAAAAATTATATATTAAAAAACATTGTTTTTTTCGGGAGAAATGGAGAAGGGAAGGAGAGGCCGATCTGCTGCCCGTAGGGGAGGCAATGGGGCACGTCCCAGAGGCCGTGCACGAGGAGCGGCAGCAGGCAGCAGCAGTAGCCAGAGGCAGAGCGCCTCACCCCCTCCCAAAATCAGGAGGCCTGCTTTAGGGGCCCAGGGTGCTCTGCAACGTCTCCTGGCAGTGCCCTCCACTGACACTCAGGGCACTGGAAGGCCTGCAGGACTTGAGGCTCAGGCTGCTGCATCTGTGTCTGCTGTGCGTGGTGATGGAGCAGGAGCTGGGGCTGCTTCTTCTACCGATGTTCCTCCAGGGCCACCAATGTCCCCCACAGTCGAGGAAATCCCCAGTAGCCCAGAGCTGGTGGATCCCACCCCGGCTGCTAGAGGCAGGGCCCGATCCCCGGGCAATGCCAGTACTAGGGACTGGGAGAGGAGGAGTGGCAGCAGCGGCAGCTGCAGCAGCACTAGCAGCCACAGAGGGGGGCACAGGGAGAGTGCCAGCAGCATGGCGGGCACGGGCAGTCTACCCTCCGGGTCCCAGTACTCCCCTTCTGGGGACATCGCCATGATCGCTGGGGACAGTGAGGAAGAGGCAGCAGTCAGTGACACTAGTGCCGCAGAGGATATCTATGTCCATGAGGCAATGTCTGACCCTCCTCCTCCCAGAGCTGCATCACCACCAGTGCCACAAAGTTCTCCCTCTCCCAGCAGCACTGGCAGCAGCACGTCTGCCGGGGCGGGCAAGAAGGCAGCAGGAGGGGGAAAAACATCCACTGTCTGGGAGCATTTTAAGCAGGTGAGGGCAGATGATCCCAGAGAGGTGCAGTGCACGCTGTGCCAAAAGGTGGTGAAGCGTGGGCGGGCGCTTGCCAACCTTGGCACAACTGCAATGGCCAGGCACCTGAAGGCATGCCACAGTGCTGTGTTGCTGAGCGGGAAGGCAGGCGAAGTGGATGCCAGCGGGTTCCCGACTCCAGCGGCCAGTCGCCCGGCCCATTCAGCGGGCCAGCGTTCTGCAGCTACTGCTGCTGCCTCTACCAGCAGCAGGAGCATTATGGGGGCAGAAAAACTGCAGGAGCCTCCCCAGCAGCACCGCCAGTCCACCATGGAGGAGATGGGGTGGGGCGATGTGTCGAGGCCATCGGCAGGGCGCCGTGGCACAGGCTTCCAGGAAAAAGGCAAGCGCCTGGTTGCCGAGATGATTGCCCTGGATGGCCAGCCCTTCTCCATTGTGGAGGACAAGGGCTTCCAGCGTCTGCTTGCATTCCTGGCTCCCAACTTTAAGCTTCCTTCCCGCTCCGCCCTGAGTCGGACTGTGGTCCCACAGTTATATAGGGCTTTGAAGGAGCGGGTGAGGGAGCAGCTTGCAGGGGCTGGGGGGGCAACGGTCCACTTCACCACGGACCTGTGGTCCTCCAGGAACGCCCAGCATGCCTACCTGGCAGTGACTGCACACTGGTGGCAGGACGCAAAGGCAGTGCTTGGCAGTGGCAGGAGGGGACCTGAAGCAGGGTATAGGTGGGCCCTGCTTCAGTCCCAAGTTATGGACAGCTCCCACACCGCAAGGAAGGTAGAGGCAGCCCTGACCACCATGGTGAGGGAGTGGCTCACGCCAGGCGTGGCCTTCACCAAGGGGTGTGTGGTCACGGACAACGCGGCCAATATGCTTAAGGCAGTCCGTGACGGGGGGTTCACGAGTATCCCTTGCGCCGCACACACCCTCCACCTGGTGGTGAAGGACGCTCTGGGCTTGGGTGATAAAGGCATTGGGCCAGGCACCCTTAGCTCCCTGGTCGAGCGGGGGAGGAAGCTGGCGGGCTTCTTCAACCGCAGCGTGAAGGGCAGCGAACTCCTCCGGGAGAAGCAGGCTGAGCAAGGGTCCCCGGTGCACACCCTGATCCAGGATGTCTCCACCCGGTGGAACTCCACCTTCCTGATGCTGGAGCGGCTTCTTGAACAGAAAGCCGCCCTGCATCAGGTGGAACTGGAGACAGACATCGAGTCACCTCCAGGGTACAACAGGGAGGAATGGGATATTATATCCCAAACCGTCTCTGTCCTGAGACCATTCCTGGCCGTCACGGAGACACTGAGCAGCTCCACTGCCACCCTCAGCCAGGTGACCCCGCTGGTGCATAGTCTCCACAGCAGCCTGGATGAGATTCTTGGGGCGGTGGGGCGGGATCGTGGCCCTCAGGGCAGGAGAATGTGCGACGAGGCGATGGAGCTAGCCGACAAGTTGAAGGCGGGCCTGAGCGCTCGCTTTGGTGACCTCCTGCGCCGGGACGAATATGTCCTGGCAACCATGCTGGACCCCAGGATCAAGGGCAGCATGGCACGGGAAAGTGCGCACTATGGCCTCCAGAAGGGGATGCTGGTCGATAAGGTCAGGCAGGCAGAGCGGGCCATGCAGCGGGATGCCCCTGGGGATGGTGGGAGTAGGAGCAGCGACCCTCAGCCATCTGGGTCTATCCCTGCCTCCAGCAGCAGCAGGACCCTTACTGCCAGCAGCTCCTCCTCTGTTCTGTCCACTCAGGGGAGCATGGGGACCAGCAGCACAAAAGGGCAAGCAGCGTGGCTGAGGGCAGTGGGGCAGGTGGTGCCCACCCAGAGCTACCGGAGGGAGTATGATGGCGCCTCAGCAGCAGTGGAGACCTATCTGGAGGAGGAGCCATGCATAGATCCCAGCAGCGATCCCTTGGCCTACTGGGCCGGCAAGGCCAACGTGTGGCCGGCCCTGTCCAAAGTGGCCAAGGGTATCCTGTCCTGCCCACCAACCAGTGTCCCCAGCGAGAGGGTCTTCTCCATCGCGGGGGACATATGCGCCCCGCACCGCCTGAGACTGGGGGCCAAGTTGGTGGAGCAGTTGCTCTTTCTGAAGGTTAACCTTCCGCTGCTGGGATTCCCGGAGCTGCCCCTGGACAAGGAGTGATGGTGCAGTGGCACATGCCATCCCATGCCAGGGGCAGTCTTGGGACAGGGCTCCTCCTCCTCCTCCATCTGGGCAAGGGCTAGGCTACTACTATTGTGCTGCTGAGGTGCTGTCACTCTGTCCCAATGCCTGGCACCTGCCCTGCCTCTCTCTCTCTCTCTCTCTCTCTCTCTCTCTCTCTCTCACACACACACACACACACATACTAGATGGCCTTGGCCACCTTATCTGACTGACCTCAGGATGCAGGCTGGCCTTAGGAAACAAACAAACTGTAAGCCTGCCAGCCGGCCTATGGATAGCCAATGCCATACGATCTTGGCCTGCCTATGTGACGCTGACTGGCTCTCGCTCTCTCATGCTACACAGTCTTTGCTAGCCTATCTGATTGCCCTGCTGCCAATGTCCCAGCCTGTCTTCCCTACTGATTCCCATGCAGCGCTGCCTGTCTTCCCACCCTGCTTGCTGCCAAGCTCAAAGCATGCATCACTCCTGCCTCCCATGTCAAGGTGCCTGTCTTCCCACCCAGGTTGCCTAGCTAAAAGCCTGCCCAAGCCCACCTGCCCAGCCCTACTGCCTCTCATGACATGCTTCCTGCCTGCCTGCCCAGGTTGTGAAGCTTGAACCCTCCATCAGTCTGCCTGACTGCCGGTTATGTCATGCCACCTGACTGACTGCCTGGGGCAACCATTGTCTTCTGCTGCTAGTGCCACTGGCACTAGTTATTCCACCACATGACAAGAGGCAGCCACTCCAGCCCCAGGACCACCCGTCACGTCATGGTCCTGGGGCAAAACTAATGGCAGGGAGGGCTGTGGCCAATACCTACATGCTACCACCCTATCCCCAGGACCCACCGTGATGGGTCTGGGGCTGTCATTCATATCACACTGCGCTGTCATTCCACTGCTCAGAGAAGCAGCCACTACAGCCCCGGCACCCGCTGCCTGGGTCCCGGGGTCAAGTTACTGGCAGGAAGGGATATGGCCAATGCCTACAAGCTGCTACCCTAGTTCTGGTACCCACCGTGATGGGTCTGGGGCCATCATTCATCTCACACTGTGCTGTCATTCCACCACTCAGAGAAGCAGACACTCCAGCCCCGGCACCCACCGCCTGGGTCCTGGGGCCAAGCTACTGGCAGGGAGGGCTGTGACCAATACCTACAAGCTGCCACCCTATCCCTGAGACTCACCATAATTGGTCTGGGGCCATCATTCATCTTGCACTGTGCTGTCATTTCACCGCTTAGAGAAGAAGCCAGTCCAGCCCCGGCACCCACTGCCTGGGTCCTGGGGCCAAGTTACTGGCAGGGAGGGCTGTGGCCAATGTCTACAAGCTGCCACCCTAGCCCCAGAACCCAACGTTATGGGTCTGGGGCCGTCATTCATCTCACACTGTGCTGTCATTCCACCGCTCAGAGAAGCAGCCACTCCAGCCTCGGCACCCGCCGCCTGGGTCCCGGGGCCAAGCTACTGGCAGAGAGGGCTGTGGCCAATACCTAAAAGCTGCCACCCTAGCCCCAGGACCCACCGTGATGGGTCTGGGGCCGTCATTCATCTCACACTGCGCTGTCATTCCACTGCTCAGAGAAGCAGCCACTCCAGCCCCGGCACCCACCACCTGGGTCCCGGGGCCAAGCTACTGGCAGGGAGGGCTGTGGCCAATGCCTACAAACTGCCACCCTAGCCCCAGGACCCACCATGATGGGTCTGGGGCAGTCATTCATCTCACAATCTGCTGTCATTCCACCGCTCAGAGAAGTAGCCACTCCAGCCTTGGCACCCACTGCCTGGGTCCTGGGGCCAAGCTACTGGCGGCTAATACCTACAAGCTGCCACCCTAGCCCTGGGACCCACCGTGATGGGTCTGGGGCCATCATCCATCTCACAATCTGATGTCATTCCACCTCAATCAGAAGCAGCCACTCGAGTCCCGGCACCCACCGCCTGGGTACCGGGGCCAAGTTACTGGCAGGGAGGGCTGTGGCCAAGATGTACAAGCTGCCACCCTAGCCCCAGGAGCCACCGTGATGGGTCTGGGGCCGTCATTCAACTCACACTGTGCTGTCATTCCACCACTCGGAGAAGCAGCCACTTCTGCCCCAGGACTAGCCCCAGGGATTCTGCCTGCTCCTCCCCCTCCAAAGCACTAGCCTCCAGCTGGTCCTTTCACAATCACAACAATGCCTGCCTAGCTCTGAGAGAGAGAGCAACAGAGAAATTCCCATTCCCAGCTAAAACTAGGGAGATGGGAGTTAGAGGGGGAGAGCTCAGCTAGGTATATCCTAGCTGCCACCAGCCGGAGCCTGGAAGAACTCCCATCTGTGCTGCACCCATTAACATCCAGCGCCCAGCGCCCACATCCAGCATGCATCAAACCTACCGTAATGAGATGGAATAAACCCACAACATATTATATGTGCCTGCCTGCCTGCAAGTGCCTGCCTGCGTGCATACCTGTACCACTACATACCTGCTGCCCTGCTACCACCTAGCGCGGTGCACCTGATCAAATGAAGTGTGCCCCATAGGCTTTAAGCTGTCATTCCACTATCCCCGATGCCCGCCCATCTCAGGGACCATCAACAAGATTATGGGACCATCATTCCAGTCACTGGGGGCTGCATTCCATTCCATTGCATCCAGAAGCCCAGTGCCCACATGCCAGCCTGCCCCCCTCCCCAAAAGCCTACTCCTCTGCACCCACCTGCAGATGCCCGCTGAAGCTGGCAGCTGAAACTAAAAGCCCCTCTGACCACCAGCTCCCGCCGCCTCCTGCCCAGCTGCCCTCTGCCGAGGAGCCTGTCTCTCTTTCACAGCCACACACACAAACACCAGTCCTGCATCTCCTGGGGCCTTTCTGCTAGTTGAGACCCTGCTGCTGGCACTGCACATCTTTGGGTCACTACACTACTTGAGGTGGCATGTGCTGCTGGAAGGGATCTAGTACCTGTATGAGATTCTGCCACCTGCCAGCCAGAACTTCAGCACACAGAAATAAAAAAGAGAGGACATGTAAAATGAAGCTCGCAACAATAAATTTGAAAACTTTACTTAAAACTATTTACAAAACAAGAAAAACAAAACAACAACAGCAACAACATTTAATAAAACAAAAGCAAACATGAAAAGGAAACTTATAAACAAGCTAAGAGTGTCTCAGTCTCTGCCACTGGGCCTGTCCCCCGGTATTTGGGGGAAAGGCAACAGGCCGTGGGGTGGCTTGCAGTCCAGAAGGCCGGTGGCCACCATGGAGGGGTCCACCACGCTGTTGTCCATGACGTACTCCAACACCTCTGCCAGCTCGTTATGCCACCTGGAGACTGCCTGGTGGTAGACCTGCACGCGGCTCAGCTCGGTGGTGACATACTGTCCGTATCCCACCACCCACTGCCGCTCCGCCTGCACCACTTGCATCTCCACCACCAGGCACTTCTCCAGGTCGGCAGAGGAGTGCTGGACCTCATCCACGTGGCCCTGGGTGCAGCAATGCAACCTGGCCTGAAGGGCCTTGATCGCGGTGTCCTCCAGGATCCCGGGGGTCTCCACGGTGGGGCTTGAGGCGGGGGGAGGGTAAGGGCTTATATGCCTCCTTTTCCTGGTTTTCTTCCCCCCCTTTTGCATGGGCTGCGGCTCCATGGGCACAGCTGCAGAGGAGTCCTCCTCTCCCGCCCACCTCACTCGCATTTCATGGGTCCGCTCTATGTGGGTGAGAAGCCCCGATGTTGTCCCCTCCCTCTGCCGGTGGAAAACTTTATTGCAGATCTAGAAAGAGCAGAAAAAGAATGGAACATTAGAAGTGCCATACTGTGTCAGACCAATGGTCTGTCAAGTCCTGCCTTCATTCTGTCTCCACGAGTGGGTGGACTAGGTGGCCAGCCATCCAATCTCTCTCTGCAGGGGACTTCCATTCCTGACAGGTCAGAGGGCAATTCATTCCCTGTTGTTCCAGTCCCCGTGACATACCTTGCATGTGGCGGTTCTGTCACCGTTGATGTAAAACCGCCAGACATCTGACGACTGGTGCCAAATGTCTGGGGGTGAGGCTGGCAAGCTCTGCCTAGGGGTCCAGTGATGAGTCATCTTCCTAGGCCCGGTCCTGGAAGCAGGGCTGAGCCCGGGGCCAGAATCCGATTCCTCTCTGAAATGGGAATACATAGGAACACCAAGTAAATATCATGCATTTATGATGATGCCTCTAATCCTCCCTCCTTGGGGTGCTAGTAGGGATGGCAACTAAAAAAAACCATAAAGAAAAGCACGTGCAAATCCTGCCCTCCCAGGGGTGCTAGGGGATGCTAGATATTGCAACTAGAAAGCCCCTGGCAGGCACGTGCAAATCCTGCTTCCCTCCTTGGGGTGCTAGGGATGGTGACACGAGATGTGACCCTGACTGGAGGAATGAGACTGCCCTTATTTGGGGGTCCGTAGGGAATGGAATGGCAACTGGAGAGTGGAGACCCTTGATAGCCTGGCACATGTTTGGGTGGGGGATTGCTCATGCCTGATTGCTGGAAGAGTCCCCCACACTACAGTACCCTCTCTCTCTGTGACAGACATCAACTGCCACCCACTGTTGGCCACTGTTTGTGCCTGACTGATGCCCACCACCCACGCACCCACCCGCACGCCAGTGAACTGAGTTCGCTCTAACTGATACAGCCTTTCTTGTCTTAAAAGTAAAAAAAAGGTTTATAAACCTGGCAGGAATGGCAGTAGAGCCCACCGCTTCCTCCTCGTCCGAAGAGGAAGCCAGTGCCACTGGTGGTGTAGCAGGGGCAGCAGCCTCCACCTGTTCCTCCTCCTCCTCCACCGGCAAATGTGCTCCCAGCCGGAGGATGCAAATAGCCTTCTTCATTTTTTTTTTTTCAAAAAACCCACACACCAACAGTCACCCACAGCACACACCAACCACCCAAACACACAGCACAGCCAAACCCAACACAATCACAGCCAAAACACACGAACCAAGCAGCCACCTAATCAAACACACACCCACTTGCCTCACAGCTCCACACGCACATGAATTTCCAGCACGATTTCCGGCTTCCCACGCACTCGCGATATTTTTAGGCCGAACGTGATCTCGGCGATCCACCCGAACGGCCGACACCCGAATGGCCGAACCTGAACACACGAACCGAACGCGGCCGAACCGAATGGCCGAAAGCGAACTCGGCGATCCACCCAAATGGTCGAAACCAAACACACAAACCGAACGCAGCCGAACCAAACGGCCAAACCTGAACCGCGATCTGTTCGCCCATCCCTATAAATCATTCTCTTTAAATTATTTTTGTTCTGAGGGAGAGCTCTTCACTGCCAAGAAAGAAAGAAAGAAAGAAAGAAAGAGTAGCACTGATGAAGCTAGGCTGACACGCACCAGCAGATGATCTATTTATTTATTTCATTTATTTATTTATTTATTTCAATGATTTATACCCCGCACCTTCGTGTAACCAGCTCGGGGCAGCTTCCAACACTTCCAATTCAACAATACATAAATACATTATAAAAACAGTTTAAAAAATCAACAATATTTAAAACAGGGCACGAATGTTAAAACAATAAAACAGGATGGGGGGAAAAAACCATAGCCCTAGCCCACCCCCCCACCCCAAAAGGCCTGGGTGAACTATGGATCTATGGAGTCAGACAGGATAAAGCATGCAGATAAGTCAGGCCCTTTTCCTCCAACTCTGGACTGAAGCTACAGTCTCACTTGAGGCCTCTAAGCACTACTGTTATACAGTGAAATAAGCATGAAAACAAACTTTATTGTATCAGTATAAAATAGATAAGTACAATTAAATACAAGTTAAAACTAAACAATTGAATGTTTAGTTACATATCAATTAAATACTAATTTAATAAATAACAGTTAAACCATTTTTAAAAGGACAAATAATTGTATTAACAACAAATACTAATGAACCAATTGCTAATTAATTAGCAATTGTTATTAACAAATAGTTAACAATTACATAAGTTATACAAATAGAAAACAAATTATTAATGATTAAATATCAATAAATACTTTTTTTAGCTACCAAATGCAGCTGTTGGGGTTAGTCTGATCCAAACCAAAGGAAACCAGAGGCTATGGAAACTGTGCCCACCCCCCTGTACGAGAGAGAGGGGGGGAGATAAGGGGTCTGTGGGGGGAGTGTCATAAGGTGAATGTGCCCCTTAGAGAATGAGATAGAGCAGGGATAGGGAGACTATGCTCCATACAAGAGAAAGGTAGGTAAGTGGACTGTGTGCCCTTGAGAGAGAAGGAAATGAACAGGGGGAAATAGGAGGACTGACTTTCTATAGCAGAGAAGTCAGTTGGTGGAGTGCCCCATGCAAAAGATAGGGGGTGGTAAGGAAACTTTGCCCCCCAAGGGAGAGAAGGGGTATATAAGAGGACTGAGCCCCTGTGCGAGAGAAGGTGGTAGGAGAACTGTGCCCCATGTGAGAGGACATGGGCGTGGGGAACCTGGCCATGGGACCCAAGCACTAGGGAGCTGATAGGGGACAGAGCCTAGCCTCATCCCCACTCCCGTTCCAGCCCATCAGCTTTACAGAGCTCTGGGGAGGTGGAAGCTGGTTTCTGCACCCCCTCATCAGCTCCCCAGAGTCCATCTGCCCCTCCTGCATCCCATATCCAGCCACAGAGTTGAGAGAGAGCTTTCCCATTCCATACTCAGCTACAGCTCTGGAGAACCAATAGGGACTCTGCACAAGGCTTCCGTCTCTATACCCAGCCATGGGGTTGTGTGAGAGAGAGACTCTGGGTGCAAACAGACATGACGCTAACTCCACTTTAACACTGCTTTAACATTTCTTATGCATGTTGCAGGGCTGTATTTGTGCCCTATGCAGCCCTGCATAGGGCACTAACACACCTTAAAAGAACACCTTCTTGCCACTCATGCAGTCCTTTAAGGTCACAAATTAAATACCTCAGTATTGTACTAATAAATTAAATATCTCAGTATTGTATCGTCTAAAAGCGGCCTAAGTTTAGTACCTTGGTATTTAATTTGTGGCCTTAAAGAAATGCGCGAGTGGCAATAAGGCATGTATTGTCTCGTCTAAAACCATGCCCCCGGCGTGTGATTTTCCTGCGTGAGGAAAATCTAAAAGCTGCCCAAGTGCAGAGGGAAAATATTATAATTAGATGGAATTTAAACATTTTTCCAGAAACTTTACTTGCAGACTTATTATACTTAATCTTTTTGACACAGTGTGAACACTTCAAAAATATTTGCTATGCATGCAAGATTGTGTAGACTGATGTATTTCCCAAAAGAGGAAATAGTGCTGCTCTTTGCTGTGTTAGCCCCTCATAGGGTAGCCCCACATAGAGCACGTTACAGTAGTCCAATTGAGAGGTAATGAAAGCATGGATGATTGTGGCCAGATCTGAGCCCAAGACATATGGCTACATCTGTCACACCAGATGTAATTGGCTAAATGCTCCCCTTGCCACAGCTTCCACACGACAAACCAGGCGGAGCTGTGGGTCGAGGAGCACCCCCAGACTATGAACTTGAGTGGCCAGAGGGGCGCAGAGCCCGCCGATGGCGGGAGCCACACACACCCCAACCATACCCACCAACATCACTTCTGTCTTGTCAGGATTCAGTATCAGACGGTTCGTCCTCATTCAGTCCCCTACAGCTGCCAGGCACTGGGTAAGCACCGAGACTGCGGGGCCTGGGTCTCCAGAAAATGAGAGGTAGAGTTGTGAATCATACTGATGATATCGCACACTGAACTCTTTCATGACCTCACCCAAAGGTTGCATATACACGTTGAACAGGAGAGGGGACAGAATAGAACCCTGCGGGACTCCACACGTGAGATTCTGGGGAGATGACAAACATTCCCTGAGAACCACCTGCTGAGTTTTCCCTGCCAGGAAAGAGCGGAACCATTCAAGAACAATTCCACTCACCCAGGCCCGGTCCTGTAGCCTTGCCACCAACATCTCGTGATCAATGGTATCAAACACCACCGACAGATTCGGTAAGATCAAAACTGAGGATCTGCCTTGATCCAATTCACAGCGTAGGTCATCGACCAAGGCCACAAGTGCAGTCTCCATGCCAAACCCAGGGCAAAAACAAGACTGCGAGGGATCAAGAAAATTGACCCGGTCCAGATGCCCCTGTAACAGCCAGGCCACCACCCGTTCAATAACCTTCCCTAAAAAGGGAAGGTTAGAGACTGGCTGATAGCTTCCCAGGGAGCCAATGTCCAAAGATGGCTTCTTGAGCAGAGGCTGCACCACCGCCTCTTTGAGATGGCTCAGCACCCTGCCCTCCCTAAGAGAGGCATTAACCACCCCCACCAGCAACAGATCTAGTGTCTCCCAGCTGGCCTTCACCAGCCAGGACAGGCACGGATCTAATTCACAAGTGGCCCAAACAGTGCCAAGGATATCCGCTGCGTCAGCGGGCATCACCCACTGAAAAGGATCCCACAACCACAGACATAGCGGGGCTTCCTGTACCTCTGATTCACCTACTGTCATAAGTGCAGCATCAAGGTTGTGGTGAATCTGGGTGATTTTATCTGCAAAAAAGTCAGTAAACATGTCACAGCGGGCATTAGAAAATTCCAGTTCCAGGTGGAGAGAGGCTGAACTGACCAGCCTCCTCACCACCCAGAAAACTCCGCTGGACGTGACTTTGCAGATGCAATGTGGGCAGCAAAGAACTCTTTCTTTGCTGCCCGCACTGCAACAGCATAAGCTCGTAAACTAGCTTTATGCTGCAATCGGTCAGCTTCAGTATGAGTTCGGCGCCACCATCACTCCAACCACCGTCCATCTTGCTTCATCCAGCACAGGTCTTCTGTGAACCACGGTGCCATCAGCTTTCTGGAAGCAGACGCTTGGGAGCCATTCGGTCAATAGCCTCAGCCAACAAGCTGTTCTAGAAGGCAACAAGGTCATCAAGTGAACGATCATCAACGTCAGAAGGTATTTCCCCGAAAGCATTCCAGAACCTCTCTGGTTCCATAAGTCTCCGGGGACGGACCCAACGAACCGGTCCTGCATCTTTCCGGCAGCAGACATGCACCAGGAGACTGGTCTGGAAAAGATAATAATCCATCCATGACAGGGGTAAAGCTACTAAATCCCCCACCACCCGATACCCCGCCTCAAGGCCGGTGCAGAACATCAGGTCAAGGGTATGTCCCCTGTCATGGGTTTGAGTGTCCACACCCCCACTTTACCGGGTTTGAGTGACTCAGTTTCACTTGCGCACAGTTCTCTTGAACTAGTTCCTCTCTCTGACTAATTCAAGTGTGACACAATGAAACTCCTTTGTCACACAAGGGCCCGATCCTTCCCGTTTGCAGACTCTTTACTCTCTGGGTTCACAAGAGCTTGAGGGCTCTTGTAGCTCACTTGTGTTCCAATGTTAGACACCGCCACTTCTTCATAAAGATAAGAAATAAGTTTATTGATTACATAAGCAAGATAGTTGATACAGAGTGGTTATTAGAAATGAAAGGTAAACATAACGCATTCCTAACTTATACTGGTTGAGTTCCTAAATAAACGTTTTACCCTACCCAGGTCCATAAGTTTCTCTCAGTCCTTTGGTGTAAACGACTGGGCCTGGCTTCTTAGTTGGTAGAGAGCAAAATTCTGTCTCTCAGTTCATGTTTCCTCCAGCTTGCTGCTGGCTGGCCTTTCGTATGTAGATGCTCAAGATGGCTTTGGAAGAGCTTTGCAGGAATCTCTCTCCCCCCTGGGATACTTCTCCTTATATCTCCTGGAGGAAAACTCCTTGTATGTTCTCCAGGTTTCTCAGATTTCCTTTGTCTTCTTATTGGTTTTTCTGTGTCTCTTTGCACGTAGGCAATGTCAGCCTACGTTAACATATAAATATCTCCGGGCATTCGTCTGGCCCCCAAATACACATTTTGGTATCTCTTTGTATTTCCTGTAGCCTGGTTTCTCTGTGTCTCTTTGTACGTAGGCAATGTCAGCCTACATTAACATATAAATGTCTTCGACCATTTGTCTGGCCCCCAAATACACATCCCACCACCCAATCCCCCACCTCAAGGCTGGTGCAGAACATCAGGTCAAGGGTATGTCCCCCCTCATGTGTCAGGCCCTTAACCCTCTGAGACAGTCTCATGGTTGTCATGGCATCCATGAACTCACACTCTGCTCCCCCTAAATTGACATTGGTGTGGAATTGAAGTCCACCAGGACCAAATTCTTCAGGGACCGCAAGACCACCTCTGATACTAATTCCGCTAGAACATGTAGGGATGCCACGGTACAGGTAGGTGCACGGTATACCAAAAGCAGTCCTAATCTATCTCCTGCCAAATCGATCACAAGGTGGACCCCCTCCATGCATAAGATGGTCTGCACAGGATACTGCCTCATAGACCAAGTGTCCTTAAAAACAACAGATACACTACCTCCCCGCCCCTCTGATCTGGGCTGGTGCTCCACAGAGTATCCGGCTAGAACAAGGTCAGCCAATATTGGCCCCAACTCATTGTCCAGCCAGGTGTCTGTAATACATACGAGGTCGGCCGATCTATCCAAGATCAACTCCCGGATCAACATTGATTTATTACTGACTGACCTCGCATTCAACAGCAACAACTCCAGATTAGGGGCTCCACCGATCTTTATCCCTGCATCACCTTCCTGTCGGCCTGTGCAAGGGACAGGAACTAAGTACCTGTCCCTCCTCATAGTTGTTCTCTGCCTCCCAGAGAGACCATAATTACCCAGGCCCATCATGACCCTAATGGCTGTGGACACCCCCCGGCCCTCTCCCCTCTCCCTCCCCCCTGATGGTCATCCTGCTGGACCCCAAAGGAAACACCCTTCCTCCCATAACATCCTCCCTTATTCCCACCTTCCAAAACCCTCTCCCCCCTCCTCTGGTCGCCCCCTCTCACAGGGAGACCAGAAACCCCCACCCTTATAGGGTCAAAACCCCCTCTCTCACCAGGGGGCCGTGACCAACCCTCCCCAACCCAGTCCCCCCTCCTCCCCCACATATGCAGGGGAGGAGTCATGTTCCCCTCAATCTTCCCCCAGTCCCCCCAGACCCACCAACATATAACCTAACCAACTGCCCTATTTATTTATTTATTGCATTTATACCCCGCACCCTCCTGAAACAGCACGTGGCGGCTTCCAGTCATAAAAACAATTCAAACAATCTAAAACACATTAAAATACCATATCAATATTTAAAATAACATATAAAACAGGGCCTGGGATATAAAACCATGGGATAGGGGAATAAAAATCAACTCCCTCCCCCCTCCCCAAAGGCGTGGGCGACCAACCAGATCTTGCACTTTTGCCAAAATACCAACAGACTTGGGGCCAGGTGGGCCTCCTCCGGTAGGGAGTTCCAGAGATGTGGCCCAGACACCGAGAATGCCCTCTCCATTGTGGCCCCTTGCTTAACATGGGGGACCTCCAAGAAGGCACCCCCGGCAGACCGAAGGAGCCGCTCTGGGGCGCGGAGGGCGAGGCGGTCCCTGAGGTATGAGGGGCTGAGACCATGCAGGGCTTTGTAAATCATTACCAACACCTTGAATCTGGCTC
>QEPC01014636.1:1081871-1093760 GCA_003113815.1 Sphenodon punctatus
CTTCCAATAACTGATCAGCTGGATTGAAGAGACAAAAAATGGAACCTTCAAGGATCAATGCAAGAGATTCAGATGTCACTGTATATTCTTATTTGGTGGAAGGGAGCAGGAAGAGCCTATTTTCAGAACTGAAGGCCCATTTTCCACTTCTGCAGTGACTGCTATTCTAAGACAAAGGTGGGGAACAAATCCAACCCATAAGGCATAGATTCATGATATTAAACTATCCTCTTCTTTCCTCCATCCCAAGAGTATCCCATAAGGCTCCACCCCCCATCTCCTATCCAGCCTGTGGAACTTGAGCTAATTTTCAAAGCTGCCGGTAAAGCAGATGTAACTCTTATTAGCAACCACCTTAAAGGCCTTTTTGTAGTCAGAGTGGTTTAAACTGGGTTGAAAGTCAGGAGCTGAGCATAGATATCTGCTAAAGTTGCAAGGGCAGTGTAGTGAGAGAGTGCGGCACCTGTGTTGTCTTGAAATTAATAGATGGACACCTGGCTGCAACACCTGGCTGGACATGCTGCCAGCCAGAAGGGACCCCACCATAGACCTGCTCCCTTTAAAGACTGGTTGCTCTGCTGCCTGGGCCAGGAGCCACTCTTCAGCAATGTCAAAGGACATCTAAGAGTGGATCACAGAGATTGAATTCTCCTCTAGCTCCGAGAGGAAGCTCCCTTAGATACAGAAATGAGGAGGAGTCAGTAGCTACTCAAGTGAATTCTGGAGAAACACAGAGATGTTTAATTCTCTAGGTCTGCACTAAACTCACTTCAGAAAAATCATACCCAACCCAAGGACTATGCATTTCCTGTAGTTGTACAGGAATAATACTTACACTTTGGATGGAGAGAACATTACACAAACTCGGGGACCCATGTTCACTGTGTTTTCCTCATTGGGATTAATGGAGACAATGCAGTGAACAAAGGTCCCTGCACATGTTGATATAAGCCTCCTTGATCCTAGAAGGTCCTTTATGCAAATAGAACATGCTCCAAGAACATCAGGGCTTAGTGAAAGCAAGGAAGGTTCTTCCACACTGAACTTGGGATCCTCTACTTCCAGAGAAATCAGAGACAAAAGGTTCACTGAATTAAAATTAATTGAATTCTCAAAAATATAGAAATGCCCAAAAGCAAAACTCCAGATCCCAAGCATAATCAAATTTGGAGTCTTTGCACCTTGTCTTTATCTGTATAGAGCTGCCACCTTTCCTGAAGCTAGGAACTGAAGTGTGCCAGGTCATGCCAAAGGAGGTAAAGCAGAGAAACTCTCCTGCTCTTTTTTACATGGACTTGCCTCCTTCAGAGCATCATGATATCACAATGCTCTTGATTAAGGGTCATGTGAGAAAGGAGGAGGAAGGAACACCATTTCCAGTGTTGCCATGCCCCCTTTTGAGGCAGGTGGGTGCAGGAGCCAGGGCTAAGAAAAGAGTGGGAGAGCCATTTCACCATGCCCCTTTCTGACACAGTCCCCACCTGAAAATTTCTCTCAAGGCTACTAAGTGTCCCTGGATAACCCAGGGAAATAGGGACTTCACTTAAAGATGGTGCTTTAAAACCCATTAACTCTGGAGAAACCCTGGAGCGGTGGTAACCCTATGTCTATATGGCAAGTCAACCTACTATCTCAGACCTGGATGCCATGAAAGTTCATGGTCCCACTGTTCAGATCTCAGGCCCCAGTTCTAGTGTAAACATCAACAAAAAACACATGCAGATGATGCAGATTATTAACGTGGGGCTGACAATATCTTATGAATTTATCAGTTGGATAAGATGCTTGTGCTGGATATGTTTTCCCCAGTTTTATTTTTGTAGCACTTTTGTGACAGGTTGATTGCACATAAATTATAAATTATAATTGCCACCTGCCCCTGCAGCAGCTGCCAAAGGGTAGCTCCTAAAGGTGCTGGGCTGTTTGGTGACCGTTTGTGGCTGGGTAGCTGGGATGGGGGCAGCTCTGTATTTGGGTTTAGAGAGGGTGCTTTGGATTGCTGAGATCACCCTGGTGGACAGACACTATGGCGGTGGGTGGTTGCTTTTGAGGGGAGGATGTAGTTCTCTGTTTGTTGTACACAATTTGCAGTAACACTCTGGTGGATGGAGGTTGAGTTGGGGATGCTGCTTTACTTTGCTGTAACACTCTGGTGGACGGAGGCTGGGTTGGGGATGATGCTTTGCTGTAACACTCTGGTGGACGGAGGTTGGGTTGGGATGGTACTTTGCTTTGCTGTAACACTCTGGTGGATGGAGAGTATGATTATATAGGTGGGCAGGTTGGGTTGATGAGAGGGGTATGAGCAGAAGGGGAGTGGATTTGCAAGAGGGGAGGGAGAGGGAGTGCCTGGGTGAGGATGGGATGAGTGAGTTGGATTTTTTCTTTTCATATATAATGTATTCTGATAATTGTTGTAAGCCTCTGTGACACAGGTCTGTCTCCAGCAGGGTGAATACTTACAGGAGCTGGACCCTCTGCAGATCAACCAGCCAGGACATGAGGAACATGGCTTACTCCAAGTCTCTTTATTTATCAGCTCCATGCTTCACACTGTCTGCCAGACGAGTACCCCTTTTCCCTCCTGTCGCCTCATTCCCCAGACTTCAAGCTACACTTATCCTGATGTGAATCTTGAGCTTCCATCCAGGCTGCCAACTTCTGGGCAATCTGTCCCTCTGGTTTCTGGCCTGGGGCTCTGCCCCTTTCTCACCAGGGTGTGCTCAACTAGCTGTTCCTCTCTGTTTCCTGGGTCCAGGTTTCAGCACCTTGGCCAGCATAGAGTGGAAGGAGCCTGAGGCAAAATGTCCTTGCCCTGACAAAGACCCCCTCTGACACACACCCCCACCCGCTTTGCTGAAACTGAGAACCTAGCTCAGCCAAAGCCCAGGCCTCAACAAGCACATGTTCAGGACTTCCTCATTCCTGGAATTCCTAAGTGGGGGAGGGGACTCTACACCTAAAACAATTGACGTGAGATGATCGAACCATAGAAGGAGAGGGGCTGCTGGACTGCGGCCAGCTGACCCTCCTGGACAAATCAGAAAGAAGGTCAAGGACCAGCACAGACATTTTGACTCTCTCTCTGGACTCACTGACTGAGATCTTTAGCAGACGCTGCTAGGCTAGTGACATCCCTGCCTGGAGGCACACATGGACTGCATGGCTTAACAGTAACTCTGTACCTCTGGCTTTGCCAGAAGAAGGACTTGAATCCCATAGGAAAAGCATCACGTATGGAGACCGGATCAGAACCAGTGAGAGAACCTTTCTAGCTATCTCAACTACAGTTATAGGAAGATGCTTTCCAAACGGGCTACTATGTCCACAGGACTGACTCTGATTGCTCAAAGGGTTATAACCCCCTACTTCTATGCTTTTATTCCTTTTTATATGTATCAGTAAAGTCTAAGTTTTCTTTTTACCCTACTGGGTGTGTGTGTGTGTGTGTTGTTGGCTGACCATCAAATGCCTCATTAGGTCAAGCTACTAAAGAGGGGGAAATCTACCTATTTGGCTAGAAGTCAACAGCTTTGGAACTAAGGGAAGCCTCCTGTGGGTAGCTCTGGGAATCCGCCTCCAATGCAGAGGAGGAAATCCAAGGAACAGGCTGCCAGGAAAGGGGAGTGCTTTGGGGAAGCTGTAAGGCTTATGCCATTTGGGGGTTCACATTTCCTGAGTGGTGTGAATGTCCGTGGGAAAACACACAGGTGATGGCATCAGAATATCAAGGGTTTGGGGGGTTTGTCAGCTGTGGGAACCCCTGGTCAGAGATTTGAAGAAACACAGTGAGGTGGGTGGCTCAGCTGTGTAGCGCCCCCTACTGACGTTTTGCCACAGAGCCTCCCAAGCACAAGTCTGTTCAGCTTGGCTCCCTGGTGCAGACTGACAGACTCTTAGGCCGCTTTTAGACGAGACAAATCTGTGCATGATTGGTGAAAAATGCACGTGTTTTAATGCTCGTTTAAACACCTAAACCGTTTGAAATGCGCATTTGCCATGATCATGTAAAAGCCAAAACCGTTTTGAATGTGGTTTTTAAATAATGCACATTTTTTTTAAACTGGTTTTGAGTCCCTTTGATGATTGGGAGATGCCAAAACCGGTTTTAAAAAATGAGCATTATTTAAAAAACACATTCAAAACGGTTTGGGCTTTTACACGATCATGGCAAATGCACATTTAAAACAGTTCAGGTGTTTAAACAAGCATTAAAACACACACATTTTTCACCAATCATGTGTAAATTTGTCTCGTCTAAAAGTGGCCTTGGAGTTCGCAGTCTTTTATACCAGTGGGGTGTAATGGCTAAGTGTGCAGTACTTGGACAGGGAGGTAGGGGGGGTACTCTGTTTCTTTTCTCGCCTTAGCCAGAAAATGACTGGGTGACCTTTGGCCAGTCACAATATTATCTCAGCCTGACCTAACTCACAGGGTTGTTGTGAGGATTAAATGTTGTGTTAAATTGTTATGTGTAAAGCACTCCATGTTCTATGGCAGGGCGGCACTATCTAAAAACAAAGATTATTATATTAATCATAATCATCATAATAAATAAGTAATAATAATAAAAACTGGCTGGATTTTGTAAGAGTCTGCTTTCATGAGCGCCCCTCTCTGCTTTGCTTGGGATTTTGGGAAGGAGTTGGAAGAAAGAAGGCAAAGGCAAGAGGAGAAGAAATTTTCCACTCTTTCATTGTACAATAAAAAAAACCACAGACACCATTCAATGGCTTCTTAAAATTAAAATCCAGCTGTGAAAGAATGGGAAGGTGGTACTAAAAAGATCTAATAGTTTAAATTCTGCTCCTCCTTAGGGCAAAAATCATCACTCTGAAGTAAGCTAGCATGAGGCCTAGAAACAGTTTAAGACTTGTTTTAAGTAACCATATTGTTTGTGTTTGCTCTCTGCATACAGATGCAAATGTTACTTTTTGACCCTTGTAAAACAATACACAGAATGCAGCCTTAAATGAAGAGGACAAAATGGTTCAAATGATATATTTTATTGGACCAACAACTGCTGTTGGCCCAATAAAAGATATCATTTTAACTACTTTGTCTCCCTTGTGGGGATCTCCCTGTCACTTGACATCAACACAGTAACCACACACTCTTTCTGGATTGCCTTATATGAATAAAACTATCTTCAAGACGTGACAGTGGAACCTATTTCCTTGTTTTCTGTTTACACCAATGCAACAATAATATCCTAATGGTGAGAACTACAAAGTAAAACTAACTAAAATGAAAAGAGAAGCCCCTTTTATTCTATTTCTCAAAGGCGGTAGTAGTTTAATTCTATTGCCCAGTGAACAGAAATACATAAACAAAGGGAATAATGGCTGAAAAGTGAATTAATTTTTGAACAATCATTCAGTTTCAAAATATCTGGGTAGTTCTAGATTAGGACTGAACAAGTAGCCTAATTTGTTTCATGTGAGTAAAACTCAGAAACTAAGTACTTCAACTGAGATCTCACCAAATCTTGGTCCCAGTGTGAGTTCTCAGAAAAAAACAAACAAAAACAACAAAAATCACTGCACATGTGCATATTGCTGCCATTTTTGTTAAGGACAACAACCATTTTGCAAATGCATAATAATTATTTTTTTCTTGCCAAGAACTTGGCAAATCAATCCTGCTTCTCGGCTTGTCCCAGGATGCGCTGAGAACCAGGATTTTAAAGAAAATGCTCGCTTTTGTGAGCTCTTGTTTTAGTCCTGTTTTAGACAATACAGTTAAAGTATGCAGGATTTAATAAACTATTAAGGGCTTCTCACAGCAGTGTAACTTCACTGTATTCATTCAATAAATGTCTGGTTTATATCAGGGTAAGTGAGAGGAGAATCAAGTCAGCAATTCTTTATTTTTTCAGTTATTGCTTAAGCTTAGGGCCCCATGTTCACTGCATTTCCCCCCTTGCTTGTCACCAATGGGGGGAATGCAGTGAACACAGGTGTCTGCCTTTAAGCAGTCATTCATTTTTTCTAATATCCTTTTAAAAAACCCATTTTCCACTTAGAGATATGGAGGCCCTATGTATATAGGGGTATTTTTCAATATCAAAGACTGCAATTCTGCAAAGACTCATGCATAGGCATTACCATTTGAACTGTAATTACACTGAAGTCATGCCTTAAGCCTTTGCAGGACAATTTATTTATTTACTTATTTATTTTATTTATGTATTATTCATTCACATTTTAGTCCCCCCCCCCCCCCCCTTTCCCTTAAGGCTTGGAGTGGGTGATGATACATACAAATATCTACAAAAAATACACGAATAAAACCAAATCAAGTCTCCTAGCCCCCTAATATATTAAAAATCCATAAATAAAGCCAAGTAAAATCCCCTAACCCACAACTATCCAAACCCTGTCCCTGCCTACCAAATGCCTGGTCAAACAAAAAGGTCTTACATAGCCTCTGGAAGATGATCAGGTTTGAGCTTAGATGAACCTCCAAGGGAAAGACATTCCATAACTGATAGGGATGGGTGAACAGATTGTGGTTCGGGTTTGGTCCGGTCCAGTTTGGTTCTCCCATTCGGTTCGCCCGTTCAGTCCGGTAGCCGTGTTTGGGTTCGGCTGTTCGGTTCAGTCATGTTTGATTCAGTTCGGGTGTTTGGAAAAAGGCTCTCTGTGCAAGAAATGATGGCCCCAGACCCATGACGGTGGGTCCTGGGACTAGAGTGGCAGCTTCTGGATATTGGCTACAGCCCTCCCTGCCTGTAACTTGCCCCCAGAACCCTGTTGGCGCGTACTGGGACTGGAGTGACTGTTTCTTGATACGGTGGAATGACAGTGCCTCTATGTTAGGAATGATGGCCCCAGACCCATGATGGTGGGTTCTGGGGCTAGAGTGGCAGTTTCTAGATACATATTGGTCACAGCCCTCCCTGCCTTTAACTTGGTCCCAGAACCCTGATGGTGCGTCCTGGGGCTGGAGTGACTGTTTCTTGATACGGTGGAATGACAGCGCCTCTATGTGAGGAATGATGGTCCCAGACCCATGATGGTGGGTTCTGGGGCTAGAGTGGCAGCTTCTAGATACATATTGGCCACAGACCTCCCTGCCTGTAACTTGGCCCCAGAACCCTGGCAGCGGGTCCTGGGGCTGGAGTGACTGTTTCTTTTTTATATATCTATCTATCCCTACACTAAATCTAACTGGCATTAACTATTCTAAAACCTATTGAACTAAATGGAATATCCTAATAATTAACTACAAAGGCCTTGTCCTACAAACACAATGTATCTCTATCTATCTCTATAACTAAGCTAATTACTATGTATATCTTTCTAGTAAGTATCTATCTAATAGATAATTGTATCAATATATACAGTATTACACAGGGGGGGAAACAAAGAACACAGGGAGAGGTACAAAACTGAAATGAAAATCAATCTAATAATAATCCTAATCTAAATAAATCCAAAACTTAAAACAGGGGAAGGGAATCAGAGATGGAATAAGAGGGAGAGGGAAAGGATTCAATGGAGGGGGGAGGGAGGAAGGAAGATTGAACACAGGGAACATAGGGAGGGGGAAAAACAAAAAATAACACCTATATAATCTAAATAAATGATAATATGATCTAAATAAATGATAATATGGAGGTAAATGGGTTGGATGAGTGAAATAGGAGGAGGATGGCAATGGATGAGGAATAGGAAGGAACAAAAACTGCTGGGAGAGAGGGAGCCTTCTGAAACACCTGCTGTTCAGGAACAATGACTAGCTCAGAAGGTGTTGGGAAGGGGGGAGGCAATCAGTTTTGTTTCTTGCTGCGCCCGCCTCACCACAAGCCAATTGTAGACTGCGAAGCCAGTGGTTTGAGGCAAATTGGGATGGTGATTGGGCAGGCTGGCTGCTACTCCAAGCCTCTCCACCCCTGGTGCCTGGAAGTCTGTTCCTTAGCTGACTCTCCCCCCCACCCCCGTCACATTTTGACTTCCAGTGACACGTTTTAGCCACCCGAACTCACCCGAATGGGATCTGAACTGACTGAACGGTTCGGTCATTTTGACTTTTGGATCTAGTTCGGTTCGGTCACTTTGGATTCGGGTTCGGGTTCAGTTGTCCGAACAGGCCGAGTTCAGGGCGAACTCCGAACTTCCGAACCGCGTTCGCTCATCCCTAATAACTGTTAGGCAGTCACCAAGAATACCTTTCTGTGTGCCCTTGCTGTATGAACTTCATGAGCAGATGGTATCTGCAAGAGGGTATCCCCAGCTGCCCTCAAAAGCTGCAATATGGAACAACAGAGATCTTTCAGATATGTGAGGCCCAGGCAATTAGGGCTTTATAGGCCAAAACCATCACTTTGAATTATGCCCGGAAAGCTATTGGTAGCCAGTGCAGACTCTGGAGCATTAGTATAATGTTCGTGGTGACCCATCCCCCAACAGAAGTTGGGCCACTGCATTCTGAACTAGCTGCAGCTCATGAAAAGCCGTCAAGGGCAGCCCCACACAGAGCACTTTGCAGTAGTCTAGCCTCAAAGTTACAATGGCTCATGCCCCATTGTTCATTGTTAAGATGACCAGATGTCCAGAATTTGCTAAGTTTGTACCTCTGCTCCTGCAATGCAAGTACAAAGTTGTTCACAGCTTGGGAGAGACTCCTGTAGCCTTGTGAAATGTTTGCCAAGCAAAAGCATAGGTGGTGGTGGTGAATTTGATGAATTCAGCTTCCACTGGCTCAGCATCTCATCCTTTTTTCCTTTCACCCAAAACTCTGTTCTGCAGGCTAAGGAACTAGGAGCTGCTGCTCCAACATTTTCTAAATAATCTGTCAGAAATGTGCCACAAAGCTTAGCTACCCAGACACAATTCCACAAAGTTTTGGAAATGGCTATTTAACTACTGGGAAATATGAAACGTCCTTCTCTAGTGGATGAATTAAAAACAAAGGAGTCAGCAATTGCTCCTGAGCTCAAGTGGTAAAGCTTCAAAGAGGAAATCTAAAGATCAGAAGCAAAATGTTGTGTTTGTGTGTGTTGTTGTGGGTCATGGACTTCACAATGTTTGATTTTTTAAAAGTCTGCTTCCTCTCAAAAATTAGGCAGTGGGCTACTCTGCACTTACATGACTAATCCTTGTAAGATAGAGGTAGTCAGTGGTGTAGTGGTCATTTTAAAAGTGCAGGAGCTTTTCATGAGAGTCTCCTCAAAGCCTCCAAGGCTGCTGCTGAGGGGGACTGCAGGAAAAGTGCTGGAGCTCCGTTCCCCGGAATGCCTGCTCCACTACACCACTGGTGGTATCTCTTAAACATGGAATATTCCTGAAATCATCTTCAGTATTGCATACTGAAAGATGGCTTGACAGCAGGTAATAATCAAACCTAGCGCAAAATCCTAATAGTGGAGTTATTGTGACAAACCACAACAGGTTAATAGCTTCCCTGGAAAAATAATTGCACCCAGTACAGCTGGAGGAAAGCCTATATTTCCCAACAAGTCAGCAACAAATTACCTACCCTGTCAGCATACATTGGAGGCAAAACTACTCAGACAAATAAAAAGTGATCCATAATGCTTAGCTCACACTGATGAGCTAGACCAACACTGAAAGCACAGATCCAACATAGTAGAGGAGCCCCAGAACAAAACTGAAGCATTTTTGGTGAAACTCGAACAAATGAAGTGCCTGCCCTGGTTCAAGCTATGGTTACACCCCTTGGGATTTGACCCAGAGTCTCAGGGTTTTGAGGCATCATTTCTGGGCAAATTTCCTATTTCCCCAGATTATCTAGAGCTCTGCTAGAATTTTTTTTGAAGGGAGGGTAGGGCACATCAGAAAAGGGCAGGGCAAAGAGGCTCTGCCATCCTCTTCCTGACATGTCCCTACGCACTGTGGAGTACCATGACACTACAATGCTCCGAAGAAGGTTTGGCCATGTTTCACCTCCTCCATCTGGCGAGGAGGCTGTGGCCTTTTCTTTCTGATTTGGATCTGGCCACCATCCTTCATGCTTTCATCACCTTGAGGCTAGATTATTGCAATCGATGACTGTTTGGAAGCTGCAGCTGGTACAGAATGCAGTAGCTCACCTCCTTTAAGGGGCAGGATGCCAGGAGCACCTTACTCAAGTGCTCCGAAGTCTGCACTGACTTCCTGTAGCTTTCCATAGAGTTAATGTACCTCCCCTTTAAAAGAGGATGCTTATGAAAAATACATGGTACAGGACTGTATTGGTTCCAGTGCAGCCCTGCAACATGTATTTTTCACAAGTGTCCTCTTTTAAAGGGGGATGTATGGTAACCCTACCTTTCCAGGCACAATTCAAGGTGCTTGTTTTGGCCTTTAAAAACCTACACGGTCTGGGCCCCACATATTTGAAAGACTGCCTGTCCTTCCATGCCCCATTGCAGTCCCTGCAATCGGCTGGGTTCATACAACAGGGGCTGGCAGGAAGACGTTCTCGGTTGCTGCCACTGTGCTTTGCAACTTTCTCCCATGGAGGTTCGTTTGAGTCTGAGACCAGGCATCTTTGGGAGGCGATGTAAGACTTTTCTTTTTAAAAGGCATTTGGCAGGCGGGGATAGGAGATTGTGTTGGTTTGTGGGTTGAGCTATGGGGGGATTGGGTATGGGGTGGGGAGGTGGTATTGGGGGGTTGTGGGAGGATTTGGGGGGAGGGTTAAGGGTTTTTTATATTGATTTTTAATACTCTTATGATTTGTGAGCCCTCCGTAGCCTTCAGGAAAAGGTGGCATATAAATATATATAAATAAATATATAAATAAAATAAAATGTTAGAACGTGATGGTGGTGGGACAGCCCCTTTGGGTCAGAGTCTCTAAGAAGGTGTCAACCCTGTCTTTTACCTATTGAAATTAATGACCCAGCTCTAATGGCAGCAGGATTAGACTTTTCAGGTGAGCACAAAGAAAAGGGATTAAGACAAGGCACAACTACAATTTGGGGGAGAGGGTACACAGACATTCAGTGGGTGCGATCTCAACCCCCCCCTGCTTGTAGCGAACACATGCCACACAGTCCCTGTAATGGGGGTGCATGCGAGTTGAGTGTACACATGCAAACAGCACATGGGGCACACATGGGGCACACATGGGGCCTGGGATCGACCCCACTAGTCCCTCCACAGTGCTCCCCACTCTGCCTCTCCCTTTCTAGCAGTCCAAGGTTTGTTTCACTCCCCATGCTCTGCCCAAGTGCTGAAATGAACATTTGGGGTAGATTCTGTCTTGGGCAAATTCACCCATTCTGATGTGGTCTTGGTCTGGTGAAGCACAGACCAGACTACGATCTGATCCACGTTCTACCAGGATCTGGATCAGCTGTGCCCTGTACTGCGCATGCACAAAATGGTGGTATCCTGCATTTAGAAAGTTGCACCGAGTTTTGATGTGGTTTCATTACAACATTTAAATGCGCTGAGCCTTAAGAGAAGGGTGGAAAAGAGGTTTAAATAAATAAATAAATAAATAATAATTTCCATGGTGGAACTTGGTGCAACATTACTAAAGAGCAGAAAAGGTAAGGGCTGAACCTTCAGTCCTGCTCCGTCTGCTCTATGGCCCTTTTCACCCAGACACACTAACACTGATAAAATGGGTGTTACCTTTTATGATATATGTTGCAGGGCACTCTTAGAGCACATCTGCAGTCCTGCAACATGTAAAATAAAATGTAACCCCCATTTTATCAGTGGGTGATTTCAGACGTGACGGGGCACCTATTGGCCCCGTCACGGAATCACCTTTTGCTTCCCCGCCGGAATCAAAACGTCACGTCCAGCAAACGTGCTGGCTCATTCCAGCGGGGAATCTGGGGGAGGGGGCAGGGCTGCGCGGCGCAACGTTCGGCCACACAGCCCCCCCCATGCTCCCCCAGCCGCCCATCCTCCTGGCGACGGGTGG
>QEPC01014636.1:1100365-1141759 GCA_003113815.1 Sphenodon punctatus
ATTTATTTTAAGCTTGATGTGCATGTAGACTGTGTTTTCTTCCATCCGATGTTAACCCTGGGAACTCCTTGCTGCTGGGTTATGCCATGCCACTGGCCTACCATCCCCCTGGCTCCGTCTACCGTCCCCCTGGTTCCGCCCCTAGGTCCGCCGGCCTTACTGCCCTAGTGCCCCTCCAACATCAAAACTCACCAGCCACCCCTGCCTCTTTCTAATGCAACCACATCATTTTTCTGAGAATCATGATGGAGTGGAGCAAGGCCAGGGGGAGGCAACCATGCCTTCTTCTATCCCCCTACCACATCCATGGCTGGAGTTTAGACACTTCACAGGGAAACTGTAAGCTTGGAGTACACTATAAATAAAGAGCATGTGTATTGATCACAAAACCAGTGTCTGGGAGGGTTTGATCCAGCAGCAGAGTGACAGGGCAGATCCTCTGAGGGCTCATCCACACCCAAGAGCCAACCTTGGGTGTGGATGCACAAGGAGCTGTGTGCCCTAACCCCTTCCTAAGCACAACAAGAACAGGAATTGTTCTCACCTGGTTCTGCTCCCCACTCCTACCTGCCACTGTCAAGCACCAACTCTGCTGCAGGAACAGCAGTGGATAGAGCACAGTGATTGAGCGGATGGTACCATCAGAACCAAATTTCCTCTGCCCCCTTCCAAGGTCACATGGCAATAACGTCAGTGCAACCCAATGAGAACGAGATGTCATTTCAGCCTATTAATTCCAATCCTCTCTAATGGCACATGCAAGTCATTTGTAAACTTCAGAACAACCCCCTCTCTCATTAGGCAGCAGCTTGTTAACCTTCAGTGTCGAGGGGATGCACTATTTGCTTCCTCCAGCAAAGTCAAATCCCTTTGGTGGTTTCTGTTTAAACAATGAATAATGGTTGCATATTTGTCAAGGGATGGGATAAAAATATCACTATAAATTGAATTACTTTAAAAAAAAAACAACCCTGACGTGTACAAAATAATGGAAAGCTGGGCAAATCTCCTGCTAATGCAGCAAGACTGCTGCAATCTGCTCCCTGATCATCAGTGGCTGGATTTCAATACACTTGGCCATTTACATTTTACTGCTCAGTGTTGTGTGGCTAAAACCATCCCAAGGTGTAGACTCAGCAGCAATACTGCATCCTAAAGGCCAAGAGGGACCAGCTAGGTTAGTTCAATAAAAGATATCACCTTGACTTACTTTGTTTCCATCTTTTACATTTGGGACTAATACAACAACCAACCATTCTCTCTAGAAAGGCCAAGAGGTATGACTGCTAAAGCACACAACTAACTGAAGCACAGGAGTCCCACTGAAAGACAATAGCTGCTTTTGAAAATCCCATGCCAGGTTTTCAAAAGAGCGTAAACTAGATTTTCAGATGGTCTCAGCTCCGCTTTTAGATTCTAAGACAAGTGCTGTGTTTCAGAGCCAAAATGAATCTCTCAAATGAATAAGAAGACAGTAACTTCAATCTGTTTAAACAAAGCAGACAAGAAGTACTATCTGCTTTCTTCAAAAGGAAACCCATAAGGGGCAGACCCACATTGGAGGGAGAGGGGTAGAGGGGCATCCACACCCATCTGACATAACCCCTGCCCTTATTGAGCATTGTGACATCACAACGCAACCGTTTTTGATGCAACTCTACCTTTGTGAAGCATCATGACATCACGGTGCCCCCTAGGAGTGGGAAAGGGGGAAAGGGGTATGGAGGTCCTACGGTCAACTGATTTTCTGATGTGGCTGCCCCCTGCCTGCCGCTCCTGGAAGCCCTGATTTCTCTGGGTTAGCTAAAGGTGCCCCTAACCAGGAGAAATTTGACTAACCAGGAGAAATTGGGGTTTCCTAGGACTCTGGGTCAAAATCCAGAGAAGTGGCAAACATATATGCATTTCTCTTCATGTCTGGATTTGAATATTTGTTTTGGTTACTTCATCTTTGATATTATTGTTATTTCAGTCTTTCATTTACTTTGATCACTTTGGCGGTACTACTTAGCATTATTGTGCGCCATCATACATTTGCAGCCCACACTGTTGTTAATAGTCAGGGCCCTGATTCTCCCACAGATTTTTTTTTTAATTCCGCAGGAGTCTGGAAGGCTCAGAGCTTGATTCTGCAGGTTCCTATCCTCCACCCCCACCCTTACCATGCTGGGCCGGGCTGTGTTGGTGGGTGGGTGGGGGTTGCCAGGGCTTGCCTCCCCCACACCCTTCCCAGCTTGGCAAATCAACTCCCAGAGCAGAGGCTGGCTCCTTCACATTGGCCGGGCTGTGTTTGCTGGGGGTGTGTGGGGGGGCTGTCAGGGCTTGTCTCCCCTCCCACCTTCTCCAGCCTGGCAAATCAATTCACCCAGCAGTGGCAGTAGGGTGACCATATCTCCGCTTTAAAAGAGAACGCTTATGAAAAACACATGTTACAGGGCTGCATTGGTTCCAGTGCTGCCCTGCACCATGTATTTTTCATAAGCATCCTCTTTTAAAGGGGAGGTATGGCCACTCTAAGCTGTAGTCACAGCAGCATCAGCAGCTTCTCCCAGTGCTCTCCAGCCAGCTCCTTCTGGCTGCTTCCTGGCCCATCCTACGTCATCTCTCAGGGCGACACAGCCAGATGACATAATCTGGCCAAGCCGCTCTGGGAGGTCCCATTGGGATGGTTCAGGAAGTGGGCAGAAGGAGTCAGCTAGAGAGGGCTGGGAGGAGCTGCTGACACCACTGATGCTGCCGGGTGAGTTGATTTGCCAGGCTGTGGAGGATGGGAGCTGGGAGGGGAGGCAAGCCCTGGCAGCCCCCTCCCCGCAACCCAATATGGCCTGGCATAGGGAGGAACCCCAAGCTTTTCTCCATCTCCACCCCCGTCCCCCCATGGAATCTCTTGTCCTGCTCCTCCCCTATGCAGACTGGAAATTCTGTGCTGGGAGAAGCAGGGCAGGAGATTCTATGGGGGGAGGGGGATTCTGTGGGAAATCTGAAAATCGCAGACCCGCCTTTGGCTTGGGGCCTTGCTAATAGTGCAATAGCACCATTGCACAACTGTATGGTGTGCAATAGAACTAAATAGTACTGCCAAAGTGAACGAGTAACCGAAATACCAAAGATGCAAATAGTGCACCACTAATAAAGAATTATGCAGATGTTTTAACTGAATACTTGAATACCATGGAGTTAGGGTGGCCATACCTCCCCTTTAAAAGAGGACACTTATGAAAAATACATGGTGCAGGGCTTCATTGGAACCAGTGCAGCCCTGTGCCATGTATTTTTCATAAGTGTTCTCTTTTAAAGGGGAGGTATGGCCACCCTACATGGACTGAAGGAGGGGGACTTAGTTGGGGAGGCTCTCTGCAAGCAGCCTGAGCACTTCTAGGAGATTTCCAGAATGGGCAGGAGAGGGAACAGGCCAATACTCTGCTCTCAAACACTCTGAAAATTTGTTATTGGACTCAGCCCTTTTGCAAAGGGTCCCACCATGAAGGAAGTTTTAAGCTTGTGCAGGGGTGGAGTGCTGACCCTACCAACTCACAGAACTTCCTTCTTAGTGGGGTTGCTACCACTCCAGGAGCCAGGGCAGCACCCACAACCTTGCGGGGGGGGATGCTGAGGCTTGCTAGGGACCTTGGGAGGGCCACTGCTTAGAAAGACTCTGCCCTCTTGCCCTTAGAGGGTCCCATAATTGGGACATGAGTCTGGGCACACCTTAGTCTTGCTATGCCACTGTCTCCATGAATATAAAATAATAGTGCAGTACTTTCAGCCCAACTTTAATTCCCAAAGAGACTAGCATGATGGACACAGAGCTCTTTTGAAAATCTGGTTCTAGCTGTGCATGTTGAGAATTTGAATATAGAGCAGAGCATCACCACCCCAGGTTTTGACCCAGAATCTCCAGACTCCAGGGGAAGGCCTTATTTCTCATGGTCAGTCAGGGGCACTCAAGGCTAACTAGGAGAATCAGGATGACAGAAGACTGCAATGCGTCATTGTGCATAGCAGGAAGCAGAGGGGGACACGTCCCACACAAATATCCCAGATGGGATTTAGAGGTGGAGCTTATGTGAGTCAGCAACCCCCATAAATTTAAGCCCAAAACTACTCCCATGACATTGAGACAAAGATTTAAGTAAGAACTAGAAAGAGTTAGCATTAATACTAGACATGTGCAAAGGAAACAAATTTTGATATTTGTGATTTCTTTCAAGGGTTTGTATGTTTTGTGTCTCAAAATTTGGAGACCTTTTTAAAGGGGAAAAATCTGGTAGCTTCTACAGTTGGTCAGGAAGTAAGCAAGCAGGAGGATGCAGCCTCTATATGTATTGGGGCGCAGCTCTCTCTGTGTGTAAGGGGATGCACAGGACTGACCTTAGCCTAAGCGGGGCCTAGGACAGGGAAGAAATGTGGGGCCCCATATCTTCCACTGGCGGCTTTGCCACCACTGGACCTAGGGATGCTTCCCAGCTCAGGGGGCACTCCCCAGCCCGGGGGCGGTGCGCTACCCGGGTCTGGGCTCAGGGATGGGTGGAGGGGCACCCCACTCCGTCCATCCCCAAGCCTGAGCAGTCATTTGGATTCCAAATCGGATCACTTACCTGATCCGCTGCTGCTGCCATGCCACCACTTCTGGCCTGGGCCCCACGCTGGGCTCGGAGCTTCAGGCGGGGCGGGCTCCATGGCAGCAGCAGCAGATTAAATCTGCCGCCGCGCTGCCCGCCGTCACCGGATATTCCACTGCCCCCCCTCCCCCAGCAGCCTGTCACAGTCTCGACCAGGGGTAATGAAGGAGAGAGAGGCAGAGGCCCTGCCTCTCCCTCATTTCCCCTGGCTGAAACAGTCAGGCAGCAGAGGAGGCCAGCAGCATGAGGGAGAGGCGGGGCCTCTGTCTGCTTCTCCCTCACTTCCGTTGGAAGTGAGGGAAGAAGCAGAGACCCTGCTTCTACCTGACTCCATGGGTACCCCCCAACTGTCAGTCTCTCGGCCAGGGGAAATGAGGGAAAGGCAGGACCTCTGCCTCTCTCTCCCTCATTTCCCCTGGCTGAGACTGTGACAGGCAGTGGAGGGGGGGGGCACAGAGTTTGGGAGAGTTGGGGCCTCTGCCTTTCCCTCACTCCTGCTGGCAGTGGAGGGGGCCAGCAGGAGTGAGGGAAGAAGCAGAGGTCCTGCCTCTCCCTGACTAGGGCTGATGGTGCAGCAGCTTTTACCGCGCCGCGATTCCGTTCTGCCATTTCGGAACTGCCCGCACCACACCGCGACTTTTCTGCGGATATTCCGCTAATTCCGGCGGAATTCTGCAAATCGCGGAATTGCGAAAAAATTGTGGAAAAATTGCGGAAATCGCGGAAAACCGCTATTCCGCTATTTTTTGGCGCTGGCGGAATTGCAGAAATCATGAAAATGTCATGTTTCCACGATTCCACTAAGTTGCGGAATTAAATAAGCGGAACCGCGGAACCGCGGAATGAAACCGCGGAATGAAAGCCTCTGCCATGCCGTTCCACTAATTGCGGAAACACTGTTTCCGCCGGAAATAGCTACCGCTGCGATATTCCGCTACAGCCCTATCCCTGACTCTGTGGGTGCCCCCCCCCCGGACTGTCAGTCTCTCAGCCAGGGGAAATGAGGGAAAGGCGGGGCCTCTGCCTCTCTCTCCCTCATTTCCCCTGGCTGAGACTGTGACAGGCAGTGGAGGGGGGGCATGGAGTGTGGGAGAGGTGGGGCCTCTGCCTCTCCCTCACTCCTGCTGGCCCCCTCCTCTGCCTGTCAGTCAGAGTCAGCTGGAGGCCCCACGTTCACAGTCCCTAACTCCCGGCCACTGTCATGCTGGGAGCTGGGGACCCTGAGTGCGGGGGCCCTGAGGAGCGGGGCCCTGGGCGGCTGCCCCGAGCCACCCCATGGTAAGGCCAGCCCTGGGGATGCACACACACTTGTGCAGGTGATGACCATACAATGAACAGTAAAGGACTCTTGTATCAGCGAGCTCCAGAGCACCAGGCAGTAAGGATCTCACACCGTTGCCCATTTCAAGCGGTGTGTGTGTGTGTATGTGTGTGTGTGTGTGTCCTGATCAGTAATTTCATTCACTCAGCAACATGAGCATCCATCCGGTTCCCTGGGTGCAGTTCTGGAAGCAGGCCAAGCTCTGAACCACAAAGCACTCAAAGACCAAAAGTAAACCTAAATCAAAACACAGTCCACTCTTACAGATCACTGTTGTTGGGGCTGAATTCCATCCTGACCAGCACAACATACCATGAAACTTGAATGATGCTCAAACAGCTAGATCAACTGTGGTAGGGTGCAGCCTAATGGGGGTGCTGGCCCTTCAAGGAGGTAGCACCAGCAAGGGTGAAGCAGGTGCTACTTGAGGCCCAGGCACTAAGTGAATAAGGATCACTCCTGGATGCTTCACACCTGGGCTTGGGTGTGACTAGGTCATCCCAAAGCCTAGAAAGTCAGAGTGGGGGTTAGTTATGAGGAGCTTTGGGGGAGAGACTTGAAGAGGTTGGTGTAGAGGCTTTGGGGCGAAAACTGTGAGACGCTAGAGTTCAGGAAGAACTGTGGTCCAGAGTGAGAGCAGCCCAGAGATAAGGGCTAACTCTGGGAACTTGAAGACTGGGAGGTTGTTGCTCTAGTCTGAAGGGCTTAGACTGGCTCAGGAGGAATTGGGCCTGGACAACAGAGCCTGCAAGGGTGGGAAAAGCTGTGTATACATGGCAAGGGTGAGAAGAGCCATGGACACTGAAGTAAAGGATACTTTAGAGAGCTAAAATCACACATGGGCTGACTCCTGGGACTAATCCTGGAAATACTTACACCCCCAAGGAGGTCATCCTGTTACACCAACAATTTTTTAAAAATCAAATTAGAAGTGGAAATTGAGGTACAAAGTAAATTGCAAGGCAGTGTTTGTGTTCTGAATACAGGAGCCAAAAAGGGATTTTTGTATTTGTGTTTTATCAAAAGCTGAATACAGTCTTAATTAATACTAACAGAAAAATATTGTGAGTTATGATACTGTGTTTTACATTTATTTTTGGAAGTATATATACTGGAATGGGTCAAAGCTTATTGTACAAAATAAGATTAGATGAAAATGTGTTTAATTACTTAGAAAAAAAGTACAAAATGGATTCTGCTGAATTTTTTTTTTTTTACTATGAAAACTTTTTGTTAAACAATTTTATCAGAAAACTGTCTGATAAAGTTTTTCTGAAAAGTTTCAGTTGCAGATATAAAATTTTGGAGGCTTTCACAACCCCAAAAAATGTACCAAGAACAGGTTTGACAAAAGTTTTATGGAAATGACCATTTTGGGGCCACAAGATAATTTGTTGAATGTGTTAGTCTTCATCATTCTGGAACTTCCTATGTTCATAGCCCTTACCTGGGGAAGGATAAGAATGGTTATAAGCCCATATAACATTGCTGAAAACTGATGCACTCTGTATACTAGCTCAGAAAACTGTTAGCTTTATATAGATTAGTCCAATTAACGGCCAATCTCAGGGAAGAAACAGACATCTGCTATGTGTCAATAAATGATCTAACAGGAATAGGCACCATAAAAATCTGTAATGCATATTTTCATCTTGACTGATGGAAAGAAGGTATGTTTGATCATTATGCTTCTAGTATAATTATCTTCTTTATAAATCCAAAGCAACAATACACACCTGCCCTAGATGTCTGTCGTCTCCTGATGTCAGTGGAGTATACATATTAATAACAATCATAACAGTTAGAGTTGGTTCCTTCCAACAAACCCTTATTTAGCACCAATGATTTAGGGGAGAATTTCCCAAAGTGTGGGGAATGGGGTGGGGCCACAAGATGTACTAAAGGAGGGCAGTAAAAAGGAGACTGAATGGCCATGGGGAGGACATCACTGCGGGGCCTTTCTGGTGGACTTGTCTTCAGACAGAGGGTGTTAACCTCTTTTTTGCTGATGATAGGGATTATAACTTTTTTTTTAAAATATATAAATATTCTCTTTATTGATAGTTTAAATGAGAATGTACAAATGCACATATTAGTATCATTACATATCATCATAATACATATTTCCCGCCCCATACAATCACCAAGAGCTTACATTCTAAACCTTTAGGAACATTTTTTTCTGTATAGGTTTGTATAATATCAATTTTTGGTAGTCAGTTGCATTACAGTCAATATTAAATTTGTGTCATACATTTGAGCACCAGTGTGGTGTAGTGGATAAGGTGCTATGCTTAGCTCTGGGAAGCCAGGGTTCAAGTCCTGTCCAAGACCAGAACTTGCTGGGTGGCCTTAGACAAGTCACAACCTCTCAGCCTCAATTCCCCTTCTGTAGAATGGGAATGTGTGTGTGTCTATCTGTCTCTTTCCTCATCTTCCCCTCACCCTTGTCTATCTTAGATTGCAAGTCTACTGGGTAGGGACCCATCTGTGACTCTAGAGCACTGCATACACCTAGTAGTGCTACAGAAATTAGTAGTAGTAGTGATGGCAGCTGCTTAGTAGGGATGGGCAAACGGAGTTCGGACCAAACTCAGTCTGTTTGGTTGACCAAACCAAACTTCTGAACCGAACTCAAATTTCAAACCGAACTGTATTTCTGAACTCCGTTGTGTTCGTCCATCCCTAGAGGCAACACACACCAAAAAAACTGGTTTTGAATGGCCGAACTTGGTTCGGAAGTTAGGAGTTCGGACCGAACTCGGTGTGTTCGGTCAACTGAACCGAACTCGAATTTCAAACTGAACCGAACCGAATTTCCGAACTCTGTTCTGTTCGCCCATCCCTACTGCTTAGGCCTGTTGGCCACCATTATGTTTGTTGGAGTCCTGCCAGATGTTCGCCTGGGATTTCTCCTGGGTGTGTTAGCAGCTAGTCTGTGATCCCAAAGACCTTTGGAGGTCAGAGCATGGGCTACTGCCTGCCAAAACAGGTCAGAGTGGGTTACAGTGGGCTATAACGTTTCTTGGCTGGCTGGACCCAATCCTGACCATGGTGCCAGCAGCTTCCCGGTTCGGATCGCATTGTGACTGTGGCAATCTTCCATCACTTCTGTTAACACCCAGAGAAGCAGGGCATAAAACAGTGTGATATGGTGTAGTGGGTAAAGCAGTGTGATATGGTACACAAACAGGGGAATGAATTACATCCCAGAGCTCTTTGCTCCTGCCCACGTATACATGAAGGTGAGGATGGGACCTGGGGTGGCAGCAGCATGGTAGGTTGTAGCTGAAGAACCATAGCAGAGAGACATTCCAGGGAAGTGTCAGGGTCCAGGTAAGTCATAGCAGGATTAAGTCTGCAGGCCATGCTAGAAGGAGCAGAAGTGTAACTACCGGATGGTAGTTAGCATAGGTGTGTGGTGGAGGTTTGAGGAGGAGCATGGCCAAGCTGAGCATAGGTCAGGAGGTGGAAGTCGAGTAGCATGAGCATCTTAGGCAGAGGTGTGATCAGGAGTCAAATACCATGAGCATCTGGGCCAAAGGATCAGGCAGAGGCATAGTCAAGCAGAGTGTAAGACAGGAACTGGGAGCCAGGTAGCGTGAGCACTGGGGTCAAAGGAATGAGCAAAGGTAGCAATTAGGAGTGAAGTGGGGAGCAGGAGTTTGGATGCAAAGCAGGGAGGGTCACAGAGCGGAGGCAGTACTGGGAAGGGACCAGTTGATAAGTCGCGTTGTGCTAGGTCTCTACTCCTTATGTAGGATCTCTGGGTGCTTCCTGCCCTGCCTTCTAGGTGTCAGCAGTGCGCTGTCTCCAATTGACTGGGGAATGGGTGTTATCTGAGTGCAGAAGCAATCCTGGCAGGTGGAGTTACCCTGAGTTGCTGAGGCTATGGAAGTACCGGCACACTCTCTGCTGACGGATGCCCTCCTCGGACTGCATCTCTAACTGCTGATAGAACAGTCAGAGCCCAGATGGCGCTGATGGCTGTGGGTATCAGCAGGTAGAGCTTAGAGTGAGTGGCAGCCACGGCTTGGGGTGTTTTAAAATGAGACAAGAGCCAGCTGCAGTCTGTGTTTGGTCCATGCAGCCTCCATTCAGTTTTTAGTGTGATGACTCTCAGACATAGGCAAGCAGACATTCTTCTCTGCCATACTGTGCCACCACCACCACCGAGAAGTGGTCGTTCCTTGGACATTCTAGGTTTTCACCTGCAGTTGTAGGCTTGTGCTGTGAGGCTCCATGCAATCTAACTAGTCGGAAGTAGACACATAGGCTAGGGATGGGCGAACAGATCGTGGTTCGGGTTCAGTCATTCGGTTCGGTCCAGTTCGGTTCGGCCGTTTGGTTCAGTCGCCGCGTTTGGGTTTGGCCTTTCAGTTTGGTCATGTTCAGTTCGGTTTGGGCATTCAGAAAAAGGCTCTCTCTGCGAGGAATGATGGCCCCAGACCCATAACGGTGGGTCCTGGGGATGGAGTGGCTGTTCCTTGATACGGTAGAATGACAGCACCTCTGTGCGAGGAATGATGGCCCCAGACCCATGATGGTGGGTCCTAGGGCTAAGATGGCAGCTTCCGCATATTGGCCACAGCCCTACCTGATGGTAGGTCCTGGGGCTGGAGTGGCTGTTTCTTTATGCAGTTGAATGATGGCTCTCTGTGAGTGGAATGACGGGTCCCAGAACCCGTAGCACAGACAGCATGGGCAGCATTGGCAGCATCAGCAGCAGCAGACATTGGATTGCCGGGGTGCAGAACCCATGGCACAGACAGCAGAGGCAGCATTGGCAATAGCAGCAGCAGACATTGTGTTGCCCAAGCACAGAACCCGTGGAACAGCAGAGACAGCAGCAGCAGGATTTGCCTGTACACAGCACCCATGGAGCCAGGATGGTTGGATTTGCCAGGGAATCGCTCCTATACAGCAGCAGACGGCAGCAGCAGGATTGTGTGGGCACATTTAGATTGGCCAGGACAGAGCACCCATGGATCAGCAGACAACAGCGGCGGGATTACCAGACCAGTGGTGCACATCACCCAGGGTTGCCAGGGTAGGCAGACAGGCACTGTGTCATGAGAGTCAGGCAGACTGAGGCAGGCTTTGATCTAGGCCACCTGGGTGGATGGGCGGGCATCGTGGCATGAGAGGCAGGCAGACTGAGGCAGGCTTTGATCTAGACCACCTGGGCAGGCGGGCAGACTGGCAGGCAGCGCAGCATGAGCAGAAGGCAGACAGACTGAGGCAGGGTTAAAGCTTTTCAATCTGGGTGGGTGGGCAGGCAGCATGGTATGAGAGGCAGTAGGGAAGGTGGACTTGGGAAGGCTTTGAGCTAGGCAACCTGGGTGCGCAGACAGGCACCTTGGCATGAGAGGCAGTAGGGCAGGCAAGCTGGGACATTGGCAGCAGGGCACTCATATAGACTAGCAAAGACTGTACAGCATGAGAGAGCGACAGCCAGTCAGTGTCACATAGGCGGGCCGAGATTGTATAGCTAGCCATAGGCCGGCTGGCAGGCTTACAGTTTGTTTTCCAATGCCACCCTGTGTCATGAGGTCAGTCAGATAAGGCAGCGGAGGCCGTCTAGTATTCCAGAGAGAGAGAGAGAGAGAGAGAGGCAGAGAGAGAGGGAGGGTGGGTGCCAGGCATTGGGAGGGAGGGACAGCACCTCAGCAGCACAGGGGCAGTAGCCCTAGCCCAGATTGCGGAGGAGGAGCCCTGCCCCAAGATTGCCCCTGGCATGGGATGGCATGTGCCACTGCACCATCACTACTTGTCCAGGGGCAGCTCGGGGAATCCCAGCAGTGGAAGGTTCACCTTCAGAAACAACAACTGCTCCACCAACTTGGCCCCCAGTCTCAGGCAGTGCGGGGAGCAATTGTCCCCCACCATGGAGAACACCCTCTTGCTGGGGACACTGGTTGGTGGGCAGGAAAGGATACCCTTGGCCACTTTCGACAGGGCCAGCCACACGTTGGCATTGCCGGCCCAGTAAGCCAAGGGATCGCTGCTGGGATCAATGAATGGCTCCTCCTCCAGGTAGATCTCCACTGCTGCTGAAGTGCCATCATACTCCCTCTGGTAGCTCTGGGTGGGCACCACCTACCCCATTGCCCTCAACCACGCTGATTGCCATTTTGTGCTGGGCCCCATGCTACCCAGAGTGGCCTGCACACAGGAGGAACTGCTTGCACTAGTAGGGGTCCTGCTGCTGCTGTTCATCCTGCTGCTGGTGCTGCTGCTATCGCTAGGGCTGGAGGCAGGGATAGACCCAGATGGCTGGAAGGGGTCGCTGCTCCCACTCCCACCATCCCCAGGGGCGTCCTGCTGCATGGACCGCTCTGCCTGCTGGACCTTCTGCACCAGCGTACCCTTCTGGAGGCCATAGACCACTTTCTCATGTGTTATGCTGCCCTTGATCCTGGGGTCCAGCATGGTTGCCAGGACATATTCCTCCCAGTGCAGGAGCTCATCAAAGTGTGCACTCAGCCCCGCCTTCAGCTTCTGTGCCAGGTCAAGTGCCTCATTGGAGAGCTTCCTGCCCAGAGGACCACAATCCCACCCCCCGAGAATCTCGTCCAGGTTTCTCTTGAGATTATGGACCAGTGGGGTCACCTGGCTGAGGGTGGCGGTGGGGCTGCTCATGGTCTCTGTCACAGCCAGGAACGGTCTGAGGACGAAGACCATGTGAGCTAGAATCTCCCATTCCTCCCTGTTGTACCCTGGAGGTGCCTCGATGTCTGTCTCCAGTTCCACGTGATGCAGGGTGGCTTTCTGCTCAAGAAGCCGCTCGAGCATCAGGAAGGTGGAATTCCACCTGGTGGAGACATCCTGGATGAGTGTGTGCACCGGGGACCCTTGCTTGGCCTGCTTCTCCCGGAGGAACTCGCTGTCCTTCACACTGCGGTTGAAGAACCCTGCCAGCTTCCTCCCCCGTTTGACCAGGGAGCTAAGGGTGTCTGGCCCAATCACCTTCTCCCTCAAGCCCAGAGTGTCCTTCACCACAAGATGCAGTGCAAGTAATGTTTTCAAGCCCCAGTCACGGACTGCCTTTATGATATTGGCCGCGTTGTTCGTGACCACACACTCCTTGGTGAAGGCCGCGCCTGGCGTGATCCACTCCCTCACCATGGTGGCCATGGCTGCCTTGAGGTACCTTGAGGTGTGGGAACTATCCATGACTTGTGCCTGAAGCAGGGTCCACCTATACCCTGCTTCAGGCCCCCTCCTGCCACTTCCAAGCTCTGCCTCTGGGTCCTGCCACCAGTGTGCAGTCACTGCCAGGTAGGCGTGCTGGGCATTCCTGGAGGACCACAGATCAATGGTGAAGTGGACCATGCCCCCCCAACCCCTTCCAGCTGCTCCCTCACCCACTCCTTCAAAGCCCTGTAGAGCTGTCACACCACAGTCTGACAGGAGCAGTCTGACAGAAGTCTGACACAGTCTGACACAGAAGTCTGACACAGTCTGACAGAAGGCAGGAGGAGCATGCTCCTCCTGCCTTCTTGCCCACCCCAGCTGACGCACTGCTGCCAGCACTGCTGCGAGGGTGAGAACTTTCTGGCTCTGGTGACACAGCTCCGGGAGGAGGCTCAGCCATCGCCTCAGCTGCATACATCTCCTGTGTGGCACTAGTGTCTGCCTCTGACTCACTGTCTGCAATCACGGTGATGTCTCATGAAGGGGAGTACTGGGACCCTGAGACTAGACTTCCCGTGCCCACCATGCTTCTGGCACTCTCCCTGTGCCCCCCTCTGTAGCTGCTAGTGCTGCTGCTGCTGCTGCTGCTGCTCCTACTCCTCTCCCTCCTGACATTGTCCGGTGATCGGGCCCTGCCTCTAGCAGCCAGGGTGGGATCCACCACCTCTGGACTGCTGGGGATCGCCTCGACAGTGGGGGACATTGGTGGCCCTGGAGGAACATCAGACACAGCACCAGCACCTGATCCAGCACCACCAACAGCAGAGACAGATGCAGCCTCAAGTTCTGCAGGCCCTCAGGTGCCTTGCGTGGCAGTGGAGGAGGGTACTGCCAGGAGGTGATGCTGAGCTGCTGAAGCCTCCTGCCCTAAAGCAAACCTGCTGAGTTTGAGGGGTGGTGATGTGCTCTGCCTCTGGCTACTGCTGCTGCCTGCTGCCACTCCCATGGCATGGCCCCTCCCACCTCTGACACGTGCCCCATTGCCTCCCCTATGGACAGCAGACCTGCCTCTCCTTCCCTTCTCCATTTCTACCTCAAAAATAATGTTTTTATATATTTATTTTATTTTATTATTTAATTTTTTTATCTAATATTATATATTAGATAAATATATATTTAGATTATATATATACTAAATCTAACTGCTATTAACTATTCTAAATTCTATGAACTAAATGGATTATCTAATAAGTACAAAGGCCTACTCCTACAAACACTAAAAACAGAGAAGGGAAGGGAATCAGGGATGGAATATATGGGAGAGGGAAAGGATTCAATGGAGGGGGGAGGAAGGAAGGAAGATTGAACACAGGGAACACAGGGAGGGATAAAAACAAAAAATAAAAACTAAATCCATCTAAGATAAGCTAAATAAATGAGAATATGAAGGTAGATGGGTTGGATGGGTGAAATAGGAGGAGGATGGCAATGGATTAGGAATAGGAAGGAACAAACACTGCTGGGAGAGAGGGATCCTTCTGAAACGCCTGCTGTTCAAGAACAGTGACAAGCTCAGAAGGTATTGGGAAGGGAGGAGGCAATCAGTTTTGGTTTTTGCTGCGCTCGCCTCACCACAAGCCCGATTGGCTCCATGCAGTCTAGCCCATGGCCAATCACAGACTGCGAAGCCAGTGGTCTGAGGAAAAAAGGGATAGTGATTGGGCAGGCTAGCTGTTACTCCAATCCTCTCCACCCTCCACCCCTTGTGCCTGGAAATCTGCTCCTCAGCTGACTCCCTCTCCCTGCCACATTTGGTCTTCCAGTGACACCACGTTTTAGCCACCTGAACTCACCCGAATGTGATCCGAACTGTTCGGTCACTTCAGCGTTCGGAATTGAGTTTGGTTTGGTCTGTTCGTGTTCAGTTTCAGGTTCAGGTTCGGTCATCTGAACAGGCCGAGTTTGGGCCGAACTCCGAACTTCCGAACCACGTTTGCCCATCCCTAACAAAGGCATGTATTAGCCTGGATTCGCCCATACAGCACACAGCAGGCTTCGTATTCTCTGAGACATCGCTGTGAAGGACGCAGGACTGGTGGGTGGCAGCCACATTGCTGATGGGGGCAAACATCTGGTGAGCATCTAATAGGCAGGCATGGTGGTCCACCTGGTGTTAACTAATAGTCCACCTGGTATGAACTAATGTGAGCTATTGTCTCATTTGTTTTCACCCTTAATTTGTGTCCGGTCTTGCTAGGGCTCAGCCTCAGCAAACTGTTTTCAAGTCAGCGCTCTTCAAGACCCCATCTCTTCTGATACTCTGCCAGACACTTTTCCCCACCACCCTCTAATGGATGGATGCAGATTCACCAGGCCAAGTCTCAGCCCCGTCTCTCCAGTCTCTCTCGGGCTGCTGTGGATGGACAGGAAAGGTGCTGCTAGTGCCACCCATCACCTGTTCAGCATGGAGCGTTTTGCCACTGAATCGCTGTCAGCAGCCCCAGTCCCAATCAAATTCAATCTGGTCCTCAGAAAGGGCTGGCAAAGTAGGGGCAGGGATGGGCTGGTGAGACTCAGCAGAGCACGTCCACTGGCCCCTCTGAATATCCTCTATGTTTCCGATGCCAAGAAGCAGGTTTGTGCCTTGGCAGCTCTCTCTCTCTTTTCTTTTTCTTCTTTTCTTTAAACAAATTAAACATTGGTGGCAACAAAGGTGGGGAAAGAAGGACAAGGGACTGTGAGCATGGAATATTGGGGTCTGGGGTGGAGAAAGGAGGAGAACATGAGGCATGAGCTTAACTGCAGTATGGAAGGAGAGGTAAGAGTGGTAAAACTCACTTGGGGAAGGCTGAGTGCAAAATAGTTTGAGAAATGCCGATTTAGGGAAATTCAGCGGGACTAGGAGTGAAAAGGGATGTTGAGAATCCAGCCCAATTCAAGGTCCTTTAGAGAGTCAATCAGGCTCTGAGAAAGTCTCATGGAAACCGTCTCTTCTCCCTTTGTGTGACAGTTCATTATCTAGCACTTTCAGTGTTCAAAGTGCTTTAAAATTCTAGCTCACACCTTCCTTATGAGGTGAGTCATTGTTATCCCCATTTTGGGGAACTGAAGCTGAAAGACAGTGACTTGCCCAAGGCAGAAAAGAGTTCACAGTTAGAATGAGATTTGAACTGGAGTTGTGCAATGGGGCAAATTTTGTTTTTTTTATTTCTATTCTGGTTTCAGTGCCAGTTTTTGTGGGGGTTTTGTGTTTCAAAATTTTGGGATGTTTTTAAGGAGAAAAATCTGGTAGCTGCTACAGTTGGTTGGGAAGCAAGCAAGTAGAGGTGTGGGGGTGCAGCCTGCGTGTGTACCCTCACCAGGTATAAGGGGACACAGAATTAAAGGTGGAGGGGGTAGGCATACATGCACATGTGTGACCCTACAATAAACAGCAAATGTCCATTGGTATCAGCGAGCTCCAGAGGAGCAGGCAAGTGAATCTCATGTCCTTATCTCATCCCATTTAGTTCTGGGTACAGTTCTGCCTCCAGTAGACCAAGCTCCCAAACCACAAAGTGCTCCAAGCTCAATGTACCTTGATACTTGAGAAATGCCCAAACTGTACAGCTAGACCAACTGTTGGATATGGTTGGGCACCAGTACACGCAGAGCAGATAGCATGCAACAAGAACTCAGCTTCATTTCAACATGGAGCCTTCTAACCTAGAATGCTGCAAGGACACAGGAAAAAGGTAGTGATGGAAGAAAGAGGAGGGGGGGGGGGAAAACATGCAGCTCTGGCAGAAGAACAGCCTGTGCTTGCCTAGTAGCACAGAGCCTCTTTGAAAACATTCGATACATACTAGTGCATATATAACACCAACAATAAAAAAAATTGTAAAATTAGCAGCAAAAATTGAGAGGTACAAAGCACACTACCATACTTTTGTTTGAAAAGGAATTTGGTGTGCGAGGATAGGAATTTGGCGAGGGTTTGGTGTAGGGGTGAAAGGGGGGTTGGGTGTGGGTAATGCAGAGGTGGTATTGGGGGGGCTGTTATACTAATTTTACTGTTTTTATTGTTTGTGAGTCACCCTAAGCCTCTGGGAAGCATAGCATATTTATTTATTTGTTTTATTTTAATATATTTCTACCCCATTCCCTCCTGCTCACAGAGCAGCTCAGGGCAGCTTACAAAATGCACAAACATAACAATAAAAACACACATAAAATATCATGAAAAACATTAAAATGATAAAAAGAGCTAAAAGGGCAGAATTCCCCCTCCCCAACCCACCCTACCCATCTCCCTCTCCAAAGGCCCGGTGGAACAGCCAGGTCTTACACTGTCTTCGGAAAGAGGGGAGGTCTGGTGCCAGGTGGGCCTCCATCAGTAGGGAGTTCCACAGCCTGAGAGAAGCCACCGAGAACGCCCTCCCCATCATCTCCACCTGGGTGACCCAGGGGACTTCAAGTTGGGCGTCCCCAGCCGACCACAGGGGCATGCAATCCAGAGCCTGAGGTGGTCCCACAGGTAAGCCGGACCCAGGCCGTTTAGGGCTTTATAGGTCATTACCAGCACCTTGAATTGGACCTGTAGGATAAGAGGCAGCCAGTGAAGACAACGGCGCACCGGTTTAATGTACTCATCACAACCCATCCCCGTTAAGAGACAGGCCACCAAATTCTGCCTCAGCTGCAGCCTCCGGACCATACCCAAAGACAGCCCCACGTAGAGTGCATTACAGTAGTCTAGTCTAGAGGTAATAAAGGCAGGGATGATGGTGGCCAGATCCGAGTCCAAAACATACGGCTGCAACCGGCATACCAGATGTAATTGGCTAAATGCTCCCCTCGTCACAGCCTCCACCTGGAGATCCAGGTGGAGCTGTGAGTCGAGGAACAGCCCTAGACTGCGGACCTGTGTGGACATAGGGGGGCAGACCACATTGATGATGGGAGCCACCACACCCCCAACCCTATCCACCAATATCACCTCTGTCTTGTCGGGATTCAACTTCAGACGGCTCATCCTCATCCAGTCCCCCACAGCTTCCAAGCACCTAGTAAGCATGGAGATTGCCAGGGTCTGGGTCTGCAGAAAAAGAGAGGTAGAGTTGTGTGTCATCAGCATACTGATGACAACGCACACTGAACCCTCTCACAACTTCGCCCAAAGGCTGCATATACACATTGAACAGGAGGGGGGACAGAATAGAATCCTGTGGGACTCCACACGTGAGGTCCATGGGAGATGAAGTATATTCCCCGAGAACCACATACTGAGTTCTCCTGGCCAGGAACAAGCAAAACCATTCAAGAACAATTCTGCCCACCCCAGCCCAGTCCTGCAGCCGAGCCACCAACATCTCATGGTCAACAGTATCAAATGTAGCCGACAGATCTAACAGAATTAAAATAGAAGATCTGCCTCGGTCTAATTCACAGCACAGGTCGTCAACCAAAGCCACAAGTGCAGTCTCCATGACAAACCCAGGGCGAAAACCAGACTCCGAAGGATAAAGAAAACTGACCCAATCCAGATGCCCCTGTGAATTCAGCTGCTGAGCCACCACCCATTCAATAACCTTCCCTAAAAAGGGAAGGTTAGAGACTGGCCAATAGCTGGCTGGGGAATCAACTTCAAGAGATGGTTTCTTGAGCAGGGACCTCATCACCACCTCTTTGAGGTGGCTCGGCACACTGCCCTCCCTAAGGGAGGCCTTGACTACCCCCGCCAGCAACAGCCCTAATGTCTCCCAGCAGGCCTTGATGAGCCAGGATGGTCACAGATCTAATTCACAACAGATGACCCTTGCAGCCCCAAGGACATCCGTCACCTCAGCAGGCAACACCCACTGAAATTGATCCCATGAAATCGGACAAGACGGCTCCACCCCCCCCTCAGGTTCACCTACTGTTATAAGTGCAGCATCGAAGTTGTGGTGAATCTGAGTGATTTTATTCACAAAAAAGTCAACAAACATGTCACAGCAGGCACTGGAAGATTCCAGTTCCAGGTGGAGAGAGGCCTTACTGACGAGTCACTGCACCACCCAGAAAAGCTCCTCTGGAAGTGACTCTGTGGATGCTATGAGGGCAGCAAAGAACTCTTTCTTTGCTGCCCGCGCCACCACAGCATAAGCTTTTAAACTAGCTTTATGTCGCAATCGCTCGGCTTCAGCATGACTCCGGCACCACCATCGCTCCAATCGCCATCCTTCCTGCTTCATCTGGTGCAGGTCCTCTGTAAAGCAAGGGGACCTGCATAATTGGCATTCTGGAAGCAGATGCCTGGGGACCGTTCATTCAATGGCTTCAGTCAACAAGTTGTTCCAGAAGACAATGTGGTCATCGTGATCAGGAGGTAATTCCCCTATGGCATTCCGGAACCTCTCTGGTTCTATAATTCTCTGGGGGTGGACCAACCGAACTGGTTCTACACCTCTCTGGGGACAGACATGTGCCAGGAGATCGGTACGGAGGAGATAATGATCAGTTTAAATAAATAAAATTAAATAAATACTCACAAATTCCCAAGCAGTTTTTGTGTTTCAAATACAGAAGCATAAAAAGGCTTTTTCTGTTTAACACAAATCCAAATGCACAACTCTGGTCCAGCGTCCAAGTACAAAACCTTATGCACTAGGCTATACTGGCTCTTTAATTGCTTGCCAGTGATCAATGATGATGAGAATCTTACTGTTTTTCCAGCCCACCAAAAATATTACTCTTACATAGGGATGTGCAAAAAGAACGCAGTTCGGCTGTTCAGACGTTTGGTCGTTCGGTTCGAAACTCGAGTTCAGGTTCGGTTGTTCGATTCGGCGGAGTTAGGTTTGGCCAAATTCGACTGAACATCCGAAAATAGCGCTATCAATACCGAAATTGGAAAAAAAAATTGCTATCATTTGGCCCTGAAACCACGCCTGGTGCCAGGATGTCTGCTCCTCAGCTGCCTCCCCCTTCCAGACACATTTTCCCAGCCAAAGTAACATTTTACCACCCCTGAACTCATCCGAACATTTCCGAACTGTTTGGCCATTCGAATGTTCGGTTCGGACGTTCGGTTCAGTCGTCCGAACAGGCCGAGTTCAGTCCAAACTCCGAACATCTGAACCGCGTTCGCACATCCCTACTCTTACACTGACTTGGCAAGTAGAATTTTGCAAGTCTGTGGACGGATGACAGAAATGTATTGATGCACAGATTGGAGTGCATGAGTGTACATAGAATTACATTCTTTCTATGTATCTTTGTAATCCTTTTTCCGGCTCTCAATAAGTCCCTACATTGTGATACTTGGTGGAATTAACCACATTCTCATTTTCCAATTTTTTTATGAAAAATATTTTTATAATATTTAAGGAAACATGTCAGGAACTCCAGGATTCAGACTCAGCATTCCAGAGACCCAAAGGCAAATTTGGCCATCCTGTTAGACCGTGTCCTTGTAGGGTGAGGAAGTCTTCACAGCAATTAAACTCAGCTCTGTCTAGGTGGGAGCTTTACAGATAATCTTTACTGTTGCAGTGTGGGCAGCGTTTACTTTCTGAGGAATAAACCTGCACATCTTACAACAGTCATGTGTGTGAGAGAGCGAGAGAGAGAGAGAGACTAACTCCATTGTCTCATCCTCAAAGTTGAATGCACTAGAGAGCTATTAACTACCCATTTTCTGTAACACAAGGGACCAATGACAGCATCTCTCCTTGGAGCCTTCCTGTTCATTGTCTGTGTATCAATTTAAGTATAAAAACTATTGATTTTATGGGCACAAGACAAATGTCAGTTTCCTCTTCTCCTGTTTGGAAAGATTAAAATGAGAACTATTGAAATAAACTCATCCTTAAAGGGGATAATGATTTATAACTGTTTTCCTTTCTATCAGGAGATAGGTCAGAGGGGGTGTTTAGTCTTGGATAAGGAGTCACATTTAGATGTATATCCGACTCCCAGAGTCGTCCTATCACTCAGTGTTTTCATGAAAGTTTCAATCACTTACGTGCACTTTGGCCAACTGAGCATTGGGGACAGGAAGGGAGAGTATTTTAAGCAGAGATCTGTAGGCTCTGGCATTCACCACCTCCATCAGCAAGATTGAGTACAAATATCCTGACCTTCAGGATGTCCTCATCATGCCCATCACGTCACTTATGTTTCGCTCACTAAATGAGGATTTGTCCTTACAATGAGGGCTTGGCTAAGGAGACCCAGTGTGGTGTAGCAGGTAAGGTGCTGGACTTGGACCTGGGAAGCCATGGTTAAAATCCCACCCTACCCATGAACTCACTGGGTGGACTTGAGCAAGTGACAACCTCTCAGCCTCAGTTCTCCATCTGTAAAAAATGGGTGTGGGTGTGTGTGTCCCTGTATTGCCCTCACCCTTGTCCACTTTAGATTGTAAGCCTACTGGGCAGGGACCTGTCTCTAAATCTGTGTCTAAAGCACTGCATATGCCTAGTAGCACTATAGAAATCATTGTAGAACTGAAACAAATATCCACACTGAGTTTGTATTAGTCAAATTTGCCCATTTGGGTTTGAGTTTGAAAAAGTGGATACAAAACATTATTTGAGCCTGCTTTGTTTGGGTATTCATTTCAATTGTTTTCATACGCTTGGTAATTTGTGTCATTTTGTTTCAGATATTTGGTTGAGTAATCAAATTCTAGGGAAAAAATGACTGGAAAAATGGAAAAGCAGGGATGTTGGCCAATATGTGAATTTTTGTTTTGGTAAGAATATTAAATCATATATTCAAAGAGCTATCCAAAAATGTGAATGATATTTGTGAATACAGAATCTACTATACTGCATGCTCATTATAACATGTTTAGTTTAATGTGAATTCAGTTATAATGCAGTGGGAGGATGGCTCCCAATTTCAAATACAAAAGGTGCAACCTTCATTCATTCATCAAAGAGCTCCCTGATCTCAAGCATCAATATTATAGATTTGTGAACAAACTCACCAGACTTGCATTGTCTAAGTTAATGGCCCATTACAGTCACTCTCAAGCTGGAAAGAATGTCCCTGCCATTCAGGAACTTGATGACTCATTATCTTTTAGACACTAACAAACAGTTAAGATTTAATCATTCTTGTTATAATGCAGTTTCTTTGATAAGTTGGTACCAGTTGGTCCCCAAATAACACATTATAGCAAGGGTGCAGTGTATTCATTTCACCACTACTTACAACAATGCCATTCATTTTGATACTATGGGTCAATTTCACAGGGGTGTTTAAGATGTTTTAACTTATACCTTTTTTAGCTCACCACAAAATGAGTACATCATCTTAGATTCAGTTACACTCTCCTCAACTCACATGCATTGCTCATCTGCATTTCTACCACTATGTCTAACTCAGCAGAAGAGAATCTAACTGTAGTTTCCAATCTGAGGCACTGGAAGGAGGAGAGGAGAGCAGTAAAGCTGTAAGCTAAACAAAGTAGGGGAATCCTTACCCACTATCAGGAGGTAAACATATCACCTAATAAAATATGCACCCTTTCTGACCTCCCATCTTAAACTCACCCCGGAGGCTAGAGTCATACAATCATAGGGCTGGAAAGGATATCGGGGATTATCTAGCCCAGCCCCCTGCACCAATACAGGATTCACCAAACCCAAAATGCCCACACAGAAAAATCCACCAACATGAAAGAGAGTGTATAATAAGAATCTGCCACAAGTAGAGATCAGGATGACCAGGGCCGGACTTAGGAATTTTGCACCGCTAGGCCCTTCTCAGACTGCTTCCCCCAAGCCAAGCCCTGCCCCCATCAGGAGCTATTGTGGTATCTACCTTTTTGAAAACCTACTCAATTAAAATCCATGCGATGCTGGCGTTTGGACTGGAGATTATCCATTTTCCAGATGGTATTACCCTAGAAAGAGTTCAGAACTATGCTCTTCGTAGGCTGGTTAGAGTTGGCAAACGAAGTTCGGGGACAGTACTGCGGATGAAACTGGTGTCTTGTCTATTGTACATTATGCCTGAATGGCTTTAATCCGATACTGGTTGGGACTAATGACTCAGCAGCAGGACTCGCTCCCAGTCCAGTGTTTAGTGGAGGAGTTAAATCATACTGGGGCCCATCCCTATCCCTGAGTAAATTACCTGGCCATTCTATTGCAGGGATAAGGATTTTCTTTTGCCCACTTCCAGGGGAAATCAGCAGCTGGTATTAGAAGCGAAATTGACTTTAGATCTAAGGACATTGCCAAACAAGAAGATCTTTCCTTGGTAAAGCAGTGGAAAGCTGCACCCAATTTGGGGTCAATTAAGCTACTTTTCACCATGGAACCTTATTTGGATATACTGAATAACAGGGTTTTAAGAAGAAACTATACCCAGCTATGATTCCAGCTGATTCAATCTGCTGTTTTGGATGGGAGATTTTCAAAAACTCGGTCTGAATCCCGTTATTGTACCTGCTCTATGCAGGTGATTGAAACTACCGAACATCAAATGTTATTTTGTCCATACTACCACAGTCTGAGGGAGGTATGGCTATCCCCAATATGGGAAAAGACAACAAGGCCTAAGAGGGAGAGATCGATATCCACTCTATCTACCCTGACTGCATCTGATGAACTGTTGGCAGTGGCTATGTTTGTAGGCCTGATGATAAAAAAGAAAGGAAGTTATACAGGCATCCCTTAGAGGTGTTGGTAACCAATTTCCCCTTATTTGAGGAATGTTGGGTGTAGTACTGTTGAATTACTGGAGAAGTACTGACTAAATTTAGGTATTGGCTATAGCTAATGGAGGGTTAGCCTAAATATATTGGTTAGGGATTGTAACTATCTGGCTTATGAGTATTAAGCTCGAACTCATCGTCATTTCAGGAGACAAGCTCTGCTGCGGTAACCCCCGCAGAAGAGCTAGGCAATGCCCTAACTGTAAGATTTTCTTTTTTCTTTTTTCTGTATTAGATACAGAGGGGAGGTGTTTAAATGATTTGGCACTTATAGGAACAATATTATGGTTTGTATTATTGTGCTATTGTTATTGTTTATTGATATCAATGTTGTTTGTATTTTTATATTGTCAAATATATGTACCTTGTGGCTATAGCGAAAGCTAGCTGAATAAATAAAATACCAAATACCAAAAAATACCAAATAACCTGCCCCCACACTGTGTGTTCATGGATGTGGGAACCCCATGTGAATGACGCGACACGCGTCCACAGTAACTGGGGGTGCATGCGTGTGCATGCCTAAAATGCATCCCCACTCACCCCCAACTCGTCCCCACACATGGAGCAACCAGGGAAAATTGTGGTTGCTCCGTGGGTGCAGATGAGTAGGGGTTGAGTGGGGATGCGTGTGCAACTGTGTGCACGCCCTGCCCACACACCGGCGCACCCACGGACCTTCCCCACCCAGCAGAGCCATGTAAAAATGGCCTGTGAGGAGCCACTATAAGAAAAGAAGGTTTCTGCCTTGTAAAGAAGGTTCTTTGAGATGGCTTCGAACATTCTCACAACACCCACCCTTCCAGCCCCACATGGAATTTTCTTATATCCCTAGAAAGGATTGGAAGGAACTGTCGTTCTGAGGGGGAGAGTGCTTTTTATACTAGAGGAGCTTGAGACCATTACGTGGTCTATTATTTGAATATGAAGAGCATGCCATACACAACCCAGTTGTGAGAATGTTCGACAACATCTCAAAGAACCTTCTTTACAAGACAACAACCTTCTGATCACTTGCATGGGAAGGAGTTGTTTGTTTGCAAACAGCTTTATCTGCCAGTCTGATCTGTCTTGCTGCTGCTGCTGTAGCAGCACTACTAGCAGGCAGACAGCAGAGGCGGGTGAGGGATGGGGACCCCCCCCCGATGTGGGATGGGGACCCCCCCCCCGATGTGGCAGTGCCCGCACCAGGTAGGGTAACCAGATGTGCAAGTTTTAGAGGGCACTTATGAGAAATACAGGTTGCAGGGCTGCAGTGGCTTCACTGCAGCCCTGCAACCTGTATTTCTCATAAGTGTCCTCTAAAATTTGCATATCTGGCCACCCTAGTGCCAGAATTGCCACCCCCTCAGAAAATGCCACTCTGGGCCAAGGGGGCCTGCCCCTAAGTCCGGGACTGAGGAGGGCCAAAGCACACCAATGCATGAAATAACAGGGAACAATCTTGTAAAAGAAAAATGCAGTAATCTCAGACTAGTGAGCCACATTTATGTTGTAGGAGGAGGCAAAAAAATCCTCAGAGGGTGAAAACAGATGTGACTTTGGCCTGTGAACCAACAGCACATTTGTTATGGGCCCACCAGATGTTGGCCTGCTTCTGCCAAACCTGAGTTCGGGTTCGGTTGTTCGGTATGGCAGAGTTCAGTTCAGCTGAACTTGACCGAACATTATAAAATAGCGCTATTGATACCGATATTGATTTTGAATATATTTTTTTTAATTGGTATCATTTGACCCTGAAAAAACCCCTGGTCTCCACCCCTGGTGCCAGGAAGTCTGCTCCTCAGCTGCCTCCCCCTTCCAGTCACGTTTTTCCCACCTGAAGTCATGTTTTTCCCACCCCTGAACTCATCCAAACTCACCTGAACATGGCTGAACTGTTCGGCTGTGTTCGAGTTCGGTTTGGACGTTCGGTTCGGATGTCCGAATTCCGAACATCTGAACCGCATTCGCCCATCCCTAACAGCCAGCGGGATGACTCTCTGGGTGCAGTCATGTCATGTCAGTGCCCCGACCTGACCCAGGTGTCATGGGGGTTATGTGTAAGATGTGTCATGTACATCAGTTCTCAACACTAACATGTTGTAAAAATAATAAATGTAACCTGGAGGTGTTGGGTGTCCAAATGATCGGTGTAAAGTAGAGAACAACATCATGTGAATTATATGATGTGAATTATTGATTGTATAAACTCAAACAAAAGTTATAGCAGAAGCTTAGAAACTGGAACAGGAAACTTAGGATGCTTTCCCACATTTAAAAATGCAGCCAGTTTGTCTCCAGGAAAATCTCCAGGAAATCAGGCATGAGGTTTGCAACATGGAAATGTTATCCCATGCATTTTGGTGGCAATCCTGCGGGGAATGTAAAGTTGGATTTACTGACTTTGCACCAGCTCTGGATCCCTCACAGGACTGCTGCCAAAAATGTGTAGGTTAGCATTTCCACATTACAAACCCTGTGCCTGATATGCCTCCCAAAGATTTTCCAAAAAGCAAATCAGGCACATTTTGTAATGTGGGAAAATGCCCTTAATCAAGACATAGTAGTCTGGCCCACCCCAAATACACATCCAAGCAGCCTACATGACAAAAAGCAGATACCTGGGGAAAGGCAGGAAGAGGCACAAAGGACCAACTTGCATATTTAAAGGGGGCCTGCGATAACATAAAGAGAAGCATAGTTCCTGAGAAGAAGCTGTCAGCATGTGACACCTGAATCAACCTGTCTGTACGGCAGACAGGACACATTGCTTTATAGAACTTAGATAAGGACCTAGACAGGGAAGTTTTCTAAATTAAACTAGCACTGCACACTATTTTGATTTTATTTCGTGATACACTTTCTGTATTTACTCTGAAATAATATTATTTGTCTTAATTCTTATATAAAATTTCTCATTATAAAGCATTTTTCTGTTTGGTTGGTCTACCACCAAGATGGGCCTAGCCCCTTTTTACTTTTCTAATGACTGTGGAGCCTTGAGATACAGGCGACAGAAGGTTAACGCCATATGGGCTGCACACTCTGGGGAGAGTGGTGCATTTAATATGTAATTATATTAGCCATAAACCTAGGCTTTGGGAGGGGGGCGGTATTTTCTAAATGTTCAGTCAGATCTGCTGGTTTCAGAGCAATGTTTCATTCATTCATTCATTCATTCATTCATTCATTTCAATGTATTATCCCGCCCTAATCCAAGGCCTTAGGGTGGCAGGTTACAACAATATGCACATTGCATTTGGAACTGAAATGAACATCCATGGAAAAGATTGTATCCGATTCCTTTGCCCATTCAAATAGCGTATGATAAAGCATATACAAACTGCTATTCAGTTTCTGCTTCAGTTTCCCCAAACAAGCATCTGTTATGGTTGTTTTAGCATTTTGACAATTTTGTTTTGCTCCTATTTATGTGGTTGTCATTTAGTGCAAAGTAATGCACAATAGCACTAAAGTGCCAGAATGAATTTTTAAAATTATTATTATTTTAATCACATTTCTTTGCTGCTCCCTCCTGCTCACGCATCTCAGGGTGGCTCACAACATAATTAAAACATTAATAAAACAGTTAAAACCATAACACATTAAAAACCCTGGCAGAACAAAAACACAAACCCCCTACTCCCCCCCTCACCTCACCCCTACCCCTCTCCCTCGCCAAAAGCCTGACTGAACAGCCAGGTCTTACAATGTCGGTGGAAGGAGACTAAGGAAGATGACACTCGAATCCCCATCGGGAGGGCATTCCACAGCCTAGGGGTGACCTTCCTCTGAAAAAGCTCGATGGTCAGTGACCACCCATTAGGGATGTGCGAACAGGTCGGGGTTCGGATGTTCGACTGTTCAGCCTGAAAACTTAATTCAGGTTCATGAGTTTGGTCCCGCTGAGTTCGACCCCCACCCCGAACGTTCAGAATGTTCGGCTGCTGGGAGGCTTCGGGTGCTCCAGGGGTGACCGTGGGGGCATGGCAAGCCGTTGGAGACACAGCAGCAGCAGCAGAGACTGGGAAGGCTTGGGGCTTGGCACCATGTTGCCAGGGCAGGCAGGCTCGGTGCTTGGCACCTGGGGGTTGCCATGGGGGCATGGCTGGCTGGCTGGCTGAGAACCAGAGGCAGCAACAGAAGCAGCAGCAGCAGCAGACATTGGATTGCTGGGGCACAGAACACTTGGAACAGCAGAGGCAGCAAAAGCAGACATTGGATAGCTGTGACACATAACCCATGACACAGCAGAGGCAGCAGCAGCAGACATTGGATTGCTGGGGCACTGAACCCATGGCACAGCAGAGGCAGCAGAAGCAGACATTGGATTGCTGGGGCACAGAACCCATGACACAGCAGAGGCAGACATTGGATTGCCGGGGCACAGAACCCATGGCACAGCAGAGGCAGCAGATGCAGACATTGGATTGCTGGGGCACAGAACCCATGGCACATCAGAGGCAAGAGCAGCAACAGACAGGCAGCATGGCATGAACAGCGGAAGGCAGGCTGAGGCAGAGTTCGAGGTTGGCAACCAGGGTGGGCATACAGGCAGTGTGGCATGACAGGCAATAGGGAAGGCAGGCTGGGACCTTTGCAGGGCACTCAGATAGGCTGGCAAAGACTATGCAGTGAGAGAGAGCCAGTCAGATAGGTGGACCGAGATCATCTAGCCAGAGGCCGGCTGGTAGGCTTACAGCTTCCCGGTTACCAATGCCACCCAGCATCATGAGGTCAGTCAGATAGGCTGGCCGAGACCACCTAGTGAGCGAGAGAGAGAGAGAGAGAGAGAGAGAGAGAGAGAGAGAGAGAGAGAGAGAGAGGCAGGGCAGGCGCTGGCTGGGCATTGAGAAGAAGGGACAGCACCTCAGCATCAGCAGCCCAGATTGAGGAGGAGCCCCATCCCAAGACTGCCCCTGGCATGAGATGGCGTGTGCCACTGCACCATCAATACATGTCCAGGGGCAGCTCAGGGAATCTCAGCGGCGGAAGGTTGACCTTGATGAAAAGCAACTGCTCCACGAACTTGGCCCCCAGTCTCAGGTGGTGCGGCAACCAAATGTCCCCCACCATAGAGAACACCCGCTCGCTGGGGACACTCATTGGTGGGCAGTACAACAGACCCTTGGCCACTTTGGACAGGGCTAGTCACACGTCCCTCCAAGAGCTGTGTCGCCACCATGTTCTGCCCCTCACATCAGCGCTGTCAGTGGTGTGTTACCCGGTGTGGGCCAGAAGGCAGGAGGGGGCAAAAAAACCTCCATATGGGCGCATTTTAAGTTGGTGCTGGCGGATGTTCCCAGGGAGATACAGTGCAGTTTGTGCCAGAAGGTGGTGAAGCGTGGGCAGGTGCTCGCCAACCTTGGCACAACTGCCATGGCGAGGCACCTCCAATGCATGCCACGGCACTGTGCTGCTAAGCAGGCAGGCAGGGGCATTGGATGCCAGCGGGTTCCCGACTGCAGCTGCCAGTCGTCCACCTCCATCAGCAGGCAAGCATTCTCCTTGAGCAGCTACCTCTAGCAGCAGGAGCGGTATTGCTGCTGGGGGGGGGGTAGCAGCAGCAGCCAGTTGAGGTCCAGAAGCATCAGTGCACCATGGAGGAGCTGGGGTAGGGTCAGCTGCCAAGTCCATCGGCAGCTGCAGGTCATGGAGGGCAGTGCACATGTTGGGGGAAATGATTGCTCTCAATGAGCATCCCTTCTCGGTGGTCGGGGACATGGGGTTTAGGCACCTGATTGGCTTCCTAACCCCCCAGTTTAAGCTGCACTTGTGCACCAGCCTGAGTCGGCAGGTGGTGCCAGCCTTGTACCAGGCTTTAAAGGAGCGGGTGAGGGAGCAGCTGGCAGGGGCTGGGGGTGCCACCGTCCACTTCACCACCACCCTGTGGTCGAGCAGAAACACACAGCACACCTACCTGCAGTGAAGGCGCACTGGTGACAGGACCCAGAGGCAGCTTTTGGCAGTGGCAGGAGGGGTCTTGAAGCAGGGTATAGGTGGGCCCTGTTTCAGGCAGAAGTCATGGATGGCCCCCACACTTCTCGAAACATCGAGGCAGCCCTGACCACCATGGTGAGGGAGTGGGTTACACCAGGTGTGCCCTTCACCAAGGGGTGCGTGGTGATCGACAACGCGGCCAACATATTGAGGGCAGGCCATGAGGGCGGCTTCACCAGTATCCCTTGAGCCACACACACCCTTCACCTGGTGGTCAGGGATTCTCTGGGCTTGGGGGAGAAGGGGATTGCTGCAGGCACCCTTAGCTCCCTGATCGAGTGGGGGAGGAAGCTGTCCCATTTCTTTAACTGGAGCATGAAGGGCAGCGACCTCCTCCAGGTGAAGCAGGCCGAGCAAGGCTCCCCAGTGCACCAGCTGGTGCAGGATGTGTCCAGCAGGTGGAATTCCACATTCCTGATGCTCAAGCAGATTCTAGAACAGAAAACCACCTTGCATCAGGTTCAACTGGTGATTGACAGCGGGGCACCTCCAAGGTATGATTGGGTGGAATGGGAGATCCTGGCTCACACTGTCTTTGTTCTGAGACCATTCCTGGCCGTGACGGAGACCATCAGCTCCTCCATGGTCACCATCAGCCAGGTGACCCATCTGGTCCAAAGTCTCCTCAGGAGGCTGAATGAGCTTCTCCAGGGGCAGAATTGTAGCCCTCGGGGCAAGAAGCTGGCAACTGAGGCAGTTGCCCTGGTGTGGCAGCTGAAGGCAGGGCTGCAGGCCCAGTTTGATTAGCTCCTGCAGCAGGAGGAATATATGTTGGCAACCATGCTGCACCCCAGGGTCAAGGGCAGCATGGCAGGCCAGACACTGCTCTATGTCCACTGGAAGAGTGAGGTGGTGGAGAGGGTCTGTCAGGCAGAGAGGGCTCTGGAGAGTGCGCAGCAACAGCAGCAGCAGCAGGACGGCCCTGGGGATGGTGGGAGTTGGAGCAGCCACACCTTTCAGCTGGTGGGGTCTATCCCTGCCCCCAGCCCTAGCAGTAGCAGCACCAGTAGCAGTCTGAGCAGCAGCAGCACCCCTATTTCCACCAGCAGCAGCTCATATGTGCAGACCACTCTGGCGAGTATGGGCCTGTGTACAGCAGGGCAGGAAGCATGGCTGAGGGCAGTGGTGAAGGTGGTGCCCAAGCAGAGTTATGCAAGGGAGTACGACAACGCCTCAGCAGCAGTGGAGAGGTACCTCAAGGAGGAGCCGTTCATCGATTCCAGCAGCGATCCCTTGGCCCACTGCTGGAAGCCTCTGAAGCCTGTCTCCCAAAATCAGACCTGTGCAGTTTGGGGCATGGTGATGGGCTCGGGCTCCTGCTGATACATGTCACTCCGCTGGCACGGCCCCTGCCACCTCTGCCACGTGCCCCATTGCCCACCTTACGGGCAGAAGACTGCCCCTCCTGCTTCCCTTCTCCATTTCTCCCACCCAAAGAATGCACAGGAAGATTTTATATTTTTTTATATTTATTTATTCAAATGTGAACTATAATATCTACTACACTAACTCTAACTGCTATTAATTATGCTAAAACCTATGGAACTTAATGGAATAGTATCTAATAACTACAAAGACCTAGTCCTACAAACACACTATAAAATATTAAAACTGATTCACTACACACGATCTCTATCTATCTCTATAACTAACCTAACTCCTACAACTATATATCTATGGTATCTCTCTCTCTCTATATATATATATATATATATACACAGGGATTGGGGAGGGGGAGTTAGTCAGACTAACCCCCAGAAGCTTTCATTCAGTTTATCAAAGAGGCCCATGGCACATAAGGTATGGCCACAGGAGACCAAAGATCATTGGGCTCTGGCCATTATTTTACATTTAATTAAGAAAAAGGGATCCAGATATTTGAAGCACCCAGAATGGGACGTGGATACACTATTAAACTGTATACAATCAATTATGAGATTGAAGGTTAAATGGAAGGACATGATTACCATCATACCTTTGTTGGCTAGAGGTCGATTCTTGAGGAGTGAGATTATTTTCAGCTCACCCAAAATAACCTCCACAATTTTGATGACTAGGAGGCAGTTGAAAGCCTTGGGGCTTTTTATTCAGAGGGTAAAAAATACACTAACACGTGCATTCCACCGCACCTCATTCCTCAAATCTTCCTTTATTAACACCACTTTTCCAGATTCTATCAAAGGGAACAGGTTCTGCTCTATTGAGAACCCGGAGGTGATCTCAGAATGGGAGCTTTTGGATGTAACTGGTTTTACTGACAGTGCTCCTACAGTTTCCCAAGAGATCTCTGTGTTTGCCCCCCTTTCTGGAGCTGAAATCCGATCAGTACAGAATCCTAATTTCAAGCACTTACCAACAGAGAACCTCTCTCCGAATTTTATACACACACACACACACACAAACACACACACACACACACACCTCTGTACAATTAACAGTAAGCCAGCTCAGCATGATCCAGTAACTTCCCTACAATGTAGCCCAGGCTCTATAGTTAACCCTTCCTCTCGTTCCATCACTGGTGGAGCGGTGGTCTGATCTGACTCTATCCCATCCTTACCTTTATGACAGTCACAAGGTCCTTGTATCCAGTGTCTGTCATGGAATATAGAAAGTCTCAAGTCCAAGCTGATGGATAGAGAATGGATGACATTTATCTCCACTTATGATATATTATGTTTTCAGGAAACTTGGTTGGTGAAGAGTGATGAGGACGCATTTCATGTTGAGGGGTTCTATTCTTTTTTTACCCCTGGAATTAAATTAGCGAAGAGAGGTCAGCTTTCAGGGGGAGTAATAACTCTTATTTCTTCTCAAATTCAAGTCGCTATCAGTAGAGTACCTGTAGATTTGAATAATTGCCTAGTGCTTCAGGTCGTCTACCCGGTGGTTGGTACTTTTTTGTTCATTAGTGTTTATATTTCCCCTGAAGTCTCTTCCTATTATCCTGCTTCTTACTGGGATCAGCTTTCAGAACTTTTAGATCAGCTAGCCCATAAGTACACCCATTCAGTAATAGTTTTACTGGGAGACTTTAACACCAGAATTGGAGCCCATCCAGTGGATGTCATTGATCCTCAGTTACGATCTTTTCTTAGAATTCCTCCTCGAGGATCTATGGACCTCCTTATTAACAATCATGGGAAGAAACTGATACAGCTCTTAATAGATCAGAATTTACTGGCTGCTAATGGTAGACTCCCATCAGATTCATTGGGTCAGTTTACTTATGATTCTATACTGGGGGCCAGTTTAATCGACTACGTACTGATTTCCCCATTTAACTTTTTATTTATTAAAGACTTAGTGGTCCTGCTGAGACCTGAGGGGAATCATTACCTGAATGATCTGACCCTTGAAATTCCTATGGTCAACAGCCCTTGGGTCCAATCCAGTATCAATATTTTTCATATTCATTGTCCATTCAAGTGGACCCCTGTCGTTGCAGTTCAAGTGACCCAATTGCTTTATTCACCTGAGCTTTTGTCAATACGTGAGTCATTGCTGACTACAGCTGAGTATACAGAGGTATAGCCTCTTTTATCATCTATTTTAGATCGATTGCTCCTGTACATTATTCAGAAACCTTTATTGCACTTGAGACGTACCTCTAAACAAATTTAGTATGATCGCGAGTGCCAAACTGCAAAGATTGCTTTGGGTAGGGTTAGGAGAGATTGGAACAGACACCATGTGGCTTGCGATTTGAACCTTTTTGTGGCTAAAAAGAGGGAATATTATAAATTGTTGAGGGTCAAGAGGCTCCAAAAGTCAGCCCAAATTTGGGCAGAACTTGAAGTTGCAGCCAAAACACAAAACCCAACCAAATTCTGGAAACTAATTAACTCCTGGCACCAGAAGGGCAGGCCGGACAGCTCCTCCCAGCTAACGGAGGTGCAGTGGACTTCCTTTTCTATGGAACTATATCAGGATTCCTGCTCCTCCGAAAACTCCGAAAACATCCTTTTGATTTCAGAGTCTGTGCCTAATGATTCTTTGGATTTAGCCTTCTTAACTGTTAGTAATGGCGACATACTTAAATATATTAACAAACTTCACCCTGGTAAGGCCCTGGGAGTGGATGGTATTGTCTCTGAACTTTTCAAGGAAAATATAGGTTGATGGGTTCCCGTACTTGCCAGATATTTTATGGTCATTAATATAACTCAAGTTTAGGGGGGCCCTACAGGGGTCAAGCTCTGCCATGGTAAGCCCCATAAAACAGCAAGGCATTAACTGACTACCACCTTATGTATTGTATTATGATTAGGTTGCTATATGTCAGTATTGTAATTATGTATGGATGCCTTGTACTGTATTGTATTGTCGGATTTCTTGGTGTGTGGCTGGGGTCAAAGTCAGCTGCAACATGGAGAGATCTGCAATCTATGTATGACTAGTCTATGTAGAAGGAAGGGAAGGTGTGATATGATTATTGGACCAAGCAAGGTTCTTAATCCATGGAGGTTTAGGGCTGATATTCCCTGTGGTTGTTGCCTTGTCCTGTTAGGGTGTTATTCTGCCGAGCTGTAATAATAATAATAAAGTTTAATTGTTTAGCAAAAATTAGCCATAACAAATATAACAAATATAAAAGAGCCTAAATACTCAAAATACACACATTAAAACATCCGCGGGCTTGTACGATATCCACAATACCCACAATTTCCCACTCTTAGATTATACAGCAAAATCCGAATTAGCATCTGTATATCAAAGCCCTTTGAGGTTTACAAGTTCTTTCAGTCATACCACAGTTGGGGGGGGGACAAAGCCCTCAATCTGATCTGAATGGCCACCTGACAAAAACTGGCTACCGCCCTCGATGTTTCAGAATCAACAGGGTTTAGGAGTTGCAAGCAGCCACCCAAACTGGGGCCTTTTCAGGGAGCCACTTCCCCAGAAACTTATATCTGGGCCCTGCAAATGTGGGGCAGCGGCCAAGGATATGGTCAACCGTATTCTCCTCTCCCAAATGGCATAGGGGACACAAACGCTGCTCGAATGGAATGCCAGCATATCGCCCCTCCAGGACCTCTGACAGGAAGACATTGGCTCTCATTCTGAAAAAAGCTATTCGCTTATTGGCATCCTGCCATGTAAAGAGATAGTGGTTGCCCGAAAGGAAAGCTCTATAGGGTCTAAAGTCTGGTGCCACCCTCTGGTTGGCCAAGAGAACCTCTTCCATTTGGAGGAACTGGTCCCACAATCTCCTCTTAAGCAGTGCCTTAGCCACATCTATCCCGAAATGCCCCATAAATTCCAGTGAGAATCCTAACTTGCGTATTTCCTGGGCTCCCAGATCCTGCCAGATAGCCCCCAAGCCGGAGGAGATAGCCAGTCCCACCAATGAGTTCCGAATGAGCGGGGTAAAACAAACCAGCTTAACCCAATAGGCAAGCAATACCTAGGAGGCATAAGTTCTGAGCGGGAAACAACCAGCTTCCATCCTCAGTATAACCTGGGGCGTACATCTTGGGGCCCCCAGGATTGCTCTCAAAAACTAATTCTGGAGCCTTTCCAGATTAGAGAGGAACCCCAATCTCCATACCGGGAAAGCGTAAAGTAGCTGTCCCACTACCTTAGTCCTGAAGAGTCGTAACGCAGTGAGAATCAACCTCCCTCCTTGGCCAAAGAAGAACCTTTTAATTGCCATCATAGATTTTTCTGCCCTCTCTTGCGTGGCTATAAAATGGGCCCTCCATCCCTTATGGGCTGAAAAAACTACCCCCAAGTAGGTAAAGGTGTGGACTTGTTCAATGGGGTTCTCTCTGATTTCCCAGCAATGTGGTTTCTGTACCCCTCCTGCTCTCACTACCAGCACCTTGGTCTTTGCATAGTTTATATTCAACATTTCTGCTCAACAATATTCCCCCAAATTGGACATTGCTTGTCTCAGGCCCACCTGGGTCTGCGAAATAAGCACCGTGTCGTCCGCATATAACAATAACGGCACACAACGGTCCCCAACCTTGGGGGCATGGGTCTCAAATGCCTTCATATATTGGATGGCGTCGTTGGTATAAAGGTTAAAAAGAATGGGAGTGAACCCCTGTTTACCCCTACCTCACTCCTACCTTCACCTGTACAGAATTCGACAGGGCACCCTCCCGCTTCACCCGCACCCTCAATGAATTCCCTGTATGAAGCTTGACTATTAGATACGACAGTATTGGCTCCATATCCAGCGCACGCAGTTTGACCCAGAGTCGCTCCCTACTGATCGAGTCAAAGGCCTTTTCCAGGTCTATAAAGCAAAGGTATAGCCTCCTCCGATCCTTGACCAACTTGTCAATCAATGCAGACAGGATGAAAATGTGGTCCGTTGTGGCGATACCCTTTCGGAATCCAGCCTGCTCTGGCTCGATTATTTTCTGCGTCTCTACCCATGACTGTAGTTTATTCAATAAGAGTCTGGTGTATAATTTTGCTATCACACATAGCAAACTAATTGGCCGATAATTAGGCGGGTTTTTAGGGTCCCCAGTTTTATATATCGGGACTGTGATGCTAGAGAGCCAGGAAGCCGGGAATCTGCCCGTCTCATTGATGTAGGAGAATACAGGTGCCAGCAACCCTGCCCACCTACCAGGTTTGCTTTTCAACAATTCGGGGGTGATTTTTAAACTCCCCTATAAGAAAGATTACCTCTTCCTCCAAAACTGGTGACCAACTCTGTAACCTATTTAAGGGGGCAATAAACAGCTCACCATCCTCTACCTTGGCCTTAGAGAAAAGAGCTTCATAGAAGGTTTGCCATGCCTTGGGATGTATGATATTATTTCCTTGTCCTTCCCCCACCTTCTGTGCTTGGCGAATAATCAACCAAAATTTCCGGGAATCTTTCTCGTTAACAGCTTTAATAAGAGAAGCCCATGCGGCTTTCTGTGAATCTCTTAATTTTGCCGCCAATAAGTTGAAGCAGTATTTCCGGGCCTGGCTCAATTTCAGCCTTGTGTTATAATCAGGCCTGCTCCTCAGCTCTCTCGTTGCACGTCTTAACAAGACCCGGGCCTTTCGGCACTCAGCATCGTACCACACAAGGCGTACTAGTGGTAGAGAATACTCTCCTACCCTGGAGAGTGTTGGTTGATATGACAGGGTTCAGTAGTGTTAGCAGTTTGTTATAGCCAGCAATAATGTCTATTCCTTGTGCTATCATTCCTGTACACACAGCTGCTACCCGTGACGATTCCATCACTTTGATGATCTCCTTTTGCAGGTCTTCTGACCATTTTTGGGGGCGGCAAACTGGTCCACTGCCTTCCCAAGTTCCCTCTGGCCCCTTAACACACTCACAGCTCTTGAAACCCCGCAACTCCATTTCCAGTGGGCAATGATTAGACACCCCTATAGGTGCCACCTTGAACCTTTCCACAAGAGGGAATAAATACGATGGAATTAGTATAAAATCCAGAATGCTCGAGCCCTGGTAAGAATGATACATAAAATTTTCCCTCCAATCTCCCTCTACTCTCCTATTAACAATTATAAGATCTAATTCGACCAGTAGCTTTTCAAATAGTTGTTTCCTATGCCCTATAACTCTATCTTTAGAGAAACGCGAGGGGATGACAGAAACTAAACCCAGTGAATCCTCCCAACCGTGTACAATCTGGGTACTCGTGGAGTCTCCTACTCTGGCGTTGAAATCCCCTCCCATTATTAACCAAACCTCCAGAAAACGTACCATGGCTTCGTTCACAATCTCTACTATCTGGTCCCAAATTTCTGGGTCATAGTAGGGCGAGTATTCTGGGGGAATATAAACAATGGCAATCAATAATTCCAGCCCACTCGGGAGATGGCAATAAAAAAGGCCAAAGTTGGCTTTAATGCACCTTAATTGCTTTACCTTGGCTAGAAGTTTAGATGTTATGAGCAATGCCAAGCCGCCAATAGGTCGACCTTGGGCTACAGATGGGGTTGCATCCACCCAAAACATGTTGAATCCTTTCCAGATACCCTTGCTTGGTGGGGCCACCAACCAGGTTTCTTGTAATAAAACTATATCATGCTGGACAAGGAAATCATAACATTCTGGATCAGCATTATGTAACCTCCACCCTGAGATGTTCCATGATGTCAATTGGAGGGGAGCCTCCTCCCGAGCCTCCTGTCACATTCCCTGAAGTTGTCTTGTTCATTGTCTCAATACCCTACCTGCTGCAGGTGGTGGAGCCAATTGACAGGGCTCAGCGGAGATCCGCGGGGACACTATGGTGCCCTCTAGTTGAATTATCCCCTGGTTAACTGAGTTATCTGGGACATGGTTCCCCCCCCCCCATGACCTCTCCACTGGAGAGGCTCTCTTCTCCCTCAACTGGGGTCCTTCCCCAGCTTGCCTAACATTAGCTGTCACCCCTCCCCTTTTGGGGCGGGCCTCTCTGGATGTGGGCTCCCTATCGAGCCCACTACATGGGGTAGAACTGAAAACTGCAAGCCTTGCCCGCTCCTCCACTCTTGAACCACCACCTCCCCCTGGGGACATCCAGCTAAAAGCCTGGGTGCATGAGTAAGTCGCCGATACTACTGGTAATGGGGTAGCTGAATGGGGCTTACTTTCTCCAGCCCGTATTTCCCCCAGTTGGTGCTGGAGTGACTCTAGTCGCTCCAGAAACCACCTCTGTGGGTCATCTGGGAGGGTAACGGGGATAGCAGGCAACTTCACCCTCCTTGTCTTGACATCTCTGGGCAGAAGAGTCTCCCCTGACTGCCCCCCCCCCACTTGGTGGCAAGGCGGGTAACTCTCCCGGGGCTATAGCCACTGGCGCTATTCCCCAAGGTTCTGGGCATCATCGGCAATGGACAGGCAATCCTATTTGGCTTAGTGGCTCTAGGCGGAATAGCGGGGGGCAGGGGATCAAGAGATGTCCGCCCTCTCTGACTTATCCCTGGCCCCCTCCTCTCTAGGTGCCCTGATAGATCCCCCATCGACCCTCCCCTGCCCCTGGGGGCAGCTTTGGAAGGCCCATGAAACAAAAACTGCCTGTTGTTCTAGCTGTTTTGACAGCGCAAAAATATGGGGGATAATACTCCTGGCTGCAAAGGACACCACAACCATTTGTCTGTCCTCCGATGTAGCCAGTTGATTCACAGACAATATCTCTCTTCTAGTAATTACTAGCTTCTTGCTTCTCAGGAGAGGTCTTAAAGCTCCGCTACATCTAAAGCCGTGTCCCACCTTGAAGCCCGCTTCCCTCTTTGCAGTAGAATGGTAAACACCAGGGAGTTTGTCAATAACGCAAAAGTCCTCCCACCCTCCACCAAAATGGTAGGTATGTGGGCCTCCCAGGACAAGGTCGGGAGCAAACCCTCTGGCCGAGGTGCCAGAGGCACCACTTGGGGGGCGGCTCAAGGGCTCTAGCCATTCGGGGGGAAACTGACAGGGGTGGGCCTGGTTCTAACACCCGCGGCTTATTGCCCTCTTTCACCTGGACGAGTCTCTCAATATCCTCCATTTTACCCTGGAGGTATGTTAATTTTGTAAACATAAATTGGAGAGTGGAACCAGGGACCCCCTGCACGGAGTAAGAGATGCCGCCTTGTTGTGTGGGTCCCCCCCCACCTCTGTACCTGGTTTACAAATCAAAACTCTTTCCTCTTCTTCCCCTAGGGCCTCCCCAAAGGTGGGTATAGGCCCGCAGGTGGTGGAGCCAGCACCCAGGGCTCAGAGGAGTTACAACCCTTCAGTCCTTGGAAGAATCTGGCTGTGGATGGTCATTTTCCAGGTCCTGGGGTTGGGCCAGCACTTTATTTGCACTGCCCCATTGTTCCTAGCCCGCGACTGGCTACGCAAGCAGCCCTAAATAAATGGGAATTTCCTCCCAGAGGAGCCTCTATTTTTGAGGAGCTAATGGCTGTAGATTCGGTTTGTAGGACCGTCATGTTGGGACCCGTGGGTTGATTGAGAAGTATATGGGGTCTGCCTTTTAATGGATTATGGTTATGGTCAATCAGTAACTTACCAGTACTAATTTTCNATAGAGATAGCGTTAGTGATTTAGTTTTAGTGTTTGTAGGAGTAGGTCTGTGTACTTATTAGATAATCCATTTAGTTCATAGCATTTAGAATTGTTAATAGCAGTTAGATTTAGTGTAGACAGATATATATGATATTAGATAAAAAAATAAAAAAATAAAAAAAACCATATAAAAACCAAAAAACCAAATAAAAAACAAAAGAAAACCATATAAACCCCAATAAAAAAAAAACAAACCATATTAAAAACAAAAACAAACCATAACAACACTTCCCGAATGGTCGAACGGCCTAACCGAATGGCCTGTTCGGATGACCGAACCGAACAGCCGAACCCGACGAACTAGCCGAACCGAACCAAACGCAGCTGAACCGAACTGCCAAACCAAACGGATGAAACGAACGCAGCCGAACCGAACGGCCGAACCCGAACCGCAATCTGTTCGCCCATCCCTACCATCTGCACTGCGCCCATTAATGCCCATTGCCCACATCCAGCACACCTACCAAAATGAGATGGAATAAACCCACAGCATATTATATGTGCCTGCCTACCTGCCTGTGTGCATCCTTAACTGCTGCCCTGATCAAATTAAGTGTGCCCCATAGGCTTTAGGCTGTCATTCCACTATTCCCGATGCTCGCCCATCCCAGGGACCATCAACAAGATTATGGGACCATCATTCCAGTCACTGGGGGCTGCATTCCATTCCATTGCATCCAGAAGCCCGGTGCCCAGCCGCATGCCAGCCTGCCCCCCTCCCCAAAAACCTACTCCTCTGCACCCACCCGCGGATGCCCGCTGAAGCTGGCTGCTGAAACTAAAAGCCCCTCCGACCACCAGCGCCCACCGCCTCCTGTCCTCTGCCGAGGAGCCTGTCTCTCTTACACACCCACCCACACAAATACCAGCCCTGCACCTCCTGGGGGCTTTCTGCTAGTTGAGACCCTGCTGCTGGCACCGCACATCTTTGGGTTACTACGCTACTTGAGGTGACATGTGCTGCTGGAAGGGATCTAGTACCTGTATGAGATTCTGCCACCTGCCAGCCAGAACTTCAGCACATAGGGAGGGATAAAAGAGTGGACTAAAATGAAGCTCGTAACAATAAATTGGAAAACTTTACTTAAAACAATTTACAAATTCAATACAGGAAAAACAACAACAATGACATTTAATAAAACAAAATCAAACATGTAAAGGAAACTTATAAACATAAACAACCAAAGAGTCAGTGTCTCTGCCACTGGGCATGTCGGCCTTGGGGCGGATCACAGTCTGGAGGGAAAGCGGCCACCGTGGAGGGGTCCACCATGCCGTTGTCCACTGTGTACTCCACCACCTCGGTTAGGTCATTATGCCACCTGGAGAGTGCCTGGTAATAGAGCTGTACACGGCGCAGCGCGACAGACACGTACTGGTCGTATGCCACCACCCGCTGCCGCTCTGCCTGCACCGCCTGCATCTCCGCCACCATGCACTTCTCCAGCGCTGGACCTCCTCCACGTGGCCCCGGGTGGAGCGACGCAACCTGTCCCGAAGGGCCTTGATCACGGCATCCTCTGTTGTCCCGGGGGTCTCCATGGTGAGGCTTGAGGTGGGGGGAGGGGAAGGGCTTGTATGCCTCCTTTTCCTGGAGGCCTTCCCCCCCCCTTT
>QEPC01014636.1:1153896-1172159 GCA_003113815.1 Sphenodon punctatus
ACAGATGACATCCACCGTTTTGAGCTTTCAAGACATGTAAGACTGACTTTGGGTGTGGGATATTGTATAGCTAGGTAACTGCTGCTGGATCATTACAGACTGGGTTTTATAAATGTGTGAACAACTAAATAAATCTATAACTATGATTTAAGATCCCTTCTATGTGAATCTCTCATATGTGCAAACCAGGGTGTGTGGGTCCCCCGATCCAAAGAGAGCTAATTTCCTAAATCCTAACAACAGCACAAACCAACAGTCACCCACAACACACACCAACCCACCCAAACACACAGCACAGCCAAACCCAACACAATCATAGCCAAAACACATGAACCAAGCAGCCACCGACTCAAACACACACCCATTCACCTCACACGCACATGAATTTCCGGTGTCCGGCGCAATTTCCGGCTTCCCACGTGCTCGCGATATTTTTAGGCTGAACACTAACTTGGCGATTCACCCGAACAGCAAATGGCCGAACACGAACACACGACCCAAACGCGGCCGAACCGAACGGCCAAACGCGAACTCGGCGATCCACCCGAACAGCCGAACACGAACACACGAATCGAACGCTGCCGAACCGAATGGCCGAACATGAACCGCGATCTGTTCACCCATCCCTAGTTATTACACCCCTGTAGGGACACCTGGCCAGAGACGGATGAGAGGCTACTACTTTATTTACTGGCAGGGGAGGAGGTTAAAGTCACAACAGCGGTGGGAATTTTTTTGTTCAGGGCTCTTATTAGGAGGAGTCGAGCTGGCACAGAGAACCACCCTTGAATGACAACTCTTGACTGTTAAGGGTATTAAGATATATGTTCCCATTGTGGGTTTGTAAAATTTAATGCTGTAGGTGGCTTTGGTTCAATTGTATGTTGTATTGGTCGGTTGTGTTTTGTGTTATGGCTGTGGCTGTGGCTAAACACTAATAAACGTATTATTATTATTATTATGTACTTACTAGCCCCAGAGAACTTGATAGAAGCTCCACTGGCCTATACTGCTGTGGGGACCTCACCGCAGACTCCCTTGCTGAGCTGTGCTGGCGAGCTCCCTGCTCCACACAGTGCATATGTGCTAAATGGCCACCGTCCTTAGCCAAAATGGTGGTGATGTCATTTTGACTGCCACTATTTTGGTTAAGAGCGGCAGCCATTTTGCACATGCGTGCTTCAGCAAGGGATCCACAGCAGTGGTGGGCTGACGGAGTTTCAGTCAAGCCCTCCAAGGCTGGTAAGTACATGCCAGGCCCTGAGGGATAGGGATGGGGGAAATGGTGTAAAGGTTTCCATGGATTTAAATACAGAACTGAAATATAGACCTGTAATTAAATCAGTAAAAAAAAAATTTAAACTGAAACAGAAACAACCAAACCCATAATTCACCCCAGGGTCTCACCCCTAATATTTCATATACTCAGCATGTCTGTTTCTGTCGGAGGTCACAGAATTATATTTAAATCTCAGAATTAGGTCATCCAGGTCAAAAACTCAGGAATCACTGTGCTGGGACTCTTTCTAATACTCCATTGACCATGGAGCTATGGTCCCCAGTGTTGCCCGCCCCACAGTCTCATAAGTCACGAGACAAACTCTTAAAAATCAAGACATTTGGTATATAAATCATGAGTTGCTATTTTTTCAAACATAAACCATGAACTAAAAATTAAAATTAAAATAATAAAAAAAATAAAGATAAATGACTGCTGAGTCCTCAGGGGTCGGGGGAGCTGCTGGGCTCTCTCCCATCCTGCTCTTCCCAATGTCCACTTCCCGCCAAGCCTCTCAATCTTGCAAGATTAGTGACACTAATTGCAATCTCACCAAATTCTCAGTCCCAGTATCAGATCTTGCAAGATCTCTTGCAAAATGAATTTTTTTAAAAAAGAAGTAGTAGTATTGGGGCATCCTGGATACCCCAGGAAACTGGCTGACTTACCTCACCCCTGGGTTACTGGCCTCTGGTCCAGTGGCTGCTCACAGAGGTGCTCCCTGCCCCCTCTACATTCTGCAGAGAGCTGAGCTTATTTTCTGCCTCCCCCAAAACACTGTACTCTGAAGAACCTAGCTGGGCCCAATTATAAATTATTTGATTGGGGAAGGGAGCATAGAAGACTCTTTCCACCTCTGTGCACTGCTCTAATCAATCCCTGTTTTAAGAGGGACCAATCAGGAGTGCGTTGTATGCTGCCCTGATATCGGTCCCCCTGGGAATGAGGACTGATTAGAATGTTGCACACAGCTGGGAGGAGGCTTCCCTGTTCCCCTCCTCATTCAGATCATTTACTGTTTAGTCCTAGCTAAGCTCTGCAGAGTGCAGCATGGTGGGGGAGTCAGAGAGCAAGCCTCCCAATCTTACAAGATTAGTGACACTAATCACAAGATCTCAAGTGAGGCTTAGAAATTGTGTCTCTCACAATATATTAGCGAGAGTTGGCAACACTGTGTCCCAACCCTGGGTTTGTATGAATGTGCAAATATGGGTCTCATTATGGGGATTTGCCCTTCAAAAAACTGTAACAGCTGTCTGTGTTTCTGGCTCCTATGTAGTCAATGCAACATGTGAATGGTCTCCCTGTTGCAGATCCAGTCTCAAGACTAGGAGCACATTCTTGCAAGACAAAAACACCAGCAGAACCTGTTTTGCCCACACTTTTTAGAAACTATGTTAATAGTTTAGTATGTGGGACACCTTGCTTCTGATTCACAAGTAACCTGCCACTGTTAACAATAGTGCTAATTCCTTCCTATGTGTTTCTCATAATGTGGGAAGGGACACTTCCCAAGTTAGTTTGCTGCACGTGATATAAGTGCCCGACAATGCACCACACAAATATCAGACACACAGCATTATCGAATTATTACCAGGGACTGCGGCAATACATGTGGCAAATTTGAGAGCAGGGGAAGCAATGTGTAAAAAACAATAAAGCACAGTAATTGCCTCCTGCAGGAAATTAAAAATGCAGGAAGAGACTCATGCAAATGCATCCTCAGACTGCTGGAGGGGACCTGGAGGGTGCAGTTGCCTATGTAAATAAGCTGTTTGGTTTGGTGTCAGAATAATCTCAAAGGTGGATCTGCGGGAACTGCAAATGCTATCTGATGATCTGTTCTCTTGTCACTGTTTTCAGTGCCAAACACAGAAGCCGTTTTAAAAACAAGGATGGCTGGGAATGGGGTCTGTGTGCACTGAGAGGGATGGCCGTAGACTGACCACCCATTAGGGGTGAGTAGGGCAGGATTCAAATGAGCCAGGGATGCATATGCACCCCTGCCCATGCACATTTTTGTCTTCTGCATGTAGCAGTCTGGATTTTTCTCCAATGCTCTGTATGTGGCCATGGGTGGATGGTGCATGGGTCATGGAAGTGATAAGGATGTGCGAACAGGTTGCGCTTTGGGTTCGGCCGTTGGGTTTGGTTCGGTTTGGTTCTTGCATTCGGTTCTGGAGTTCGGTTCGGTCGTCAGGTTTGGGTTCGGCCATTCAGTTCGGTTACGTTCGGTTCGGCGTTGAGAAAAGTATCGTGACAGCGCGTGATCACACTGGAAACAGGAAATTCGAGTGCGTACGGAGCGGTGTGGCGTGTGAGTGTGTGTTTGGCTGGGTGGCTGTTCGGTTTGTGTGTTTTGGCTATGTTTGGGTGTGCTGTTGTTGTTGTGGTTGGTGAGTGTTGGTGTGTGTTGTGGGTGACTGACAGTGTGTTTTGGGTGTGTGTGATTTAAAAAAAAAATGAATAAGGCTGCAGTGCTTATTCACCGGCTGGGGCCAACTTGCTGCTTGAGGAGGAGGAGGAGGTTGCTGCCCATACTACACCTCCGGTGGTGGTGCCCGACTTCTCAAAGGAGGAGCAAGTGGAGCAAGCGGCTGCCTCACAAGGTGCTGCCAGGTTTGTAAACTTTTTTTTTACTTTGAGGACAAGAAAGGCTCTATCCGTTAGAGTGAGCTCAATGGTGTGCGGGTGGGTGAGTGTGTGGGTGGTGGGCATCAGTCAGGCACAAACAGTGGGCATCAGCGGGTGGCAGTGGATGTATGACAGAGAGAGAGGGAGGGTACTGTAGTATGGGGGGCTCTGGCATGAGCAGAACCCCCACCCAAACATGTGCCTGGCTAGCAAGGCTCTCCAGTGACTCTCCAGTTGCCATTCCATTCCCTACGCACCCCTAAATAAGGGCAGGATTTGCACATGCCAGCCAGGGGCTTTCTAGTTGCAATCCCTAGCAACCCTGGGAGGGCAGGATTTGCACGTGTCATCCAGGCAGGGTACCCTAGCACTAGTATCCCCTAGCACTCCCTGTATGCCACAGAGAGAGAGGGAGGGTACTGTAGTGTGGGAGGCTCTGGCATGAGCAGCACCCCCACCCAAACATATGCCAGGCTAGCAAGGCTCTCCAGTTGCCATCCCATTCCCTATGCACTAGGGGTGGGAATTCCGGTTCTCCTGAGATCCAATATTGCCGGTATTTGGGTGTATCAGCTTAATCCGATAAATCCAATATTTACCTGCACCAGCATACCATATTTTGAACATTGGTCGGGGTACCGGATTTTTTACATTGTGGACATTGAAGTCAATAGCTGCAATGTAAAAAATTCCAGTACCACGGCCAATGTTAAAAATCCGGTATGCCAATACAGGTAAACCCGGTACCAAAAAGATCCAATACCGGTACATCCAGTATCCGGTATTCTCCCCAGTGTCCCACCCCTACTACGCACCCCCAAATAAGGGCAGGATTTGCACGTGCCAGCCAGGGGCTTTCTAGTTGTAATCCCTAGCATCCCCTAGCATCCCTGGGAGGGCAGGATTTGCATGTGCCAGCCAGGGGCTTTATACTTGCAATCCCTAGAACCCAAGGAGGGAGGACTAGAGGCATCATCTTAAATGCATGACACTTAGGTGTTGTTTATGTGTTCCTGTTTCAGAGAGGAATCGGATGCCGGCCCCAGCACTGGTGCCAGGACATGGAGGACATGCAGACGGAGGTCAGCAGACATTGGATGGACAAGGTCCAATGTCTGGAATTTTTATGATAAGGAGAATGGGTTCACCGTCTGCAAGGTAAGGCATGGGGGCTGGAACAACAGGGTATGCATGCATGCATTACCCTCTATGACCTGTTATAAACAAAACTCTCCTGCAGAGAGAGATTGGTGCCCACCCACTTGTGGAGACAGAATGCAGGCAGGGCTTGACACAGATCATTGGTCTGACACAGTATGGCACTTGTTATGTTCCTATTTTTTTATGCTCTTTAGATCTGCCGGAAAAGCTTCAGGAGGCAGAAAGAGGGCACCACATCGGGACTAATCACCCATATAGAGAAGGCCCATGGGAAGAAGGTGACTCAGGCCCAGGAGTCTGGTGGCGTGGCCGTGGATCAGCAGAAGAGGAGGGGGAGGCAAGACAGAAGTGGCACCACGTGCGAAGTTCTTCCTCCCCCTCCAGCTCAGATGTGGAGCCCCCCCCCCAGGAGAAGGAGGAGTCTGCGGTGGCAAGGGCCTTTTGTGGCCAGGTGCAGGGGACCAGCCGGGACTTGTTGACCGCCTCCAGGTAATGGAAGACCGACTGGTGGAACAGTTCCAGGCGGTTGAGTTGAGGGAGAAGAAGGTGGAGGTGTACTTGGAGTACGTCTCCAAGTACATCTCCACTGAGAGGGCCGACCTGGAGCTCTTCCGCCAGTCAGTCTACAACTGGTGGGCGGCTGTGACAGGGACCGTAGAATATGCTGTGGCACATGGCTAGGAAATGCCGGCAGGTGCGGCCCCTGCCCATAGGTCCCCTGCACCACTTATGCCTTTCCCCCAAGTTCCAGGGGGCAGGCCAAAACACTTAACATAGTGCATATGTTTCCTTTCTATTTTAAAATGTTTGGTTTATGTTTTATAATATTGTTGTTGTTGTTGTTGTTGTTGTTTTATGTATTAGAGTTATATTTGTTGTTACGAGCTGACCTATCCAGTCTTTTATCCTTCTGTGTTTAAGTTCTGGCTGGCAGGTGACAGAATCTCATACAGCTTGTCAATCCACACCAGCAGCACCTGCCACTCCATGTAGCATAGTTATTAACCCAAAGATGTGCCAGCAGCAGGGTCTCAACTTGCAGACGGCACCCAAAGAGGTGCATGGTTTGTGTTTGTGTGGGTGGGTGTGACAGAGACAAAGAGAAACAGGCTCCTTGTTAGTGGGCAGCAGGCGGCGGAAGCGGGTGGTCGGAGGGGCTTTTATATCCAGCAGCTTCAGCAGGCATCCACGGGTGGGTGCGGAGGAGTAGGCTGTTGGGGGGTGGGGGCAGGCTGGCGTGCGGGCACTGGGCTTCTGGATGCAGTGGAATGGAATGTAGCCCCCAGTGACTGGAATGATGGTCCCAGAACCTTGTTGATGGTTCCTGGGATGGGCGGGCATGACTGACTCAGGTACAATGGAATGACAGCCTATGTGAGTTTAATGATATGTGTACCTAGAATTAGCGCATGGTTGGGCACACCTTATTCAATCAAGTGATAGGTGGTAGCAGCAGGTACAAGAATGCACACAGGCAGACAGGCACAGAATCTCATACTGCTTGTCGATCCCTACCAGAAGCACCTGGCACCACACGTAGTGTAGGTAAGGTACATTGACCCAAAGATGTGCCAGCAGAAGGGTCTCAACTTGCAGACAGTCCCCCAGGAAGGGCAGGGAATGTGTCTGTGAGGAGGCACCAGGGAGAAAGAGAGAGAGGCTCTTTGGCAGTGGGCATCAGGCGTCGGGTGCTGGTGGTCAGAGGGGCTCTTTCAGCAACTTCAGCAGGCATCTGTGGGTGGGTGCGAAGGAGTTGACTGGTGGGAGGGCAGGCTGGTGTGCGGGCAGTGGTGGCCACTGGCTATTGGCAAGTCAGGCATGAGCAACGGCAGCACCCAGATGATGGATCTTGGAACTGGAGTGACTGCTTCTGGATGCAGTGGAATGGAACGACAGCCCCCCATGACTGGAATGATGGTCCCAGATGCTTGATGATGGTTCCCGGGACTGGCATGACTGCTTCAGGTACAGTGAAATGACAGTCTATGGGAGTTGAATGATGTCCCTAGAATTAGTGCTTGGTTGGGCACACTTCATTCAATCATTGATCAATCATGCGATAGGTGGTAGCAGGTACAGGGAGGCACACAGGCAGGCACATATAATATGTTGTGTGTTTATTTCCATCTCATCCTGGTAGGTTTGATGCTGGATGTGGCGAAGGGCATTGAACATGAGCACAGCTGAGAGCTCTCACTGGTTCTGGAAGGTGGCAGCTTGAGCTGGATGCACCTCTCCCCTTTTGTCTAGTAGCGGGCAGCCTATCTCTATCTATCTCTCTCTCTCTCTCTCTCTCTATGTCCATGTACTGCAGGTGACAGCATGGGTGGGAGTGTGTCTGTCTCTCCTTTAGCAGTGGGGAGACTTTCTCTCTCTCTCTCTCTCTCTCTCTCTCTCTCTCTCTCCTTAGCCTAGACAGGAGCTCGATGTCATCAGGACAGGCATGCCATGGGGGTGGGCAGTTGCTTGGCCAATGGCCACGAGCAGCAGGTTGCTGCTACTACCTTGTGGAAAAGGTTTATCATGCCGGCTCCCATCATTCACACTGCGTCACCCGGTGTCCCATCCCCACATGGACTTGTCTCATATCCCTAAAAGAGTTAGGGTGGAACTGTCACTCTCAAAGGGGAGAGTGTTTCTCCTTAGCCTAGTGAGGAGCTCGATGCCATCAGAGCAGGTTGTTGCCTTAACACTACAGGGTGGCTTAGTTTTATGGAAGAAGGGGACCCTGGCTCTCTGTGTGAGGAATGATGGCCCCAGAACCATCACGGTGGGTCCTGGGACTAGAAGAGTGGCAGCGTGTAGATATTGGCCATTCTCTCCATGTGAACATCAGTTGAACATGTGTCAGTGGGTCATAAGAGATAGGCAAGCACCATTCTGTCAGAGATGGCTGAGTTTTACTTGATTGGAAATGTCATTACAGTACCCCAAGTGATCTCCAGGAGAAATTCTTCCACAGCAAGATGCATTGCTCCTTATGTGGCAAAAGACTTGGGGTTGCTTATCCAGGGGATTTGGGAGTGGGGTTTTGTTCTGGAGTATTTCAATTTCCCAGGCAGAAGTCTGAGAGGTTTAACTGTGCTTGACAGTTGGAGCTAAACAAGGGCAGCCCAGCAGGACATGTGATTTCAGCAGCCTTTGAGTGGGCAGCATTGCTCAGTTGTGGGACAGGAGTCAAGAGAGCCCAGTTCTAATTCCTGGTTTGGAATAGTCTGCATTTCAGCTTTCCCAGTTCTAACCCAGAGAGCTAAAGTTGTCGGAGCTCACAGAAGTAAGAACCTGTATAGAAACAAGTGGGGGAACTGGGTTTGGGGCACACGGCTAGCAGTGCTCTTGTGCATGCAGCCTCTTTACAGTGTGACCTTGGGCACTTAAATGCTTCCCCATCTCTCTGGAAGACTCTGTGGGACTTAATGAAGCAGGTACTCAGCTGGTGTAAACCCAGTGAAACTTTACTGACTTCTAGCTGAGGATCAGGGCAGGATAAACGTCTTGATTTGCACAATAAGTGCTCAGTCTGCCAGGCCCTTCTTAAATCAGTCTTCAGGCCACTGTTGTGGCTTGCTTTTCTGTTGCTCCCTGTCCCCGTGCCACAGAGAAGTGGGGCCAAGGGTGCTCAACACATCTGTAGGTGCTGAAGGTCTGAGCATTGAAAGTGAAGCACTAGAAGGGCAGTTACCTCCCCAGGATCTGCTTTAGCCTTTGAAAATTACCTGTTCCCCTTTTAGAATGCCACTGAGAATTTTCCTGTGTTTATAAATCTATCTCATCCCCCCCTCCCCCCAATTTTCTTGTTGATTGCCTAGTGTTAGGTCCTGATGCATATTGGGAGGGTAAGGACCTGAGATCCCCACGTCCCCAAATTAATTTTGATAATGAATTGCCTGCAGTAATGTTTCACAAAGGGCTTTATTTTTGTTCTATCTCCTCCTCCCCATCCACATTTACTAAGCACCTCTCTGACATTTCCACCCAAATTTACTGTTGTGTATTACAAGCTGTGAGTCTTGCTTTGATGTCAGGCTGCAAGTTTAGATGACTAAAGCAATACAGCGCTCGGAAAAACAAGCTGGTGGGAGGAGTGTCATTGGAAAGTCATTTTTCTGATGATTAGCTTATCAGCTCCAGGAGATTTCAGGTAATGGAGCAGTCCTTCACAGCAAGACTCATTGCACATTGAGTTTATTCAGCATAACTAGACTAGAATTGAGTATGATTGTTTATATTGCAGTCGCACCTAGAGGCTGTGAGCAAAGTCTACATGTGTGTACTAGATGCTGTATCCAGAGAGAGATGCTTTTTCTCTCTAGATGATGTATGATGCACAATAAGAGGTGGTGCAGACGTTAGAGCCCTAGTCTGGAACTCTAGAGGCCTGGGTTCTCTTCCCTGATCTGCCACAGATCACATCAGGCAGTGGTTCTCAAATTGGGGAGTGCATTCTGGGGATATGGCTGCCAGACTCCTCCAAGCTCTTTAACAGGGAATTTCCAAAATGGTCAAAATCCAGTTGTGCAACATGAGTTCTGATTGGTATAGAGCATGGGCGGCATTGGCAGCAGCAGCAGACACTGGCTTGCCAGGGCACAGAACCTGTGGCACAGACAGCAGAGGCAGCATTGGCAGTAGCAGCAGCAGACCTTTGATTGACCAGGCAGAGAACATGTGGAACATAAGAGACATCAGCAGCAGGATTTGCCTGTAAACAGCACCCATGGAGCCAGGATGGTTGTATTTGCAAGGGAATAGTACGCATACAGCAGCAGACATCAGCAACAGGATTGCGTGGGCCCATTTGGATTGGCCAGGGCAGAGCACCCATGGACCAGAAGACAGCAGCAGCGGGATTACCAGACCAGTGGCGCACATCACCCAGGGTTGCCAGGGTAGGCAGACAGGCAGCATGGCATGGGCAGAAGGCAGACTGAGGCAGGGTTTGAGTTTTGCAACCTGGGCGGGCGGGCGGACAGGCAGCATGGTATGAGAGGCAGTAGGGAAGGCAGGCTGGGACCTTGGCACCAAGTTGGCAGGGCACTCAGATAGGCTGTTGAAGACTATGCAGCACGAGAGAGAGACCCAGTCAGATAGGCGGGCTGAGATCATCGAGCCACTAGCCAGAGGCCAGCTTGCAGGCATGCAGTTTCCCAGTGCCACACTGCAGCATGCAGTCAGTCAGATAGGTCAGCCGAGACTGTGTAGTATGAAAGAGAGAGAGGAAGGGGGGGCAGGGAGGGTGCCACTGAAGCAGTGGGAGGGAGGGTCAGCAGCAGCCTTTATTGATGAGGAGCCCCTTCCCAAGACTGCCCCTGGCATGGGATGGCGTGTGCCACTGCACCATCACTCCTTGTCCAGGGGCAGCTCAGGGAATCCCAGCAGCGGAAGGTTGACCTTCAAGAAGATCAACTGCTCCACCAACTTGGCCCCCAGTCTCAGGCGGTATGGGGAGCAAATGTCCCCCGCAACAGAGAACGCCCGCTCACTGGGGACACTGGTTGGTGGGCATGACAATAATCCCCTAGCCACTTTGGACAGGGAAGGCCACATGTTAGTCTTGCTGGCCCAGTAAGCCAAGGGATCACTGTTGGGATCAATGCACATCTCCTCGTCCAGGTAGGTATCGACTGCTGCTGAGGTGCCGTCATACTCCCTCTCATAGTTGTCCCTGGGCACCACCGCCCCCACTGCCTTCAGCCACACTGTCAGTCCCTGCCCTTTTGTGGGCTGTGCAGAGGAGGAGCTGCTGGCAGTAGGGGTGCTGCTGCTGCTAATCCTGGTGCTGCTGGTGCTGCTGCTACTGCTCTGGCTGGGGGCAGGGATAGACCCCGCTGGCTGAGGGGGGTGGCTTCTCCTACTCCCACCAACCCCTGGGGTGTCCTGCTGCTGCTGCTGCTGCTGCTGCTGCCGCCACACACACTCAAGAGCCCGCTCTGCTCTCTGAACCGTCCCCACAAGATCATCCTTCCAGAGGCCATACAGGGATGACTTGCGTGTCACACTGCCCTTGACCCTGGGGTCCAGCATTGTTCCCACAACATATTCCTCCCACTGCAGAAGCTTGTCGAACCTCGCTGTCAGGCATGTCTTAAGCTTCTGCACCAGCCCAACTGCCTCAGCCCCCAGCTTTTTTGCCCCTTCGGCCACAATCCTGCCCCTGGACCATGATCTCCTCCAGACTCCTGTGGAGACTCTGGACCAGAGGGGTCACCTGGCTTATCATGGCTGTGGAGGAGCTTATGGTCTCTGTTACCTCATGGAATGGTCTTCAAATCAAATCAAATTCAAATTTATTGCATGACCACCAGGTCCTTGCAGACAGATACAAAGCAAACAAGATGTGGGTTCTACCCAATACAAAAACAGTAAAATCCACAACAACAACTAAATTGACATAACAAAAAACAGAGGACTGGCTCTTTATCCCCCATCATCCTCGGGAGGAGTAGCGGCATCGGGGATCAAGGGCAAACAATGAAGAAACTGATCTCTATAGGCAAAAGCTTGGACTAAAAAGGCTGACACAGCCCTCAAACAGGGCATATCACTGTCTGAAAGGAAAATACAAAGCAGCTCCGAGTGGGCCCTACCAGGAAAACGTTTGATATATGCAGCCAGCAATTGGTTGCGGGGAACATCATAAAGATGGCATACAAACATGATATGAGAAACTGACTCTGTCTCAACAAAATCAAAGGGGCACAATCTCATACTAAAAGGGGTTCCAGCGTACCACCCCTTCAACACACAGGAGGGAAGCACATTGAGCAGGGCCCCAAGGAGGAGAGTTAGATGCCTCCTTGGGAGTGAAGAAGACAGATAAGCTGCCCTCATGTTGGCCAAGGGCATAATATACCTATAATGATCCAGGAAGGCAAAAGAACCCACCTCAGCCCAGTCCTCCTGGCAAGCGATATCCGAGATCCTAGTGTCAATCTCCCTGTGCGCTTGACTAAGCTGAATGGCTTTCAGACAATCAACCAACAGCCCCCAGGCCACCATTTGGGTAGTCAGTCACTTCATCCATGATGAGACAAAAGGGTCCTGGGGTATATAAGCCAGAAGCCCTAGATGCACATCCTGGTGAAGACGCAGCCATAGAAAGGCCGCCTGCTTCCAAATTAACCAACCCCAAGCTAACTGTACAAACTCCACTCTCAAGGCAGTCGAGGGAGTCCCATTTGGGACATAGAATAGCGATTTAAGGGCTTTAAGCTGCACTGAGTTAAGGACCGAAGGTACTCCCACAACCCATAAAGCTCCACCATAAAAGAGTTGGGCACGTACTTTGACCTCCATAATTTTGAGGGCTACCCACAAGCTACCCTGACCTTTATGTTTAAAAAGTTGGGAAATAGCAACCAACGGACCCTTAACTTTATTAATGGCCATGGGGGTCCAACTAAGTGATGAGTAGAAAAGAATCCCGAAATATTTATAGGAGGAGACCTGGGCTATTGGCTGCACATTGATGAACCAGTGGTAGTTCTTTTTCCCCCTCCCAAACACCAGGACTTTGGTCTTATTATAATTTATGAGCAACTTGTTGGTGGAGCAAAAGTCAGAAAGGGCATGTAGCTGCCGACACAGGCCCACCTTGGTCTAGGAGAGGATAACTGCGTCGTTGGCATAAAGTAAGCAGCACAGATAACGCATGGCCAGCTTAGGTGGAAAAAATTCAGGCCGAGTCATTGCTGGTACCAGGTCATTAAAAAAAACATTGAAAAGGGTAGGAGCTAGTATGCAGCCCTGCCTGACTCCTGAAAAAATAGGGAGCCAGGAAGTAAGATGTCCTGCTGGGAGTGCCTGACAGCCAGAGATGAATCCCTGTGCAGTAAGCAGATCAAAGTAAGCAGCCTCCAATTGATCGACAGGCTAGCCAATTTGCACCATAGGAGGGGCCTGTCGACCAAATCAAAGGTGGCCCTCAGGTCCACAAATGCACAGAAAAGTTTTGAATTCACCTGGATGTATTTCTCGGCCAGGTGAAAGAGGACAAGGCAATGGTCAAGAGTTGACCTATTTGCCTGAAACCCCGCCTGCTCCTTATGCAGAACTTGAAAATCCACCAACCAATTATTCAAAATTGATATCAGGTGCTTGGCGTAAAGCTTAGCTAAAATGCTAAGCAAGTTTTTAGGTCTGTAATAACCAGGATCTAACCTATCGCCACCCTTGTACACTGGAATAATCACAGCCCTACCCCAGTCAGGCGGAAAGGCCCCGGTCTTGTCCAAATGAGTAAAAAAGGCTGCCAAGAGAGGGACCCACCAGTTCGCATGGGACTTTATGTGCTCAGCAGGCAAACAATCATACCCAGGGACCTTCCTGGGCTTGAGTGACTGAATAAGCTCAGCCATCTCAGACTCCGTAACAGGTGGCCAGGTGGGAAGCTCTACTAAGTGCACTGAGAGATCCTCCTCGGGCTCCCGGACCGGAAAAAGAGTCCGAAAGTAGGACAATGAAGTCCCACTAGAAATAAATATTGGGCAGAAATTACGTGGTTTGCCCAAAAAGAAGATTATAACCCACCAAAACTTACTGGAATCCCTAACCCTGGCCACAGAGAGCAAGGTATCCCAAGACTGAGCAACGTAGGCCGCCTTTTTTCCTCTGAGCAAAACCTGATAGGCCTTCTTGGTTTTCAAAAAAGCAGTCAATATCCTCTCCTCCCTCTGCCTCCTATAAGATCTAAACAGGGTGTTCAGGTGAGCCTTCCTTTCTTTGCATTCATGATCATACCAGGGGGCTCCCCACCAAACAGCCCCTCGGCCACCCTGAAGCTGATTGGTGGGACAAACCAGGAGTGGCTTTAGTAAAGAAATAAGCCCAAGATATTGAGCCAACAGATCATGGCGAGAAGAAATTCCCACCACCGAATCCCTAAATGCCCGGCCCGAGAAGAAAACAACACTTCCTGAAGCCACCTGCTAAGACCCTCTGACCAGCGATGTCTGCTGGGTCCTATGCTGACTTCACTGCAGTCAACCCCGCCATCCTCACCCACCCACTCAAAGTGGAACTGGAAATTCAAAAGGAGCGGAAGATGAAGCGCACTCCACTAAACTGGAGTGCACCCGGTCCGCCCCATCAGGAGAGACACTGACAGGTTTGGGAGCCCTGGAACATGGAACCAGATCCCTAACCCCCCAAGATGAAAGTAATGCAGCTTGGGACAGGATTATAGAGGCAAAATGAGGAGACTGGGGAAAAAACAATAAACCGTTGTGTATACCTAAAAGAAGACAGAGGCTGAAAAGAAACAATGGCCCCTAAGGGGACCCACCCTAAAATCTGCTCCAAATGGTGCGCAATGGAAAAAATTGAATTCCTGGGAGGGGCAGGGGGGGGACCCATTAGGCAGGGTCTGGATCCTAAAGAATAATACACTGGGAATGGGAACCACCTTGGGTGGGAAAGGGATCGCTGGGTTGGAATCCATCTCAGAGTGTGGCCCAGCCAGCTGGAAAAGGCCTCCCAACAAGCCCTTCCCTTGGTCACCCAAAGTAGGGGCTAAGGAACCAGAGTGATGGCTGGGGGCTGCCCTATCCAAATCTAACTGCCTACAGGTAATAAAATCTGCCAGGGTCTTAGCAATAGTTTGCAGTTACTTATGGTGGACTTTAAGAGCCGCCACTACCTCCCCCAAGGACTGAGAAAGCTGGCTAGATAAAGATTCTAACAAGGAGCATTGTCTGGTTAAAGCTCACAACAATTAAAATACTCTGGGAACACACTAGAGCCCTCATTATTAGAGGTGGGACCCCGGGCCCATTACCGGCTACCGGATTTACCGGTTACCGGTTCTCTGAAAACCGGATTCCCGGATTAAATCCGGTATACCGGTACCGGATTTATTTCATTGATTTCAATGGGGCGCTGTGTCCCCATTGAAATCAATGAAATAAATTAATTCCCTCCCCCTCCCAGGCTGCGCGGGTGGAAGGGGGGACACCCCCCACCCACCCTGCCCAGCCTGGATTTTTGTTTAAAAAAAGACCCAGAGGCGAGCCCACCCCCCAGCACCAGCGGCCGCGGCATCCCCGCAGCCGCCGGTAAGTATGACCCGATCCCTGGGGGGGGTGTTTAACACCCCCCCAACCCCCCAGGGATCACCCCTACTAAAGTTCAGTGCGCTTACCTTGCGGAGCTCCGGCGGCGGCGGCGGGCGGTCCGGCGGCCTCAGCGCCGGCTGTGGCTGCCGGCGTCAGAGACGCTCTAGGCCTTCCGGGGAAACCCGGAAGTTCCCCGGAAGGCCTAGAGCGTCTCTGACGCCGGCAGCCACAGCCGGCGCTGAGGCCGCCGGACCGCCCGCCGCCGCCGCCGGAGCTCCGCAAGGTAAGCGCACTGAACTTTAGTAGGGGTGATCCCTGGGGGGTTGGGGGGGTGTTAAACACCCCCCCCAGGGATCGGGTCATACTTACCGGCGGCTGCGGGGACGCCGCGGCCGCTGGTGCTGGGGGGTGGGCTCGCCTCTGGGTCTTTTTTTAAACAAAAATCCAGGCTGGGCAGGGTGGGTGGGGGGTGTCCCCCCTTCCACCCGTGCAGCCTGGACTCGGGGAGGTTTTTTTAAAAAAAAGCTTTTTTGCTGGGGCTTTAAGTTTTTTTACATTGCAGCCATTTTTAAATGACTGCAATGTAAAAAAAATCCAGTACCCCGGAATCCGGTACCCGGACCGGATTGCCGGGTCGAATCCGATAATGCTGGTACGCCCAGTACCGGCATTATCAGATACCGGATTTTACCGGTTTCCCGCCCCTACTCATTATTAAGTGAGCTCAAAATGTGGGCTGGCTGGGAAGAATCCAAACAGTTCTGGTTCGGGGAAGGAGCAAGCGAAGGATCCATACCAATCAAGGGCACTGGAGCCAAGTCCTGGGGGGTTAGATGATCAGCCAACTGCCCTACTACCACTGAAGGGGTCTGGCGTTGAGAACGAAGGAGGAGAAAAGAGTCCAGCGACCTTTGAGTCAATGGGGGCTGCGCCGGGGCCGACACACCTGATTGGTCTTTCTTTTTCTTTCCACCAGGCTTTCCTGCCACACTTGCAGGCCAGGGAGTTGTCTCACACACAAGCGTTGGGGCACCTATGCGCCAGCTGCGCCTAAGGCCACGCGCACAAGGGCGTGCCTTTGCACGCGCAACTCTTAGGCGTGCTGCCCCGGCGCACGCCTCTGGTGCTGCCTCTGACTGTCGCAGTCTTTTGAAGCCCCACTCTGCCTTTAGATCCCAGGCTCCGCCCCTCCGCTTACTTCACCGGCACAGCTGATCCCCCCCGCGTTGTTCTGCCGCCCGAACTCCACCCCGTCACATGCCGCCTCCGGCTCTCACAGTCTTTTGCAGCCCCGCTCTGCCTTTACATCCCAGGCTCCGCCCCTCCGCTTACTTCACTGGCACAGCTGATCCCCCTGTGTTTTTCCACCGCCGGAACTCCACCCCGTCACACGCCGCCTCCGGCTGTTGCAGTCTTTTGAAGCCCTGCTCTGTCTTTACATCCCAGGCTCTGCCCCTCCGCTTACTTCACCAGCACAGCTGATCCCCCTGCGTTGTTCCACCACCCAAACTCCACCCCATCACACGCCGCCTCCGGCTGTCACACTGGAACTGTCTTATAACTATGACCTTCTGTGCCAGGATCTCCCATTCTGGCCCATTGAAGCCTGGAGGTGCCCCACTGTCCGTGTCCAATTCCACCTGATGCAAGGCAACTTTCTGCTCCACAAGCCGCTCAAGCATCAGGAAGGTGGAATTCCACCTCGTGGAAATGTCCTGCACCAGCAAATGCCCTGGGGAGCCTTTCTCAGCCTGCTTGGCCCAGAGGATTTCGCTGTCCTTCATGCTCCTGTTGAAGAAGGCCGCCAGCTTCCTCCCCCACTCTATCAGGGAGCTACGGGTGACTGCCTCAATCCCCTTCTCCCCCAAGACCAGAGCATCTGTGACCACTAGGTGGAAGGTGTGTGTGGCACAAGGGATGCTGATAAATTTCTCATAATGTACAGCCCTCACTATATTTGATGCATTATCAATCACCATTCACCACACACCCCGGGGTGAACGGTGCACCAGGCGTAGCCCACTCCCCCACCACGGTGTTCAGGGCCTACCTCAAGGTTCTTAGAGGTGAGGACATTCCATGACTGCTGCTGAAGCAGGGCCCACCTATACCCTGCTTCAGGACCCCTCCTGCCACTGTCCAATGCCAACTCTGAGTCCTCACACCAGTGCACCGTCACCACCAGATAAACATGTCATGCGTTCCTGGATGACGACAGGTCAGTTGTAAAATGGACAGTGTTACCCCAGTCCCTGCCAGTGCCCGCTGCTCCTTCACCCTCTCCTTCAACGCCCTGTACAGACCTGACACCACTGTACGGCTGAGGGTGATGCGGCATGGAATCTTAAATTGGGGGGCTAGGAACCCCATCAGCTGCTTAAACCCTGTTTCCCCGACAATGGATAAGGGCTGCCCATCAACAGCGATCATTTCGCCCAACAGGCATGTGACTTTCTCTTGAAAGCCACGCCACCCTCCAGCTGCTGATGGTCTTGGAAGCTTCCCCACCCCAGCTCCTACATTGGCTGCTACTTCTGGTCCTGCTGCTCCCCCCAGCAGCAATACTGCTCCTGCTGCTGTTGTGAAATCATTTTTGGCCCAACAAAAATGCCAATTTCCTTGCTACAATGTAACCAAAGCAAGAGTGGTTCTTTTGACATAAATAAGCCAAAACAGGCATTGAATGCTATTGTAACTTATCCTTTGTTGAAATGTAACCAAACTATTGAAAGGATGCTATTAGTTTTCTATATGCTTTATTTGCTTGCTATATGCTTTATAGTAATTTTTAGCTTAGGAATTATTAAAAATGCATACTATAAAAAACAGGCTGGCAGGAGGAGAGAGAAATATGCTGACAGGGATACATGCTTGTCATCAACAAGAGGAAAGGCCACAGTAAGAACAGAACTAGTAAAAACTGTCCGTTCCCAGAACAAGGTTGCAAATAAAAACCAAGCAATGCAATAAGGGGAAAAGGGCTTGCTCAGACAGAGAGATGCCTCAGAGAAGGGGTGTGGGGGATCTATGGCCTAAGGTCATGTCTTTCTTCCAGAAGGAAGACCGGCAGGACCTAATCTGGTCATGCCAAACCCCAAACAAGTGACGAACAGGGAAGGACCCCCAAACCTGAATAG